>PDUO01000006.1:1338572-1663575 GCA_003008705.1 Pezicula radicicola | reverse complement strand
GGACTAAGGATAAGCCCTAACCTATGGTGGATATTTACTATTTATAGCTTCTTCTACTATTATACCTAGACCTCTTTATCGACTCTCTCCTATAGGCTTCGCTTCTACTTTCATCCAAAGAGCTACTAACTTAGTCCTACTTAACGCGGAAGCTAAGAAACTAGTACTACTCCTAGCTAATCTTCTAAAACTACTCTTACTAGCTTAGAGTCTCGAATTAGCCTTTGGATATTAAGTGAGTATAAACTATACTAGTAGTATAGGTACTATAGCTAGCTTATAGATCCTATAGATTATCTCCTTTAGGATTATCCTTGTTGAAGTAATTATCGTTAAGTATCTCAGGCCTATCCTTATCCTAAAAGATATCCTATAGATACTTCTAATTAATAGTAATTATAGCTTACCTCTATAGACTAATATTTAATCTAATACTTATCTATTCAATAGACTTATATTAGAAGATCTTCCGGAGCCGATTAGATATCTATATCTTTAGAGGTTACTTAGAAGGAGGGCTCTTATTATTTAAACTACTCTTATAGATAGAGTAAGATATTACTATTCTAGTATTATCCTCTAYTTCTTYRGTTAGYCYAGGTCCCTATATAAATATACTTAGCTCTATAGTATTACTACTTATAATCTATATACTTTTATAGAATAGTAGTATAAGCTAGAGGAAATATATAAGTAGCTCCCTAACCTCTTCGGGTAAGAAGTACTAAATAACCTTGATCTACTTACTCAACTTATACCCTTTATAATATAATATTATAAAATAGACTAAGCTATCCTCGATAAAGATATTCTAAACCCTACTATTCCTAGTATTCTAGTATCAGATCCTAATAATCTTAGTTATATAAGTAATCTAGCCACCAGTGATATATATAAGAAGTAGTAACTCCTCTTGGAATACCTTGAATTTATATCTATACTCCTAGACGGCCTTCTAGTACTATTGGATTAGTTAACTAGGTCTTTCAGGCTATAGTATATCCCTCTACAAGGCTGGCTTACTTATAACCCTCTTTACTAGCTATTTAGAACCTTCTATACTATTAATCGAGAATTGGTTCTAGAGATCTTTAAGGAATAACTATCCAATACTCTACTTAGTAGGGTTATCCTAGATCTTATCCCAATGGATTTTAGGTAGAGGTATACCCTAGATCTAATAGTATAAATCTATCTATAGTATTAGTAACTTAGTAATCAACTAGCCCTAGGCCCAGCTTACTAGTCTATATACTATCTTCCGGACCTATTCTATATAGAATTAGACTCCCTAATATAAGAGAGTATCCCCTTTCTATTATATAGTCYCTTYRGTAGTAGTATTATATTAGATATAGAGACTATAGGTTCAGGCCTTAAATATCTAATCTATTAGAGTTAGCTTCCTATACTTAYCTATYAATATTATAAATTAATAAGATATCCCTTGTATAAGCTTAATATAGCTCGGGCTCTACTCCTTAGCCTCTTCTTAGCTCTATTACTAGGTTAGCTTCTGAGTAATACTAGCTTACTAGGTCTAATATACCTTTTGGATAACTATTAACTAAGCGAGCTTAATGATAGTAGAGAGTTTAGGAGTATAATCCTCGGGTATCTCCTAGCCCTTGTCTTCTCGGATACCTAGAACAACTAGATTACTAATAACTATACTCTAGTATTTATTATCGATGAGGTTATAATTGAGTAAGGTAATATAGAGCTATAGTAGTACTTTCTGGATTTTATCCCGGAAGTACTAATATATTTCATCCTCGTAGTATTATTCTTCCTCTTAGTAATTAGTTAACTAATCTATAGCTTCTATTAATATATTAAGACAAGCTTATTACTATATAGTTAGCTTGAAATAAGGTTACTTATCCTCTTCTAGGTCCTTATAGTAGATAATATAACTAAGGAGCTACTTCTAAATAGTAGTATACTTCCGAAAAGTACCTAGCTTTATCTTATAGTTAAATAGCCTCTTGGGTTTCTTCCCTCGCTCCTTCTGGTTAGCCTCAACTAGTACTACCTTTCTAATAATACCTTTAATAGTAATACCCTACCTATCTTGAATTATCTTATTGAATACCTCATAGATAATATATAGCTCGGCTTTATTATCCTAGTTAATTAGTCTAACTAACTAATATAATTCTATAGGGTTAAACTAGGCTAGGTACTAGGCCTATCCTATAAATTATAACTATAGATTTAGCTCAAGAGACTTATTAATAGCCTTGATCTTCTGATATTGGGTTACCTAGACTTAGTTCCGGCCCTCGTTAATCACTCTCTCTATCCTATCCTATATACTCTCGAGCTAGGGGTTGCTCTAGAGACTACTCTAGCTCTTAACTCTCCTACCAATCTCGAAATACCTTAACTTTAGACCTTGGATAAAAAACCACTAGTATTATACCCTACTCCGCTATAGTATAGATACTATAACCTAGCTAGTATTCTTCTTTAGCTAATCTTTCTTGTTTAGATTCTCCTAGTTATATTCTATCTTATAATACCTTTGTATTTTCTATATATCTTTATAGATATACTAGTATAGTAATTGGTTATTAATACTATAGAATATATACTATAGTTTATTTATCTATAGTAGTAATAATACTTGAATAGGCTCTGATATATCTACTAGGAATAGGAAGGGATTCTAGACTAGAATATCTCGATTAGGAATTAATCCTATAATATACTTAATCTAGTCTATAATCCTTTATTACTCCTCCTTTCTAAATTTATATAGACTATCTATACTAAAGTAGGCCTTGATCTTACTAGGTAATATAGTATATTAGTACTTCTTATAGACTATAACTCTAAACATTAATAGATAGTTGAACTAGTCTATAGTTAGTTTATAGCTTGGTTATTGATTACTTAGTTATTCGTAGCTTGGTTATCTATAGCTTAGTTGTTTATAGCTTGATCATTTATAGCTTAGTAGTTTATAGCTTAATTGTTTATAGCTTAACTAGTTTATAGCTTGGTTACTTTTATTACTTAGATAATTATTTACTCTAAATATAATATTAATATAGACTCTATCCTCTATACGTCTTCTCTTCTTCCTGTATAACGTAAACCCCTATATACACAAGCCTACCTAGGTTATCTAAGCTTAAGAGCGACGAATACCAAAACTATAAGAATAAGTATAAATAATTATAATATACCTCTAACTTCGAATTTCATGATTCTAAGAATAGGGTTGGAATCACTATATATAGTTTACTATTTCTTGATATTTATAACTTCTTATATAACCTCCTTCCTACTTATTTTTATAAACTAACCTAGCCCTGAAAATAAACCAACCCAGCCCCTATGTCTTGTGACCGCCTTATTCTACTACCACCAAAATTAAATCAACCCAGCCCTGGGTTGGTTAAGTAATAAGAGATAGAGGCCCTTCCCGTCGTCTTTGTTTTTTGAAGAGTCCATTTCACTCAGGGTTATCGACCATGCTAGACCGTCCGTCTTGATAGACGATATGTTGTAGTAAGGTTTAAGTATCTTGATTTAATATGACAGAGGGGCTATGAAGTTGGATGGATTTGTTGTAGAGATACTTTTTCTGCCGGAAATGACCAACTACGTAAATGTAATTGATAGAACCTTGCTTACAAGGTTTCTTGAAGAATGAGAATATCCCCGCATAGTTCCCTGGATCAAGTCTTGCGTACGCGTCTCTCCGGGGATCGTAGCAGGACTTTATCAATCCACGGCTTTCATGATATCCCGTGACCAAGAGAAGCTTGCCAGTTTGTAAACAAATTTACTTGAGCTTAACTTATATATTAACTCTTCTGAATACACACAGATCACGACTTGTAGCCTTCAATTTTATAGTGGGTGAGCTTCAAAACAGGCATTTCCAAAATTAGTTCAAATAACCAAATAACCATGCCTCCACATAGCCCTGGACCTCAACCTCCCTCTGATGGGCAGCCATTTTTTCTTATTTTGACCATCACAGTCAAAGACGCTGTCAGTGCCGATGAAGTCGCTAAAATTTTGACAAGTCAAAAGGCTTGGTCACTTGCCAAGGGGGCGAAGAGTTTCTCTATTGGGAGGAACGTGTACGAGGATAGCGTTTCCGTGGTCGAGGTGAATATTCCCCAGAGTTTTAAGTTTGACAATCTATAAAAACGATTTAATATTTACAAAACGCAGCGGTATGATGATGTCGATGGGTTTAACGCGGTGCACAGTCCTCCCCAGAAGACACCGGAGTATTTGGAAACCAGGGCCAGGATCATGGAACTTGAAGTAAGTATATAAGCAAAGATTTAGATCACTTCTAATATTAACCAATCCACCAATCCTTAGGGGAAGATATCAGCAACGATTTTCCATACAATTGACTTCTAGTCACAATCTTATTAGGTTAGCTTCACAATAGTAATTATACTATATGAATGAAATGTTTCACAAATGATCTTTTGAAACTGTATCTCGAGTTGCAAGACATTTATTTGTGAGCCTATTGAATATCCCCAGAAGTGGAATAGTAATCACGTTTCTTTATGTTTGGTCAGGTGTATTGATTGCGGCAAAGGAATTTGATTTTGAACATGCTATCAATCTTATAAACAATATTGTATAAATGAAATAGTTTCCTGTCTGATTTCCACTTAAACAATTGCAATAATTGCAACAAGATCCTATGCCTCTTGTGTGTAAAACTGTCCATCTAGGATATCCTGGTGGAAGATGCTAGTTAGCTCTGAACTTCGATCTAATGAAGATGTACGGAGAACTAGTGAGCAATAGCCTTACATCGAGCCTCAAGATTACCTCATGGGCGTCTGCCATACCTTCATGGTCATGGACTTGGAGATACTTTTCGCCAGCATCGGGGCCATCATATCTCTATGGAAACAATTAGACCGAAATTTTCAAAGAGGGCATTTGAGAAGAACTGACCTCTTGCACCACAATTTTAAATCCCTGACAAGCCTTATGGACAGTCATTGAGGTTGCTCCGGCTGCTATTGCCCTTGGCACATGTTCGGCAAAGCGTCGGAGAAGCCATTCCTGCCCTTCCGCATCTCTGGCGCCGAGGTTACATATGAACCAAAATGGTCCGACGCCGCCATTTGGTATGGGTGCTCTTCCCTTATGAATCCCTTTATTTGCTTTGGCTTGTTCGTCGGACATGATCGTCTTAGTCGCAGTTGAACTGACGGAAGGCTGAGTGAGATTCTAGAATAATGATGACTTGAATGCAATTGAAAGCTTGAGATTAATGCCTGGATGAACAGTTGTATATACTGGGCTAAAGGAGACGTTCTTGGGGAATTTTAAGCTATATTCCGTGGAAGCACAATTACATTGGCAGACCTCCAACGCCTTGGAGATGGTCGCAACCAAATGTTTCCCAGGCTGACAGGGACAGGAATAGAAGAGAAAATAATTGCACACAGAGATTTGTACCACCGTGGCTAAGGTGAAGTCTTCCGAGCATCATGTTCCGCCATTGTTCAGTTTCTACTGGTCGGTTCCATCTTCCACGGAACCCGGAAGACTTCTCCAAATCCGCAACAATACCGGAAAAGACTACAAAGAGGCTAAATGATTGCGCAAGGTCGACTGAGTGCTCGGTATCAGTATCCAAATTAACAACTTTCGTGAACCATCGGCTCAGAACAACCTCTATTGAAATCAGTAACCCAATTCTTCCCAATATGTCATCTTATCAGGAAATTGCTCTAGTTGGGGTAAGACCACCATTGATTTCCACCTTTATTCCTTTTCACAGTTAACGAGATGGTGTAGGCAACTGGTACCCTTGGTTCCCCTATCTTTTCGGCCCTCCGTGAAACTTCTCTCAATTTGACGGTGCTTACACGGAAAGGTTCTACATCGACCAAATATCCGAATGGTTCTCGGCTCAAAGTTATTCCAGTTGATTATGAGTCTATAGATTCCATTACTGCTGGACTGAAAGGAATCGATGCTGTTGTATGTGCTATTGGAAGTGCTGCTGTGCCACTGCAGATCACTATCATTAATGCAGCTATAAAAGTTGGCGTTAAAAGATTTATACCTTCTGAATTTGGAGCCGACACCTTCAACAAGTTATCCTGCAAATTGCCTGCGTACGCAAGAAAAGTTGCCGTTCAAAAGCATCTGCAAGAGGCAGCTGATAAAGATCAGATTGAGTGGACGGCCATTTTGGGTGGTCCATTCCTAGATTGGGGTATGTACCAATGTCCCTTCCAGTTCATTTACATACCATGAATGGACTATGAATTGTCTGCTTTGTCGATATGCGATTTTTGATACATTTTTGCTAGGTCTAGCGCGAGGGCTGCTTGGGTTTTATCCGAAGGAGAAGAAAGCAGTCCTCTACGACGCAGGAGTTAGACCCTTCTCGACCACGCTTCTTGCTGACATCGGGAAGGCTGTAGTTGGAGTGCTAGAAAATCCGGCGGTGACTCGCAACAAGCCAATTTACGTTCAATCACTCAGAATCTCACAACTTCAGCTTTTGAATATCTTCGAAGACTTGACAGGAACTAAGTGGCAGCGAGTACACGTAAATACGGCGGATTTGGAGAAGCAAGGTTTAGAGAAGTTAGGTAGGAAGGATTTCAGTGGAATATCGGATCTTCTTCTTGTAGCAATCTACGGCGAAAGCTTTGGCTGTGACTTTAGTGAGAGAGAACAAAATGGGTTGGTGAAAGTGAAGGAACTCAGTCGAGACGATTGTATTAGACTTGTAAAAGGACAAGTGTAGTTCTCTAGGAGTAGAGGTGTGCTATGCAAAGAAACTCTGAATTATTTAGAAACAATACTTCATCATAACACTGATCTTTCCGCCAGACCATTAAGCACTAAAACCTCTACGCGTCAAGAACATATTGCTATAATTAGCAATTGGTAATGTAGATCGGCAATATTCGGTATGAATTTTACAAGAAAAGACTTTCAGAGATGATGGAGTACATTCGACAACAGAGAATAGATGTATGAATCATAGTACATATGGCAAAGAAAAGAGAAGTGGTACATAATAAGTTCACAAACTTCCATACGCCAAGAATCATCTCACGGATACATAAAACAAACAAGTTCCCTGACCAATCTTCACTACGCCCTTGTAAATCCCACAAACTTCTCGCATGTCCCCAAGCGCTTCTTAATCAAGTGACGTGAAACAATGAGCAGACAACTTCCAAGAAAAAGAGATAAAACGGAGAAGACGAGAGGCTTCCACCATTTGTAAGTTAACGGACTACTGCCTAATAAGGCGCCTTGGATAGGTGATGAAATAAGAGTGGCAATCCCAATGATAAAAAAACCAAATCCCATTCGGTGCCCGATCTCAAGCACGGTGATAGATAATCTAGCGTAAATAGGTCCAACCATTGCCTGAAAACCGGCCGCTGTGAAGCCATAGAAGAACGATATGGCTACTGCTGAAGAGTCGGTTGTCGCGGCATATATACTTGCTTGAAGACCGGCACTAATGAACGTCGAGAGTACGACGACGTTAAATACCCCAAATCTGTCGCCAAAAAGTGCCATGATAGGTGCTCCAATTGCGGAACCCGCAAAAGTAATAGGTAACAGGTAAAACTGCAGATTTGGAGAGATATTACCAACCAGCGTGGCGTAGGAGGTGATGTATGCATAGGGAAATCCAGTACCCATCTGGATTAGAAAACAACCACCCGTAGTAGTAGTGAATGTTGAATCAAAGAAATGCCGGTAGTTAATCTTGTAAAGATTTCCCGGCTCTTCATTTTCCCGTATGCCTTGCTTGATAACCTCCTCGTTAACGCGCGATCTGCCAGAAAGGCTTCGTGAAACTATGCGGGGAGCAATGATGAGGTTGGCAACCACAAGAACAGCTAGCATGATAAAAGCGCCCACCCTGACACCCCATGCGAACCCAAGGCGGTCGATAGTGTTGTTCATAATAATGGGAAAGAGGACACCACCAGTGGAGGCTCCCATCATAACCAGGCCCATGGCGAATGATCGGCGGCGTTCAAAGTATTGACTCACGATAGCCAGTGCAGGTTGATATAAGATTCCTGTCGCAAGGCCCATACCTAGGCCCTGGGCAAGCCAAACTTGCCAGAACTTGGTGCACAAGGACAGCATCATAAAGGAGAAGACGTGCAAGACAGAGCCGAAAAAGATGAGGTGCCGAAACCAGCCATCATCATATAATTTTCCAACAAGAAGACCGACTGTAGAATGAATGAAGGCTGCTACAGACCCGATCCATGAAATGTTCGAAACCGTTTCGTCCTTCAGGAAGTGAGTAGAGTAGTACGTAATGAAAACACCAAAACTATATTCCTAATGCAAGAAGCTTCCATTAGCTCGATTTATTTTGAAGGATTTATTTAGGAAGACGGACCACTCCACCAACAAACAAGCATAAAAAGGCACCTGCTACAGCCATCCATGCACGAGTGCCACCTTCGGGGAAATCGGAGATTTGGGTATCACGAGTATTATGGAGGTCCAGATCCTTTGTAGGCACTTCCTCGAGGTGCGAAGTCTCCGTCTGCTTTGGATAACTGTCTGATCTGTCGATGTTGGAAGACATGGCTATATGTGGGGTGCAACAGAAGCTGTAGATTGGGGGAACTTCTGGGACAAAGGGTTTACACGATCCTGATGACGAAAGTGTTGGTCGGAGGATTGCTCTATGGTATATCGTGACGGGACAAAATCAAGATTGGAGAGCTACAGGATATTGTCTATCAATACCAGGAAGGTATGAATTATTCTTCAATCAGGGCGAAGTTCGAAAATGTCGCTTCCCCGGAACGACTGGATTGGTGGTTGACCGTTAAATTGAGTAGAGTACCGTTATTACTCGAATGGGCAAGGAGCTGGGACGATAGCTGTGAAATCAATTCCCCAATTTCAAATTGAAGAATGGATGATGATTCGTGCCTTGGAGCGGACACAAGTGTCGGCGTTGGAATTCAGCTTTGTCTCATACTCGTAACTACCCCAGATTCAACACGCTTCCCGTGGAGGAACGCCCAGCCGAGAAACCTGGTGCGGAGACCTCCTAACAGTGGATCCTATCCTTCTCTCCATGGACATTTGGGATTCAAGACTCTGTGTAGAAAGGAAACCTATTTACGTTCACATCGTTAGGAGTTTAATTTTCGCAAACCAATTTCTTGCACAAACCGAATTCATTATGAAAGCAGCCATACTTACTAACCAGGGTGATCCCACAGTTTTGAGTATTACAGATGACTATCCGGAGCCTCAAATAGCGAAGGGTCATGAAGTATTAATCAAGGTTAAAGCAATAGGTGAGTACCGCAACCCTTCATCCTCTCAAGATAAGCCTGCAGGACTGGTCGCCCTTAGCCGGAAGCTTCCTACGTCTTCCTAGACATTTCATTCTCTCTTTTTGCAGCATATTTTATCATATTTTCTTAATTGCTCATATGCTTACTCATATGCTACCTAGCAATCAGTTCTGCCGATCTCATGGCTCGTCGTGGCTTTACAGCTGGCCCGGTCATAACCCCACCTCAAATTATTGGTTCAGAATGTATTGGTGTAGTTAAAGCCGTCTCCCCAGAATTGGAAAGGCCTGAAGACAGAGCTGAGACACGGATTGGCCGTCACGGTGCAAAGTACAGAGCTGGTGATGTGGTCATTGCCCTTATGGGGGGTATGGGCCGCATGTTTGATGGCTGTTATGCCGGTACGTTCTGCCCCAAACTTTTGCCTATTTGTTTCATGCTCCGAGATGCTAATATTATAACTTTTCTACTCCGTAAGTACAGAATATGTGGCTCTTCCTCCCATTTGCTTGTCCGCACCCCTGTTAGAGGTCGCTAGATTATCGATGCCCCTGATCTCAGATTCATCTCCTGCTCAACCTTCGCCATCATATGGGCTCCTCGCAGCGATACCCGGCGCATTCCTAGTTGCACATGGCGTTCTTATTAAGTCGTTGAAAATCCACACTACAGACACTCTTCTGGTACATGGCGGCTCGTCAGCGATTGGCATGGCTATTGCATTGATAGCTAAAAATGTCTGCGGGCTGAAAAAGATAGTTGGTACTACCAGAAGCAAAGCCAAAGTCAGCAAAATGCAAGCTGGAGGGTTTGATACTGTTATAGTACTTCCGAAGGAGCCAACACTATCTTCTACAGTCGAAGAACTTTCTGATAAGATCAGAAGAGAGGGCGGGCAGCTATCAGGCTTTACCGCAATTGTGGATCTCATTGGAGCCGCTAGTATTCCTATATCTCTCCTATGTGCGGACCGTAGGAATGGTGCCATAGTTTGTATGGCGGGGATGCTCGCAGGTGCCTATCATTTCATGGAACCATTTAGTCCCATGGGTATTGTAAGTGCTTTGAATTAGAATATGTTACAGAATATGGCTGATTTCTGTATGAAAGCCACCAGGGGTGTTCCTCACAGGGTATAGCAGCTCAGTAAGTCTTGACATTCGCCTTCCTGTTCAAGTTTCTTGATTTATACATCCACAAATATTTATTGAACTTTTCGTGGATAGGTCGAAGAGCATTTGTTGCCGCTTTCCAATATCATCAAGGACGTTCTTGAGAGTAGAATCAATCCGGTAGTGGATAAAGTGTTTGGATTTAAGGATATTGTCGAAGCACATAAGTACTGCGAAAGTGGAGTTGTAAGTAACTTATCTAGAAGTTCTAAGACAGCCTCGTTCAACACCGACTAATCTCTTGCTGAATATAGACCTGCGGCAAGGTTGTTTGTATTTTAGATTAGAGGCTGCCGCCTCCCCAATACCACTACTTAAGCTATTAAAACTGCCATTTTCTTATTTGATTTCTCAGTGACTGCATATAATATCGTATAATATACGAGTAATGAAAGAACCCTAAAGGTGTGATTTTTGCAATGGTGATGGCGGTCAGTCTTCGTGTATGGTACCTTTCCGTGGAACGCCACGTTAAACAGGAAACGATAACTAGCTCCCTGAAACACGCGTCAACAGTCGCCACGTTGAGCCATAATTTCAGAGATATAATACGAACACTGTTCTGCCATCTCTTATCATACATATCAGGAACAATATTCGAAATTTGATCATGGCTGACCAAACAATGGAGAACACGATCGCCAGATTGACGCTTCAAATTGAACGACAAGATGCCGTGTTCAAAATACAGAACATGATCAATCGAATGGCGTATCTCATGGAAGCAGGGCTTTACGAGGAGCGCCTAGAATTTGTTGCGAAAAAGACTGATGGTGTCACTATGGAGATTGGCGGACGCGGGGTGTATGAAGGGTACGACGGAGCTCGACGATGCATGGTCGACATCGAGAAAGCCTTCGAGAAGTCGCATGCCATCGGCATGCGCCGACTCTTTCCCGATGTCATATTTGGAAGCGACCATGCCGGGATGTTCGAGTCAGAAGTTGTGGGAACTCCTGTAATTGAGATAGCTGGCGATGGTAAGACAGCTAAAGGCATCTGGACTTCTATTCAAGCAATTGGAAAGACCCACGAACACGATCCTAAGCCACAGGGCTCATGGCTGTGGTGGAGATTGGCTGTCGACTTTGTCAAAGAGGATGGACAGTGGAAGATCTGGCATTTGTTGAAAAACCCTTTCTTTTTCACACCCTGCAATGGCGACTGGGTTGCAATCTCTCAAACTCTTCCCTCTGTGCCAAAACCAGGAACTCAGAAAGGCATTCCTGGACACGAAAGCGTTCCCGACAGAGCAACAACCAAACTGTACGATCCCTATCGAATCACCCGCGAACCTCGTCTATGGCCAGAACCACCCAAGCCTTACGAAACATTTGACCCGGTGGACGCATATTGTGGCTGATGGTAGTGGGAAGATTTCGTCTGCATTTCTTGGGACTGTTGAGGTATAGAGGTAAAGTGGGAAAGATGGATATGTAGTAGGAGTTATGGAGGAAGCGAGCCGCAAATAATGGGGTTCAGCACACATCACTCGCCCATATCAAATTCCAAAATGTGCACTTTTGAAAAATTGAGCAAACGTAAAGCACAGTGATTTCATATAGTGGCTTTTAGTTCTATTCAGGAAGCCCACTCCTTTGCAACTCGTAAAATTGAGCATACATATCTCCGAACGACTCTGCTAAAGGAATCCACCCAAAGCCAAACTGTATCTCTGCCTTTGTGGGATTAATTTCGGGTCTTGATTCGATATAGTAGTCCTCATCACCTTTGGGGAAGACTTTGTCTGGAAAACGATCTCTTATTGCGTTGAAAGCCTATTTCAGTTTAATGTGTTAGCGGCTTTACGCCAATCTCCTGTGCTCGCATTTCTCAACGGAAGTTCAATACTGACCTTTTTCCAGTCAAATTTATCTCGATTGACAACGAGATAGCGCCCATTGGCCTCTGAATCCTCCAATATAAGGACATGGGCTTTTGCAGCGTCTCTAACATCTACCCAATATTGGACTATCGTTCGGGGTAAGGTGTCTTCTTTCCTCACAAGGTTGCGATAGCATTCTCCTAGGCTTTCACCCAAGGCCGAAAATCTGTCAACACTGTGTAGAAAAGGTCCGATAAGCCAGGCAGGATTGATCGAAATCAAATCAAAAGCCGGTTTTCTCATCTCCATGAAATTCCAGGCGGCCTGTTCCGCAAAGGTCTTACTGGCGCAGTAGACAAAGTGTCCATCAGTGCTATTGATGGCATTATCCCATTTCACAGGGTTCCAGTCAGACTCCTTTTCAGTAATGCGTGAGTGAAATTATGAATGGCAAGTTACAACCGAGAGACTCACAGTGTAAACTTTTCCGGGCAGAGGGCCGGAGCCAATATATGACATCGTCGCCATCGTGGAAGTGATCACGACCCTGCGAATTGAAGCGATACCGGCGGCAGCATACAATACGTTCAAAGTGCCGTCTACAGCTGGACGAAGAAGATCCCTTTCGTTATCTTTCGGAGTAGTAAAGAATGGGCTGGCAACTACTCATTTCAGCAGTGACAGCCAGATTACTATCAGTCTTATGAGAATGTGTCTGATCAACTTACCATGAATCACAGCTCGGGCATCTGCTAAAATGCCGTTAAGCGCCACCGCTGATGCAATATCCTTCACTATTACCAATTGCAACCTGTCCTGCTCAGGATATCTTGACCGGACGCCTTCTAGTTTTTCTTGGGAGCGCACCGTGCCTCTGACAGTGAAACCGCGACCCAGAAGTTGATCGAGAATGTGAGCTGAAGCGATTTGAATTAGTCCACCAATTTCTTCGGCTTTTGTGGGCTAGGGTAATTTCAAATCCAATCTCCGCAAATCACCTCCAAGAAATCCAGATACACCCGTCACCTAAACTCGGCCGCTATCAGCCACGGCCTCGAAATCTTGGGATGCCGTGAGTAATCACCAGAATCAGACCACTAGTATTCTGCTCCAACATTATAGCCTTTGTGTGATAGTCTCGTGACGCAAATTCAAAGATCTCTAGACGTGTTTGATAAGTAAGACGAACGTCAAGGTCAAAGTCAGTATCGTCACTCAGTTACTCGTGTACAAACCCCACCTCGGATCATGGTGCCTGGGGCAATCAAGGCTGAGAGAAGGTTGTCGGGGAAGGAGTTCCACGGGAGCAATAACAGCTCCCCGAAGCGAAGAACAGACAGTCTTCAGTTCCGTGGATGTACGCAGCAGGTGAGAATAGCGACCGCGGATCACAACCAAATAATACTTACTTTCAATTGATTCTTCGCCCAAAAGCCATTATTGGAACGCCAAGTGCATCCTTGTCGGTCAATCCACTCTTTACCACCCTCGTAGTATTCCGCACGACTTTGCTACAGCGTTAGCCCAAATCCTTCCAACATTCATGATGGCAATGACAACAATCACTACACAGCATGCGCTAGTCTCATTTGATGCCAAGACGAAGCTTCAGTATCTCGACCCAGAATCGAAGCTCGTCAGGCGATATCTCGCTCCCGGAGGTGCATACAATACTTGTTCATTCCAGTGGAAGGATGTTACTGTGAAGGATGCGCGGCCGACCAGGTCTGATTTCAGCCTGGATACAAGCGGGTTTTGCCTCGTTGAGGACAAGTCAAATGTAAGTTTCGCATAGGAACCAGCATATCCCCTTGTCAGATGGATTTTGTGGTTGACAAAGCCTTCGATGTAAGGTGTCTGACTGGAGCAACAAATCTCAACTCGAGGGCATCTACACCTTAGAGACTGAGCATCTGATTAAGAAGATGACTGGGGCTGATGAAGTGATGGTCTTTGAGCCCACTCTTCGTAGAGTGGCAACCACCACACAATGGCAACCATTTGGATCCGAAGTGCATATCGATTATACGACGCTAACTGCTGAAGCATTAATCGACAAATTCCTGGAAAATAAAGGCTTGGATCGAAGTTTATTCAAGAGATTTCAGTGCATCAATGTCTGGCGGGCGCTTAGTCCACCACCTCAGGACTATCCTTTGGGGATATGCGATATGAGGAGCGTTGGATCTGATGAGTGCAAGCCAAATTACAGGATCAACGTAGACGCTTTGCCGGATCCTCAGAATTTACCTCCCGGGGAGCCAAATCCAATACCTGCCGCCGACATGTTCGAGTATCGTCCGCATCACCGCTGGTGGTTTTTTAGTGATATGGTGCCAGAAGAAGCACTAGTTTTCAAACTCTATGATTCAGACGAGTTGGGAAAGCGATGTCCCCATACTGCATTTAAAGATGAGTTGAGAGTTGGGGTCAAGCCTAGGGAAAGCATCGAGATCAGAACTGTTGTGTGTTATAAGTAGAATTACTTGGATCAATCCAAGGTAATATACTTCTATAAAAATGAACATGAATCTAGCGGTTAAATAAAATACTACTTGGGTGAATTATGATTCATTAGACTATGACTGTGATTATATGGAATATAGCCTTTGATAGCCACCAATAATACCTCGTTTTGATTGGCTATTTCGTGACTTTCCTCGGATCGTCCACAAATCCTGCGGAATGCCCCTTATACCCTGAGGGGAGTCCACTTCCCCTGAGTTCAAATAGGCCGGTGTTCTACCACACCCGCCAACAGATAGGTTTTTTTTTTTCGAATACACATTCCTATGTTTTCTAGGATATCCTAAAATCACATAGAACTCTGCTATTTCCGAGAAAAGACGTTGAGACAATGGAGCCCAATGCTCAGCTGCAACATGTGAGTGAACTCCCGTCGTTCTCAGATAAATTCTTCCCAGTTTTAGAGACGCCAAAAGTATCTGACTCATTCTTCTTCGACAAGGAGGTTATCATTATCGGAGCCGGACCTTGTGGCCTCCTCATTGCGCTTCGGTTGGGCAACGCTGGCATTCCTGTAACAATTCTGGAGATGGCATCTGAACTTGACCAAAAGCCTCGAGCAACGCATTATTCTTCACCGGCAGTCATTGAGCTCGAGAAGGCTGGTGTATTTGAAGATGTTAAGAAGCTTGGATTTCATCCAGGTATAGTTTCATGGCGAAAGCCTGATGGTACAGAGATTGCCCATATGCCCATGTCGACAACGGAAATCGATTATCCCTATCCCATGGTCTGTCTCCCAGTAAGCAAGCTAGGAGAAATTATCTTATCACATGCTTTGAAGCTTCCAAACGTCAAGGTCTTGTGGAACCATAAAGTTGTCAAGACGGGGCAAAATGATCAGGAGGCATGGATTCATGTGATTCACCATGGCACGTAGAATTCGTTGCCTTAAAAAACACACGAGGAAATCATAGACTGATCATCTCAAAATATAGGTACCACAAATATACTCAAGGCTCGTTGGATTATTGGCGCCGATGGGGCCAACAGCACAATCCGCAAAGATCTTGGTCTGACTTTTGACGGTATTACTTGGAATAAGCAGCTTGTTGCTACAAATGTCTACTATCCCTTTGATACAAAGCTTGGGTGGACAGACTCGAATTTCATAATAACACCTGAAAATTGGTACATGGCCGCAAAGATCACCAAGGATGGATTATGGCGAGTCACGTACGGAGAGGTTACAGGACTCTCCGAACAGGAGATCTTTGATCGGCAGCCCTCAAAGTTTGCAAGAATGGTCAGTATTATTCTATAGTCTGATGTTATGCGAGGCTGAAGCATTCATAAATATGTCTTGAACTGACGCTGCCTAGATTACCGGTTCACCGCAGGCCAACGACTACACACTAGTCTCGATATCACCATACAAGATCCACCAGCGTCTTGCAAATCGGTTCCGCGAAGGCAGGTTCCTACTTGTAGGAGACGCTGCTCATATCTGCAATCCCTTCGGTGGCCTCGGGCTCACTGGGGCCATTGTTGATGCTGGAAATCTCAGCGATGCCCTTATTGGCGTGATTAAAGGTGTGGCTGACGAGAGCATTCTTGACAAGTATTCTGAGATTCGAATGAAGAAATTTGATGTAAGGAAGCCTTCATTATGAATTCAACTTGCTAAGAGGAGATTTTGAATAGGAAATTGTGAACCCCATTTCCACGGAGAATCTTCAACGTGCATCTGAGCAGGATACGGAAACGGCCTTGGTAAAAGATAAATTCCTACAAATGTTGGCGAGTTCGAATGATGATGCAGAAGCTATGAATATTTTACACAATGTGAGTGCGAAATCTCTATGCACTTGCTCGTCTGAATCTATACTAAGAGTTGCTATTACCTTGCAGAAAGTTATGGAACTCCAACATGACTTCACTCAATATTATCATAAGGCTCTTTGAACGTCTCTTTGCTTGTTGAAGGGCGAGAGATGAAGGTAGCACATATTCCACGGATGGAAGCACTGTTTATTTCATAGATCTTGTTTAAGAATTGAAACTTGTGCAATACAATCTCCAGAGTTATAGCCACGAGCAGGCCAGATCTCGATTTTGCCTTCAGCTAACACTATATATCCATGAGACAATGTTTCTGATAAACAAGCAAGCAAATGATTCTAGGCTTCAACTATGCGACCCTCATTCATTTCCTGGCGGAATATCTTAAGCCACTGCTTGCCGTAATCATTTCCATTGGGTGTCCTCAAAATAGTATGGATGTGGCACTTTGCAGGTTCCGCGTTGAGCAAGAACACACCTGCGTGATGATCGAATTCGATACAAATAACAGGGCTCTGAATGCGATAGTAGAAAGGATCCTCGTCATCAAACTGCCCTATCCAGCAGAAGTACGTCTCTTCCAAGTACGTCTTAATTTGCCGCACTCGAGCCATCAATGATCCACGGGGGAGGGCTTCGAGAAATGCAACCACTACAGTGAGGAGTAATGACTGTTGTTCACCAGTCATCTCCGTCGCTTTGATGCCCTCGTACGGGATCACTCTATTGTCTTGGAAAGCTCCTCCCAGATGACGCTAATACCTCCAGGTTAGCATCATCAAAAACAAATTACTGTTTCGTGTGCTGGATGGAGAAAGGCACATTACCTGATCAGCTGGATGCCACCGACCCGCAGGCATTGCGGGATCATGCAAATTCTCGTAGATCTGTGCTCTCTTTTGCAATTCTGGAGAAAGAGATTGCATAAGCTTCAGCGCAACGCAAGACTCAGTAGTGAATAACTCTAGACCCTCCCATGGTCCGCAATCAATAACCTATATCATGATCATGAGTATCTACAGGATTATGGGACCTGAGAAGGGAGGAAGAATAGAGTTCCTACGTTCGGTTCAGCCCCAATAAATATTGGACTTATGTTTATCTGGCTCCGTAGCACAAGGATATTGAGACATAGGTGATGACCGAAGAGTTGAAAACCCCATGGTTCTGTCTCTGAAGGGTCTCCAAATATACGAAAGCTTAGATTTCGCGTCAGGTGTTAGTGGCTACGATTTCAAAGTCGAACTCTGACTTACTGGTAACTATATTGGTTAAGGACTGACTTCGCATGGACCGTCTCTCCCAAAAAGTGATTAATTCTCATTGCTCCAATGGCCTTCTCAAATCCCTTTTCGCTGAGACTTGCTTTTAACAAATCAAAAATCAGGGAGATCTTCCGTTCGTCTAAGGCCTCTAGACGGACACCGACGTCATGAAGTACAATTTCAGGGTTGCACCATTTCCTCCTATCGGAATATCGTCAGTTACTGCTACTAACACTGGTGGCCACCTTGGAGAGTTTTATCACCAATCATCACTGTCGAGATCATGGCATATAATCTTTCCCTTTTCTTCCTCGGAGAGAGTGTCAACGATCATTCTGGCTGCGCAAACCTATTTAGAGAAGAAAAGGTCAGCCTTGTACAGTACAACCATCAAAAAGGAGGCTCCGACGTACAATGTCCTTTGTCGGGGCACCTTCATCGTCCAGGCTATAAAGACCTTCTCTTGTAATCCCATCACTCGTGATACCCACAAACGGTTGCTTCAGCAATTCAAACCAAGGCCCAAAGAGTTGTTTTGGTTTTGGTCTACTTAGAATATCTTTTGAATAGCAGTAAACATCTACTTCATCCAATCCAGCGGTTCGGGAATGTCCTAGAGTGTGACTTACTCAGCATTTACGGGTAGTTGTAAAAGGAAGCCGGGCTAAGTATCCGAGCGTACTCACCGGGTGGGGGAATGTACTCGCGGAAGTTGGTGCTTGGTCGCCAAGAGGAGTCAAATCCATCGGAGCGGTGGCTGACATACGAATCTGATAGCGGGAGGACAGTCTGAAATTTAGACATAGTGCTGACCGTAGATATTATGAGGGGCATCTAGTTGTTGGGGAGAGACGAAGTTGACTATGGGAAAGTACGTTGAATGGCGAACATATGATTAATGAATTGCTGCCGGTTTAGCTTCCGTGGAAAGATGGATGTTGCACCTTCAAGACGCATTGCGAAGCGTTCTCCGCCAAAACAAGCACCAACCATCCTATATCATTGCAAATTTACCAAGTTTATTATTGGAGTCATACGAAATAATGGTATTGTTCGTCTAGTACATATGTCAATCTTGAACTACTAGTGCAAATAAGCCCGCAGGAATGACAGAACTTCATCCATAGATCCACCACTAGTTAGTATGTGCTGGTCAGGTCTCACAAGAACCGCCTTGGAATCCCTGCCCATGCCCATTAGAGTTGTCCACATGCCGTCTTCATCAATGATATCTTCTCCAAGTTGTACCACCCTGATATTGGGTGTCCCCGAAGAAATTCCCTGATCTTTGACGAAACCGCGAGGGGCGAAGAGAACAAACTCATTCCCGCCTACTAGATCTAACGTGGAAATTCTTCGACCTCCAGACACTACCCAAGCGTGTGGTAGCCTCGCGCCGGGAACACATTCGGGCTTAAAATCACTAACACTTTTCGTTGGAGAACGAGGTGTGCCGTACACGAAGCCAATCTGAAGATCCAAGGAATTAAAGTGATCAGCGTTATCTCTGATGGCTTCCTTAATCTCTCTCCTTGATTCTGGATCTTCCATTCGTTCCTCGACAGTGGTTCCTGATGTGCCAAATATCGCACGCCCAAGGGAGTGGATTTTGGCCTCGTTGGCGCGACTCTGTCGGGAATTTGCCTGCGCGATAGGAATTCTTTCAACCTCATAAGAGTCTAGGAGATCGTCCGTGGCCCATCCGCTTTCGACAGCGGCGATCTTCCACACCAAATTATGTACATCGGCAATTCCGGTATTGATCCCCAGGCCTCCAGTCGAAGGAAAGCAGTGGGCGGCATCTCCAGCAAGAAACCCGTTATGGATGCTCCTCGATCGATAGTATTTAGCAACGCGTGGAGTTGTATTCCACAATGTGACTCCAATGACCTTATATTCAGTCTTTTCGCCAAGTGACTTTCATTAGAGAATGACGAGAGTCAGTGCTACCTTACTATCTTACTTCCCTTAATCTGAGAACGCTTAAACTCACCTGGTCTATGAGAGATCGGCAATATTCCTCCGTAAATGTCTCCCCAGGAGTCTCTAACGGATTGTACGTTGTGACAAAGACCCAATTGCTGGATCGGTCGTAGGCAATAAAGTTCCGCTTCCCTGCTGTCTTGGTCATAATGAACCAGAGCGTACCAGTCTTTTCCTTGCTGAGATCAACTATAAGATTGACCGACACGTAGTGAATGGCCGCCGGCGGTCCTCCATCCAAGGTCTCAAATGGAATTTGGAATACCTTGCGGGAATAAGCGTGGGCGCCATCGCATCCTAGCAGATACTTGCTAGTTATACGTATTTCACGGCCACTTTGTCTGTCCAGGACCGTTGACTGAATCATCTTGTCCTTAAGCTCAGAACAGGCCTGCCACCGCCTTTCCCTCCAAATCGTTACCAAGCCTGTGTCGAGAGCTTCCTTCCATAGGTACTCCTCCAGCATTGGCTGAGCTATGTTGAAGAGAGGCTCTGGTGTCAGTTCTTTTACTGCTTCATCCTGGCGTTCGTAGGGGAGTGACCCGATTTCCAATCCTTTCATGGAAAGCACAAACCGGACGGCATCAGCGTCCGCTGCGCTTGCGCCTAGCTTTCGCAAATGTTCAGTATCTAGACCAGTTTGGCGAAAGATCTCGAGTGAACGTGGATTTATAGCATGAGCTTTCGGCTGCCCAAGGCGTTGCGCGTGCTGCTCGAGAACAACTGAGGTGATGCCGCGCTTGGCCAAGAGAATTCCCGCTAGGAGGCCAACCGGTCCTCCGCCGATAATTAAGACAGGAACTTCACCGGCAGGTTGCGGTCGATATGCATCTTGAGATAATTTTGGGAATTCGGAATCGTGGTTGTTGGTGGCTGTCGTAGTATTATTATTGGTGGGCAAACCGTTCTGATTGGTAGTGGTATTCGTTCCAAATGCCGAGATACCTCTACTTGCAAGAAAAGAATCGCCGGTGTATTTTCTACTTGAAATCATGGCTGGGGAGTGACGGATTGCAATTCCACAAGGGAGAGTTATCCAAGTTCCAGCGTACAGGATACAAAGGATAGAGAAGCTGTGCAATAGCCCATATAATCCAAACCCCACCTTCCGTGGTTTCCCGAGGTGGGCAGGTAGGTCTATAAAAACGCTAAGAGTATCCGTTCCGGGGAAGAATGAATGCTCTGATGCGTAGAGTATGCTACTCCTTGCGCACTTAATAATCTTCGTTCCTATTGATCTTGCTGCGAGAGGCAAATATTTTATTCCGAATCCTTCACTCGATCATTTTCCAACACTTTCATCAACATGGCTCAGAGCGAACCCTCGATAAGGGGAGATTTCCATGCCTCTTACACAGCCGCCAATGTTTCGAAAGATGCTGCACCGTACAATTTTACCTTTTTCAACAGTCTCAAAAAGAAGTTGGATGAAGCTGATCAAGGATATCTTGGTTCCTTCTCATATGCTCTAATGGTATCTTACTCCGCCTTGAGCGTGGTGCTGTGGACATATTTGACATATCTGCAGAGTGTTATGTTTTGTGCTCAGCGTCGTGGAGACTTGGTCGGGCCATGGTTTCGCGACCTGGTAAAGAAAGAAAATTCCGGAGATCCAAGGGAAACATTCACAGTCATCCGGGAAGCAATTGCAGTGGCATATCCGTTCATCGGCCTGCCGAATTGTGTCCCAGCATGCTTTGGATTAATCGGTGTGCTTAATGAATTAGGGATCGATATTAATGATCCTCGGAGACGGTTGCTCAAACAAGCTTATTACATTTATCATCGAGTATGTCTAATTTATTATGAATAGGAAAACCGTTTCGCAAGAAGATTATCTCGCCAAAGGCCTCGATACACGACAGAAGATATATCGTGGAGTTGGCAATCCTGAGGTCCATTGGATGCTGAAAAAATACTTTCCAGATATGAGTAAGTATTCCTGCAGCAATCCCTTCAATACTCACCGCACACACGATTTCTGATCTCTACATTCAAATATAGCATACGCGACGGACACATTTATTTTTGGATATCTGGCGGCAGGATCGCTAGATGTTTTTGAATTGAAACAGACAGAGCTCATCATTGCAGCTTCAATACTCGCAGTAGGCGCTACTCGACAGTCTCGAAGCCACTGCAAAGCTTCAATGCAGCTGGGTAATTCTGAGGCAGTTGTTTCCTCTCTGGTTGACACTGCGAGACAGATAGGTCATTGGAATGGCCAGTTGTTATCTGATGATATTGTTGTGTCTAGTCTCGCCGAAGAACTCAAGTCTAATCTGGTCAAAGAGGGGTATAAGGAGTAAGTAGTATTGAGAATCACATTGAAAGGAGGAAGAAGTTTGTGATTTCCATTTAATATGGAAACAAGCTCTATTTCTATAGAATCGTAGTGCATAATACTACTAGTAATCAAGATAAACTGGTTTTTTGGAGGGGGTGTTTCCACTATAAGGGTATTTCGTTGGTAATTGCACCTCCGTGATCTTCTTCGCCGTCTAGGAATCGCGGTGAAAATATATAGTCAAATAGCAACGGTTCTGAAGTTGCTGCATTGTTATATGGCCGTTCGAAGCCCGAGAGCCTGGAATATTATTAGGTTTTTTGAAGTATGATTTCCCGAGACGGTCTAAAGTTGTGAATACCTCAATTTGTCCACATCTGTCCCACCATATAATGACGAGTCATTATTCACAAGGTCTGTGGCCACAGTCTGCATTTTTTGGAATAAATACCTTAACCGATCATTAAATCGGAGTGGGTGTACATGACGTTCAAAGTGATAGAGTCCTGCTCGTAGGACCTCAAGGTCGGCCCGGGTGGAGTGTTTCTGCGGGTATTTGAATATATTTTGGAATAAGATCGAGATTGCGGCCATGTAATGATCAGTATGAAAACTAGAGGTGTGTTCGTTAGGTCTTTACTAGTTAGAATTGTGAAGTATAAAACGAACCAAATCGGGATAATTCGCTCACTGCCCAGCTCATGAGACAAGCTACCAACAATTAGCAAGGCGAATAGTGACATTGATATTAAGATATTGACACATGATTACTTACTCGTTTAGAATTTTGACAAACGACCTTGCGGAAGCTACACAGATAGCTTCACTGGAGCGTATTCGTGGGTTGGAGTGCGAGCACAGTGTGAATCCATACCGTTGACTAGAAGTGAATGCCGTCCAATGAATAGTTCGGAGAATATTGAAGTATTGAAGATGAAGCATCGCAATTGTCTGATACATCTCGTGATCTGCAAGAATTTCTTGATCTGGTCGATACTCCATTGGAATTTCATCTCTCCATTTCAGAAGGGCCATGTCAAGTTCACCCACCTTATCTGCCCGAGACGCTGGCGTCTCTGCACTACTGAAGAGCGTGCAGGAAGAGTTCTCGATCTGGGCAAGTTTAACGTGCCAGAAATAAATTTCCGCCGCCGGTCGGACTACTCTATCTTCTGGAGAATTAGGATTTTTGAGCAATGGCAGGAGTTTCACGTCACAGAAGGCATTCGATACAGCAGGAGGTCGGCCTTGCGTTGCAGAAAGGAATCTAAGTGGCTATTAGACATAACAAGGTCTGTGACAGTGACGGTAACTTACGCATCTAGGGTGTAGCAAACCCACCAGATCTGTGACCTTACCCGAATTTCTTCTTCTGGCAGCCCCATGTCGGGGGAGGTTTCCCTATGTAGCCCAATCGATTGTGCTATTCGTATGGCTAGTCCGCAAAGAACCCATGCCATCCCACTTTTGCTGAAGTGAACGAGATATAGGACCTCCAGAGTTGAGTTAGCAGACTGTCCCCCAGCGATATTGAGATCAGCTCTTACATGCAGGAGAATAACTTGAACAGATGACGCATATGGCCGTGCAAGAACCTCGTGGAGCAGACGCCATGATTTTTGGTGAAGCTCCTGACATAATTCATCAATAGAGAAACCTAAATCCGGCGATGGAGGCTGGCACAGCAAGCCAATCGCAACAATCAGGACGAAGCGTGAATAGAGTACAGGATCATGCTTTGGCGGTATGAGGTCATACAAGCGACTCCAATCATTCAGGAAATTCTGCCCATTTAGAATAGGATAAAGCACATGGATATTTCGAAAATAGCCTAGAATTATCAATCAGAATGAATATATAGCACAGAGGTAATACAAACCATCTACTCCGTGGCTTGCTAATGCTCGGTCTGGCAGATGAAAATCCGAGTTTAACGAACTTTGAGCAAGTCCCAACTCATCCACATGGCAGACAGCTCCAATCATATAATCCAGGAGATCGGACTCTTGAATACCTCCGGGTCTAGCAATAGAATTTTTCAAGCTAGAAGCAACCGTTGCTCCCGTAGAGGTTACTCCTAGAAGATTCTCTTAGTATGCGAAAAATTGCCTCGCGTCTGGGCTAGAGAACGGGGATTGACGCCGCAGCTTCCGTGCTGGAGGAGCATCTACATACCAAGAAACTTTCCCGTCGGAGCATCTTTATTGACCATCAAGCCGGGCGGGATTGACTCGATACCTGCAGCATTATCCAAAATCCCAGAGTCACTTATGAAATGCTGCAGACCCACTACGCTTCTAGAGCCGTCCTCGTCTGGTACCTGAGAGTCCGTTTGGGAGTCGTCGTATTGTGGAAGTAATACACCATGCGGCATTGCATCGTCTGCACCGGTACAGCTTTGAAGCGCACCTGCGCGCGTAGGGACGGCTCTGAGGAGTTCAGTAGCCATAGCATTAAATTCGTCCATGTTCATTCCATTTGTCCCATCGGTTTCACTCATCCTTAAGCCTTCTAGAGGATCTCCATCAAAATTCATCGAGTCATTCTGCACTAGTAAGATCTCCATTCCTTGATCCCCATAGTTGCTTGTTGCTTGTTCAGCCCTTTGCTGTGCGACTCCGTCGCTGGGCGAAGATATCCGCTCAGTGTTTACCTGGGCCCCTCGCGAAAGGTCTGCTGGCTCCACCTCAATATCCTGGTGATCGCTTATTGATGCTTGAGATATCTGCCTGCGTCTCTTTATTCGAGAGGATGACTTATGGAGATTATTCAATGTGCGGGTTTTTGGATTCGAAGTATAAACGCATTGGGCATGGTAGAGGACGCAATTCATGCATGGATGTTGATCTACTGTGCATTTGAGCTGGGAAAATAGTGTCGTAAGTAATGAGAGAAAGACAGAAAGTTGGCACATGTACATACTCGTTTGCGGCGACAGTTGTCACAAGCTCGATCAACTCGTTTTGCCCGTTGAGCGGGAGGTAGTCTCTCAGTATTCAATGGTTCCGCGTTTACAACGATCACAGTATCTGTACTCGGCTTCGTATTAGGAGATTGAAAATCCAGAACCGGTTGTTGTTATGCTGCAGACGCACCAGTATTGACCGACATGTCCACCATATCTGGAAGATTCATCCTATGATTGGACTTTGGAGCTGAGCATGCTATGAGGCTTGCGACTCGATGCACCGCCAACAAATGACAGGTAGTATCTAAAAGATTATATGCTGTATACTCTCGGGATGAGTACGTAGATAAGAAGAATTTAGGATGGTGCAGTGATGGCCAGAGAAGCTTTGAAATCTAGAGTTTCACCAGCACCCCGCATTACGAAATGTTCTTGGCCGCATACTCGTCGTATGCGTCCCCCACAACGGAAAAAGTGGCGGTCAAAATTTGCTTCTCCTTTCTATATTATGACTTTTAAATCTATATCCTGGTACGAATCCACCGAAAACGCATGGAGTTCTGACTGGAAAGTGGGGGGGATCTGCTTTGGCTCGCCCGGTCTGGTGGTTCGGCACTTGATTATGCGGGGAAGAGAGCATAGGTACGTACTACTAAATATAGATTAGTTAGTAGCTAGCATATACCTGACTTTTAATTTTACGTTAGTTAAGAGAATTAGTAATTTTTTATAAGTATAGTACTTAGAACTAGTAGCCCTCTAGGTAAAGCTAAGAAGTATCGAATAGGTAGATGGAATTAACTTATTATCTCTTTGTGTGTCTATGGGCTCTCTAGTTGGGATGTGGCAAGTGCGTAACGCGAATCACTAACCGAAGGCTTATTTAAGACAAACACATCCTAACTACTTATTAAAATCTACCTATTTATATTTAAAAATTAGCTTATTATATAGTTTATAGTTTTAGTAGTATATACCCAATTTTATATTAAGATAAAAGAAGTATTAATATATGTTTTACAGGGTGTATATTATATAAAATATCTGTGTACACGTGTAAAGTTCTTGCTTTGATAATCTCCCGAATGCTTAATTCATATCCTTGACGGGAGGGCCCATAGACACAGAAAGGGATATTACCCCACAAAATTCTAGTGTTTGCGAATTTGAAATTTTATGTTATATCGGGAACTAGGTAGTTATGGCCGACTGTAAAAGGGTTGGTTTACAAGAAACACATACCTGATTTAAATTCCAAGTTTCAAATTTCGATCAAGTATATTAAGCATAATCGTCGGAACCAACCTCCTGCGAGCAAGCCATTTTGTAAAGACCCGTGGCCATTTTTGTGGTAAAGGATTTGGTTGGGCATATAATGATCAATAAGACTGCGATGACGAAACACTGATTGACATGTTTGCAATATTGCATTTCCAAACCGCGTGAAATTACAAATCAATACTTATCCTGTGACTAAAATCTCTTCCTAGGAAGCAGGTCCTTCTCCAATCCCATTGAAAGAGAAAGTAACGCAGTTTTTGCTGTATCGACTTCTCTCTACTCTTTCAACTCTTACAGACGTCCAATAGTCTCCAACGATACTTCAGATCTTGTGTGTGCGGAGGATTGGCCGCAACAGCTGTCGTCCGATGAGAACGAAGATAGCGCCACACAAACAGCACAGCTTCCAGGCTTACATTAGTAAGGTTATAGTGTAGTTTGAGAATAAAGATGTTAATTACCGCAGAAAAAAGAACCGCTTTCCACCATATATATTCGCTTCCCAGAAGGGCCCCTTGAATGGGAGAACCTGTGGCGCAGGTATTTAGTATGTATCGCCAAGTATAAGAAGGAAAACAAAAACCAACCGATCAGCGAGCCAACACCGATGACAAAAAAGCCGAAACCCATTCGATGGCCAATCTCAGTGACTGAGAAGGAGAGTCGACTAAATATTGGACCAAGGAGCGCTTGGAAGCCGGCGCTGAAAAAGCCGTATAGAATCCCTACAACAATGACGGCCCCAGAATTTGTTGCACCGAGCAACGCGAATTGAAGAACGGCGGATACAAAAACCGTGAACACGACGACATTGAGAACGCCCAGCCAATCAGCTAACCATGAAAACACCAGAGGTCCAACTGTTGAGCCGCTCATCATAATCGATAGCTGGCCATTACGTTAGAAATTGATTCAGATATTAACGGGAACGAACACACTCACGACGTAGAAAGCAAGGTCGGACGAAATTGCATGGTGTTTCTGCCCAAATACTTGTAGATATGAAAACTTTTGGTCGCGAGTTATTGAACATAATCTTAATGTTTCATCGCGATTTCATCAAAAGGGAGGGCCTACGAACCGGAAAGGTAATACCGGTCATGATCAGACTCGCTCCGGCGACAGTAATGATGTAAGCAGGATTGAAGAACTTTCGGTAATTGATCTTTGGAATGTCCTCTGGATATAGAGTAGAAATAGGATCAGAATCTGAAGCGTGAAGCGTTACATTGCCACGATGGCGAGTCGGAAGACGTGTTGTCATTGCAAAGTTGGCGAAGATGAGCATTCCAAGAATCATGAACGCCGCTGAGAATAACTATCAGATGTCGGACCAATGGCTGCAGTATTTCGGGACTTAATGAAACCTTACATACCTACTCGTACTCCCGACGCAAAACCAATCTTTGCGAATAGGTGATTCAGTAGGACTAATTTGAAAGTGAGGTTAGCCTAAGGACTTGTTAGAGATATTTTGAAAGGATGAGAATACTTGGATATATGACCCCTCCAAGCGAGGCTCCACTGGTCGCAATACCCATTGCCAGAGCTCGGCGTTTCTCGAAGTATTGACTGAGGATTGTAATCGATGGTTGATATATGAGACCAGTAGCTACCTGTTCGATGGTTAGTACCAAGGTGTACGTCTGTGATTGTGATAGGAAACGGAATAAGTACCCCAACAAGAAGTCCTTGACATATGAATATTTGATAGTACTTCTTACAGACGCTATGATTCCGTTAATATATGATAGGAGAGCTGATACAGACAGTCGTACGAGAGAATCATGAGCGCGACCACATAGAGAGCCGATCCAGAAAACATCAAGACTCGAAAGTACCCATCTGTTGTAGTAGAGTTAGGAAGTTTCAGCAGCAGAGATGAAGGAGTGCATGGGCGGAATTGAATTACCATCATAGAGCTTGCCAACAGGAATGCCAATCACAGAGTGAATAAACGGTGCACTTGAACCAATCCAAGCGATCTGAGAGACGGTGTAGTCTTTGAGTAGATTCTCAGAATAATAGCTCTAGTAAAATAGAGCCGTTAGAGTCGAGGTATCATATGAAATAGATCGTCCAAAGCTTAGTGAGGACGTACTATAAAAATTCCGTATCCATATGTCTGAAAGTCTAGTTAATGAAGATTCCTAGATACGCTTGTAGACCTATACAAAACCGCTCGCAACAAAAAGAGTGCTGAAAGCGCCAGCAACGGCCCACCAGCCTCTCGCGCCCCCCTCCTATTGCACAGTTAGCTGCTGAACTGGTGGCAACTCGCCATCAAAAAAACATAGTTAACTGACCGGAAAGGTTGCAATGATTGGGTCATGAAGAGATGGAAGTTCCTTGTCGGTAGTTCTCCCGTCACGAATATCTTCAATGAAGGTATCCTGGGGTTTTACTTCGTTAGACATGATGATTTGCAGCGTAATCTTCGGTAAAGGATCAACTAAATTTTAGATACTAAGCAAATGGGTTAGCGACAGGTAGAGGTGTCGATGTAGACTAATAACCTGAAGATCGTGATGGTAAAGATACGATGCACACGTGTTTGTGGGCCAAGGTAGACGAAACAGAGAGCCTTGTCCGGGGAAGCACCTCGAGATTAGACTCCGTGGATAAGACCCCGTGGGAACTTGAGTTCAATTTCTATCCGAGGCACTAATGCTCCCTCATCACCATTGAAAACCAAGACGCGTGTATTTGGAAGATCAGAAGGTGGAGTACTTGATGGTATGGTTAAAGAAAATCCTGGGGTATGGCATTTGGCATCTTAATGCTGGGTTCCTAGAGTATGAGTGGTCTGTTCCTTTTATTCTCACGTTGCTGACCGAAAGCCCACGTAGCAAATCTTAGAACCTGTCACTTAGCTGTGAATTTACAAATTTAGTTATTCGTCCCCAGGCGGTCGGGAGTGATACAATGTTTTGAGATTACTTACTGTCTGCAGAACGATTTCAAGCGAGACTACCGTAGTGAACTATGATTCCTATGACAATTATAGATCGATTTTTTGGACTCTAGTAATACTACGCAAAGAGCATAACGGCTGGTCTTCAATCACTAGTGAAAGCACGTGGAAGAAGGATTACAACACTATCTGATTTCTGCTATTTTCTTTGTAACCGAAACGCCTTGCAGCTACCCCAAATAGGCATCCTTTGGATTGAAAGTCTCGTACGGGTTGGGAGGTTCTGGCCATAAACGTGGCTCGCGTGTAATGGTGTAGCCGTCATGGGCTCTCGTTGGGCTTCTGTCCGGGTTGCCGCCGTGATCGCCTTTCTGGCCAGCGACTGCTGGGACTGGTCGCCCTAACGTTCGTGATGGGACTACCCAATCCTCGTTAAAAGCTGCAACCCAATAGGGGTTCTCAATCATATGCCATATCTTGAATTCACCATGCTCCTTGACAAAGTCGATGGACGTTCTAGCCCAGACCCAACGTGGCACAGGTTTCTTCCCCCCTTCAAAGTGATGTGCTCTCGCGACGACGCTCAAAGTTGTCCATGTCCCTTTCGCAGTCTTCCCATCCTTGGCGATTTCCACCACGGATGAGCCACTTAATTTTGATGCAAAATTACCAGCAGCATCGGACCTGAAGTGGACGTCTGGAAATGCTGCCCGCATGCCAGCACCGTGCGACTCCTCAGTCAATTTTTCAACTTCCACAAAGCAACGGCGTGCGCCATCGACTCCCTCGAACACACCTCGACTTCCCCATTCGACCACAACGCCAGGTGTCTCTTTTGCGATGAACTCCATTCTTTTTTCGTACATTCCAGCTTCCCAAAAGTAGCCTAACTTGCTGACAATGTTTTGGATTTGACGGGCATCGTTTTCGCGTTCGATCATCGCTGTGAGCTTGTCCACCTTTTCTTCCAAGCTCAATCCGTTTCTTCCAGAACTACTATTAGAGGCCATTGTGTATTGAATGTATATTGAATGTAGAAGAGGATGTGTGAGAGTGGACGTGATTGACTAACGATTCTTTATTGTTTGATATTGATATTTAATACTACTTTCCTTACCGAATCGACTTTCCCCGGAACATTCCTCGGAATGAACCAGTTTAGATTTCCACAATAATCCCACGGACCCTATACAGGTTCCCTTTCAAAGTCAAAATATCCCATGCAACGGCATAATGGCATTACTGAACAAAGATGCCCATTAGCAGAGAGGAGACGGATTAGATGGGAGAGCTGCAGTAAGTAAAACCCCACCTCACTTTCCCCGATCTCTCTCCTCACGCTCCCCCGTCTTACACTGTTGGCCTTCAGAGAATCACGAATGCTGGAGTAGCTAACTAAATTTTGAGTGAAATCGAAATTTTCATTATGTTGAATAATAGTAGTTTGCATGATACGCCTTTGAAATCTATTTCACTCGGTAAATATGTATTTGCCCAGAAAAATCTCGAATGGCTTCTTACCATCGTTCTTATATTAGATATATAGTAAAATTTTGATTTAGATTTTTTGGGATTTTTTAGAGCTCTGGAAAACCTATGTACCTGTATTATACAAAAGACTTTCAGTAGGCGATTAACTTCTTAATCGTCCTGTATCTTGATCAAAATCAATCACCCAATTGAAATGGTATTTAACCGGTGTAGAACCGCGTGTAGAGACTATACTAGAGAACTACGGCAGCGCTTTTATATTATAAAAAACTTTTTATTATTTTAGATTTAAATAATTTATTTATTAAAAGTTGATTTAAAAATTACTAGTTATTATTCTCTTTAAAAACTCTTCGAAGTACCTAAAGGTATTATCGTAGCAACGAGGCTCCGGAACGGATAAACCTAATAGCCGACAATTACACCCTCACAGGTTAGGGTTATCTCCTGCTAAGAAGTCAAACTTGCTCAATATCTCTCTTGCCTAGGATCTCCTGCAATACAACGTCAATCATTGGTATCGCGCGGCTATGAGTGGTCCAGTAAAGGAAAAAGCATTGAAATCACGCTGCCAACATGTAAATTACCGGTATCTAATTGGGCGGAGGCTCCTAGAACAGCGTGTATTTCTTAGAATTATGAGTCTCCCCACACTCATTTGTGTTCGTGAGCATGCACGGCCAAAATAAACCTATTACCCACTGGCTTGCATGTATGTATTGCACTTTCCCATTTACTTGTACATTACCTTTATATTGACTTTGCAGTGCTACCAGGACCAGGACCAGGAGCAGGAGCAGGAGCAGGAGCAGGAGCAGCAGCAGCGTGAGCAGCTTTCCAAGTTCCGCTTCAGAACCACTGTCACCATCACCTTCACTTGCACCTTGGTGCGTCAATCGACAAAAAGCTCGCCCGATATGGAGACCACAATGCCCTTTTTCGTCCTGTCTCTCTTCTTCACCATCAACCATGTGAGCGCAGGCTACAATGGCATCGTCGGCTTCGGTATTTCCTTGTACCAGGACCTCTGTTGTCAAGCATGCTACGACTCACTGTCTGCCCTCTACCTCACTTGCACCACGTTCCCCGAGGACATGTCCCTAGATATGGATATGGATGCGATGGATATGATGGGAACAACGAGTACCGAGTGCTACGCCACCAACACCGCATGGCTACAGACGATGGCTTACTGCATTCAATCCAATTGTGATGCCCATGGGTATCCGGCGGATAAGCAGGCCATATGCTTCAGTAATCAAGCAGTTGCGGGTGCTTCAACGCCGACTTTCCAGGATAGTTTACCTTCTATGGCTCCAACAGTCGAGGTCGCGGCAAACGCAACTTGGCTCAATGTCACCAGCTTGGTGAATAGCGACACCTATTACGCCACCTATGGTACGGAGGGGGAGTTCGCAAGATCTGAATATATTCACACGAGATATTCGTACGTTCTTCTCTGATTGTCTTCCTACAATCTCCACTGCCTTTCCAAGAATCATGAAACTCACAGATCGTTTCTAGAGTGATTCTCTATCTCATAATTATTGGTCTCATCATTGTCAGTGGCCTCCTGGCTCAGATCAGAGGTGCCTTTCCTGGATTTCAGAAACAACTTTCCACCTCTACTCTCTGGGCAAAGCTTCAACAATACATCTTCCTCCCGGCTCTATTTGGGTCTCGGCGCCTCGAACCTCTTCCTGGAAACATAGGCTACGTACCAGGCAGGACGCTGAGCATCTTTATTTCTATTTACGTTGTTATGAACGTCATTCTCTCTTCCATTTCCTTCCGCAATTTCTGGCCCAATACCTTTTTCTCATCACCTCAATTCGAAATGTGCGAGTACGTCGGGAATCGAACTGGTACTCTCAGCCTGGTCAATATGAGTATGGCCATCTTATTTGCAGGTCGAAATAATCTTTTAATCGCTCTAACCGGATGGAGTCAGACCACTTTACTAACCTTGCATCGTTGGTTTGCGAGAGTGGCTACTCTGCAAGCCGTTGTCCATTCGATAGTTTACACGATTTCGTATTTTGAGCCAGGGGAGGGAGCGGCAGCTTATGCTGCTAAAGCAGCACAGCCTTTCTATGTACGTTCCCCAAGCCTTTCCCTTTCACTTCATCGTTTCATTCAATGTATTGCAAATACTTGAGTGATCTTGGTACTGCAGCTTGCATCCGTTGTATTCGATCACTTACTTTGGAATTCACTGACACCTTTTGGCAGTGGGCAGGGATCATAGCTACGATTGCAATGTGTTTGGCAACAGCCCACGCAATCCTGCCGCTTCGCATCAGTTACTACGAAATCTTCCTCATAACCCACATCGCCCTTGTCATTCTTGCCTTGGTCACCTGTTGGTACCATCTAGTCCCCCACTTTGGATATATCTATGGTTATCAAGTCTGGCTTTACATCTGCTTCGCCTTCTGGTTCTTCGATCGACTTGCTAGAATATTTCGCATTGCTTATTACAATTGTTTGGGCAATGCAATAGCGATCGTGGAAGCACTTCCGGACTGTGATATTATGCAAATCACTATCTTCCCACGAGTTATTTCGGGGTTCGGGCCGGGACAGCACACGTTTCTTTACCTTCCTGGACTGGGCAAGTTTTGGGAAAATCATCCGTTCAGTGTTGCTGGCTGGAAGAGACAGGGGCAAGCACCACCCATTGCGTCTACTCCTACCTGTCTTTCTGACAGCACCGCAAAGGGAGAAAAGGTAAAGGTACCTGCTGTTGTATCGTTAGCAACGGACTTGGAATCACCAAATTTGACAACAAAGACACCACAAGCGGCCCTCCGGCACCAAACTCACCTTCAGGACCGCGCATCCATCACATGCCTAATCCGTGCACATACTGGAATGACGTCCACTCTCCGCCGCCGAGCGCTCTCCTCGCCTTCTGGCTCTAGCATCGAAACATCGATCTACATCGAAGGACCCTACGCCGGACACCGAGCAACATTGCAACCACTCTTTAACGCCGACACCATCCTATTACTCGTCGGCGGCATCGGAATTACAAACGCTCTTGGATTTGTCCAAGAATACACAAGCGTTCATCTTCAACGAGGAGAAAGCCTCGAAAAGCGCCACGGCATCATGAAGAAAGCGAAACGATTCATCCTCGCTTGGTCAGCTAGAGAAATCTCCTTCATTGAACACGTGAGGTCGAATTTCCTCGTTCAACAGGATGAGGTTGATGGGATTGAGTATTCGTTCTGGTGTACTGGTTCCAGTAACGCTGCTGCGCAGAAGTTGGATTCCGTTGATGGCGAGAATCACAAGGCTGAGATAAGGACTGCAGCTGTGACAGCTGGAAGGATGGGTATTAGGAGTGTGATAAGATCTTCTGTGGAACCAGGTCGGCAAACGACCGTTCTGGTATGTGGGCCTGGTGGTATGGCAGATGAGGCTACGGGAGAGATTGTGAGTTGTGTAAAGGATGGGTTGATGGTTGATCTGGTTGAGGAAGCTTTTGCTTGGTAATCCTTGTCGTTTTTATGTATGTAATCAAAATAAGAATCGTTTTGTTTTCTTATAAGTCCAATTACAGGACGAGACTCGAAATTAGAGATTTGAGGTAACACAATGAGTTCTCGATTTTGTGTGCTCACCTTTCCAAAAAGCAGGGTCAGAGCAAGATTGCAACTGCCCATCAAAAACCCCCAGGAACGCATCAAATGGAGTAAAGCACGTCATTATCTCACAACATTTGCACTCTTTTATCTCATCCAGGACCTGGAACTGACCCCCTGCCTTTGGGAAACGGCGAGCGTTAATCTTAGCCAAAGAGCGTTCATGGAATGTTAATGTAAGGCGTAAGGGAACCATAATATGAAGAACCGAGAGTATACTAGATTGGGCGACTGTTGCGATATTATTTCCCCAGCGTTCTCAAGGGAGAAATAACTAGGGTTTCAGCCTAAATCCATACCCATACATCACTGTTTCCGGAAACAAGCTAGTTCAATAGAGATACGTCATATTCTCTATATCTAGAATGATTATCTATCCACTGAGAACGCAGCGTGTTCCTCGTGCTCGTCATCTATACACTACTTTTCTATACTAAAATTAAGCATTTCCCCTCTTTATTACCTATAATATATTATTAATATATAAAAAATCTTCCAAATAATAGTTATAAAATGTAAATAAAAATTATAAGACAAATTATATTCATATATTAAATAGAACAAGGAAATAAGAGTATAATATATAATATAAGAAACTATATATTCTATAAGGAGCTAAAATCTCTAGAAATAAGGCTATATACGGTAGGATTATAGTCACCTAATATTCCTGTTCAATATTACCGTTTTAATTAGTTTATAAGATAATATCTTAATAGTAGTTTTTTTTCGCCTTAGATCTAAATCTTATATATATATAGTATTTCGTTTATACTTAACCCTTAACCTTAACCCCTCAAAAGCCCTAAAGAAATCTTATACTAACTATCTATAGGCTCTTTAGACTAGGAATAAGAGGAAACTCTATATATAAGATGATATCTTATAAGGCGATAGTTCCTTATCAATAATGATTTCTTATAAGCAAATTAGCATAGTATATTATTATTTTAAAATAAATATAAAAACGTTACTAACTTTGATAAGGTGTGCACGCGCTAGGGAAAATGAGTACTTCTTTGAGCAAAATAGAGCAAACTTGCTCAAATGCAGAGACTAGATTAGATAGCGATCTTGGCTGCCCGCAATATTACTGTACTCGTGCGGCGAGAAACTTTAATCCCATTTGTAGATCTATTTCGAGTAGTGTGCAGGCTACAGCGACATGGGGAATAGATTTTCTAGCCGCATGAGATAGGACGGAGCCATTTGGAGTACATTGTTGATGGATCCTAATAGGAGAGTAGGGGGGGGAATAGAGCAATAACTCTTCCCTAAGGTGTGATTAAGGTGCGCTGGAACAAATCTTGAACAGTGCAATTATGCTTACCTGTAGGAATTAAATGAAGACGCGCTTTAGCTCCCGCAGGGTGTAGAGTCTTCCGAAGTATTTGTGGCTAGAAACCACACTAATGCAATACATCGTTGGGGAAAGCCAATTTGTACACAACTGTGGCGCAGAAAGTTGGAATGGCTTATGGGTATTTGTGATTTTCGTGTTTAGGCCTTTCAAGCATGCAGGAATTAAGCTCTGCCTGATACTATAATAAAATGAGGCATATAGAGTACATTTTCGCTAAGCCTCGGCAAAAAGGGGGGCAGATGATACAGTGATACGTGGTGGCGTAATGCAAAATACCCCGCAAAGTCAACAGTAGTGCGTGCTGCAGGACACTCCCGCAGACCTCCTGGTAGCCCGCAGCCAGGCAGAATATTTTGTGCGAGAGCAAGCGATACTTTACAGGAACAGGGCAGGGAACACAATTGGTTATGACGTCTTTTGCTTACTTATTAATATTTGTAAATTTAAATGGGGGCTCGCTTACCTCGACAATCCCTTTCTCATAAGCGAGCAGTGATCACCTCTATCTAAACTCGAAAATCACATCATATAGATACACTTGAGTATATCATCAACAGAACTGTAGCATCTTTGACATGCAGCTTAAGGTGTGTATCGTTGGTGCTGGACCAGCTGGATTTGCACTCGCTGCTGATCTCGACAGTCGTGGTACAAGCGTGTTGGTATATTCGCATCCGACACATATACACCATGCCAACTATGTCATCGATAAAGGATGTTTGAGAGCCAGCGGCACAATGGAGGGCTCCACTAATCTGCACATTACGTTCGATATGAGGGACGTTATCACATTCTCGAAGTTCATCATCCTTACGGTTCCATCTACTGGACAGGAGACAGTATTGTGCGAGTTGAAGAAATTCGCCTTGCACCAACACACGATTATTACAATTCCTGGGAACTTATTTTCACTCGTCGCCGACGCTGAGATGGATATTGGATGTATTCTTGAAACCAATCTATCACCATACTCATGCAGGATGAATCAAGGGGAGTTGGTCGTCATGGGCAAAAAGAGCTCTTTTTTCATCGCGGCTCTACAGAAAGACCTAAGGCCTGCATTTAAAGACAAGATACGAAGGATCTTTCCCATAGAGCTCAAGTGGAGCAGCAACGTCATTGAAGTCTGTTTGTCGAATATCAACGGGGTGTTCCATCCACTGATGATGATCATGAACGCTGGACGTATTGAAAGCACTGCTGGCGATTTCCTACTGTATCGCGACGGCCTTACCCGTTCTGTCGCCAACGCTATGCTTGCAGTCGACAGAGTACGATTGGAAATTGGTGAAGCGTTCGGATTCCAGCTAGATAGTGTGATTGAGACATCGAATAAGTGTTATGGCGCAGACTTCACAGATTTGGTGGACTTGGCTCAAAACTCTGAACCACACAACAAGTTGAGGGCTCCGTCTGATATTGAGAATCGAAATATCTCGGAGGATGTTCCTGATCTATTGGTTTGTTGGCATGGCTTAGCCGAGAAGCTTGGGATAGATGCATCTCCTCTCAAAGCGGTCATCATTCTTGTTGAGATGGCAACTGGTATAGGCTACATGGAAAGTGGAAGGAATTTGCGAAAACTTCATTTGGAGGATCTGACACGAAGCGAGCTTCTTGCAAGATTTAGTATTCCTCATGTTAGATGAAAAATGATACTCAGTTGAATTTTGAAAACTTGCTATTGCCACTTGCATCCAACTACATATGCTATCTAAGAGGTATACTACGGAATATAAATGCTCATAATCTGACCCTACTGCGCCTCAGGTTTCGAAGTTTAGCACCATACAAGCCGAAGATCCAAGGCATGGGAGCAAATGCAAGCGAAACAAAAGCAAGTACGCTGTTTCCCCAGCCCCATCCAAGAGTGTTATACATGTTCAGACCAGCAAGCGGAATAAGTGCTCCAGCAGTACCTCTTAGCACCGCATTGGCACCAACCACACTGGCAGCATATTCTTCAAATGCATCAATCAGGTAAGTTTGTATGCTTACGAAGATTAAAATCGAGCCGAATCCCGTGATAGCCGTTCCGATCTGGGGAACAATCCAGTAGATATGTTTTTCAGCGCTCCATCCGTAGATAAACAAGCCGACTGAAAATGTAAGAGATCCGGGTATTGTAATGAGAAGAGGTAGGCGATCTTCGGGTGTGAGTATCTTTCCAGCAGCTGCACGCATCTTGAGTGTTCTGTCACTGAAGTTCCCAACATAGAAAAGTCCTAACAAGGTACCGATACCACCAGCAAGAAAAACCAGGCCAGTAGCAGAAGTCGAGAATCCATAAACTTCCCTGAAAACAAAGGAGTATGTCGCGAAGAGAAGATAGAGAATACCGTAGAGGACGGCAACGTAAGTACACATGACCGTGACGATCGGGTAGCAAATCAGCAGCTTCAAAGGTCGGATGATGCTATGTTTGAAAAGTCCTGCGGGAGTGAAATCGGATGCAAGCTTGGATCTATAGTTGGGGTTCCCTGTTTGTTCTCTGAGTCTAGCTGCTTTTCTCTCCAGCAAAACAACGGGGTATGTTTCTCTCAGGACAATAAATGTGATGATATTCACAATACCAACCTCGTTATGATTAGTGAATGGTGTCCTCTTCTTGGAAGTTATTCTCTTGAAAACTCACTGCAATTGAAATAACCCAGAACATCCATCTCCAGCCAGCAACCTGAGCCACGTAACCACCAATAATAGGGCCAACCATTGGACCAAGAATGGTTCCCACGGACCAGATTGACACAGCCTTGCCTCTCTTCTCTCGTGGCATAATATCCGCGATAGTTCCTGAACCTATCGTGATCGTGGCAACACCTGCGAATCCTGATAAAAAGCGAGCGGCCAGGAGCATGGATTCGTTCTGTGAGACCGCACACATGATGGTGAAACCCAGAAATAGAACATTTGTTATATTGTAGATGATTACACGCCCATAGAGCTCACTTAGTGGTGCAAGAAATAATGGTCCGCAAGCAAAACCTAGCACGAAGATCGATACGACGAAGGTTGCAAATGTCGTTGATTTCGTGTTGAAGTCCTCCATCACAAGCTCAACGCCTGGTGCAAGCATCGAGGATACAAGAGGCCTGTTGACATTCAGCTACATTTCTTGAGTAGATCATCAGTTGGCATGGATTTCACTCACACGAGGAAACTGATGACAGAAATAGTACAGATATTGACCCATTTTTTAGTTGATGACCAATTCATAGGATTCTCCGGATCTCTGTCTTCTGGCTCGTCCCACCATACAATGATCTCCGAGCCAGGTTCAACTGGTAGAACGCCCCCATTAGTCTCGTGCTTCGAACTCAATGATACTGGAGGACCGTGGGTGTTAAACTTTTCGTCTATCTCCTTGGAGAACTCTGTCCTTTTCTTCTCCATCTCGTCAAGGTATGTATTGGATCCTATATCCAACTGTTCTCCATCTGTACCTTTCAGCTCGAGAATGATGGTCGTTGACTCCCATGGAGACTGTTCTGAGCCTGGTGGCGGCGGCGGCGGCGGCATGGTGGAAAATGCACACCCTGGACCCTGATAATGATGATATCGCTCAACCCGAAAACAAAGAGTATTGGGCAGCGAAAGATGGCTTTTCGCGTCGGTCAAAAAGAGAAACGGGGGTGTGAGGCGTCAGCGAGTTTAGTTCATGTTAGTCGGTATCAAAGAACTCGGGATTGTCGTCTGCTCGGACTTCAAGCGGACTTTTGGAAGAAAATGTTTTTGTTACGTCACGATATGTGGAAGGGCCGTGGGGGATTATGCTGGGACTGTACATGGCTCTAGGAACTTTGCAGAACGCGCTGCAATAATTTGCTCATGTAGTCGTGAATTTCGGCAGTTCATGTGGGTTCGGCCTGTGACAACGCATTCGCCAATTCTCAAATTGGCCAATTCAAGGCCTCGAATTGACCAAATCAATAATTATAGCACTAATATTCTACCTCGAATTTCAATTAAATAAGCCCTACTTAAATTAATATAAGGTTCTAATTATTAAATTAATAATTCGACAAAATATTAGTATTAGTATTAAAGTAAGGATAGATAGTATATATAGTCTAAAGAAGTCGAAGCAAGGAATATTGTTTTTTGCTGAGTTAGCTAACACGTTATATACTTGCTAATCAAGCTCTAATTAGCCAATTTGACGTCAGATTAGCCAATTCGAGAATTGGCGAATGCGTCGTCACAGGCCTTACGAAGTACTGGCAATAACAAGGGCGAGAATTCCCTTAACAGCGGCTGACTGTATAGGATAATCAGACTTATCTCCACTATTGCTTGCGAACTGATGATAGAGTATTACAATTGTTGAAGGTTTGTGTTGAAATAGACTATTCTAGCTCTGCTTATTCAAAAAAGGAAGCTATGGTAAAGAAGTTCATAGTATTGGTAGACTTTGGGCGATGCTTTCCTGCCTAACGAGCTGCAGCTCGTCCTCCTGTCATCGTGCGTGCAGACGTTTGCAGGGACCAGTACGTGCCTGTGTGTTTAGCGGGGTGAGTGTCACTTTAGAGCAAGAACTAATGCATATGCTACAGGTGTTGGCTGATGAGTTTTCGAGAACAGAATATAGGCACTTCGGACTGTAAGATCTGGGAGCACAGTTGATTTTTTCAATGTCTTACCCGAGAAAATAGGCGAAGCACTCAATCCTTGACAGCAACAGTGACCAATAGCTCCATTTCCATGCGAATTCCTTCCTCTGTGGTAATCTTGGCCCATTCCTGCTTCATTTCCTCCCTGGCCTTTGGCCGTAAATCCAGAGGGATGCCGCCATACGTCGCCCCAGACGAACTCGTATCCAACCACTCGATCATAGCTTCTCCATCCTTAGCCGACTTGATGATTGTGTTTATAACAATCTTTCTCTCAGAGAACCTAGCATCGTCAAGGAGACTTTCGAGCTTACGCTGCTTGATAAATTTTGGGCCGCTCTTTTCAGGATAGTTCCGGTAAGGCTCTCTTGACAACACATCTGCCTTGATCTTTTCGTGTGCTGCGACATAGTCTCCAGATCCGCCTGAAATTCCGAGGCGGCCTCCTGACTTTAGTACACGGGCAAATTCTCTGATTGCCGCAGGCTGGTCCTGCACCCAGTGGAAAGTGGAGTTCACAAAAACAACATCCATGCTGGCTGAAGGGAAACGTGAGAGGTCTTCGGCTCTTCCCTCGAAAAACGACAAATTCGGCGTGATTTTCTCCAACTCAATGGCGAGGGCGATACGCTCCTTACTCGGATCGATGCCAACGACACTTCCGTCCTTTCCAGCGATTTCCGCTATATGGGCTGTGAGGTTGCCAGGTCCGCAGCCGACGTCGAGAACGCGGTTGCCGGGAACAATTCCAAGTCTTTTGAGAAGAAATAACCCCGCATCAAATTGGGTATTGCTAACGACAGTATAGCCTTTTGCTAATTCCTCGGTATCGACGACGGCCATGGCTGTGCTGTATTGGTATGTTGAGTGAAGTCGTTCAAAGTCTTCTATACTAGTCTCTGAGAGACACTTATCAGTTATATAGGCACCCGTGGCAAGGTCTCATGCATGCCCGTGCCGTGAATATAAAGCAACGATCACGATACTAAATTCGAATAGTGGTACCCCGCTTGATGTTCAAGCACGAAATCTGGGTTCGCGGATAGTTAGACCCTGTGCGGTTAGTCCCGCAGTCTCCCGTACTGAGGAAGTAAGATTACAAGGAATACGAGCTATTTTGAGCACATTAAATACTCGTTGGCGACTACGTGATGTTTTCCCAACTAAGTTATTCGATTTAATTTTTTTTCGCTAACTCTAGGGGGTTTAGTTCTGCTAGTGCGATTATACCCCTATTGTAATTATGCCTCTAAGCGAGAGGCTAGAACACAAGAATATACGATTACTTTAATAGTCTTATATCTAAGCCTATACTTAATTAAATAAATCTGATTACTTATAATATTATGCCTTTAACGATAGGGATTACATTTATATATACATTTTTTTTTTATCTGTTGATATAAAAGGGTTATATATAGAATGATCGTATTAGGGGTATAATCGCATTAGTAGAACCAAACCCCCTACTCCAATAGGGCTAGCAAAAAATTAAAAAATTAATTCGAACATTTTCTATTAGAACATCACGTGGCCGCCAACGAGTATGTGCTCTCCCTAAAAAAAAACTTTCGGATACTTTCGGTAGACTGGCTAAATGCGGATCTCAACTTTATAGTAATATGCTAACCTCAATTAGGATAAACAAGGGTGAAGCTGCACATTTTACCGACTAGGAATAAGCTTTGTAATACCCTGGAATTCATAGATGACAACTTATAAACCTGAAGATTGAGCAGATACATACATATAACAGCCGACCTTTCTCCTAGCCGAAGGTTGCTTTGTAGTTAGAACTTATCCCAACACACCCCAACCTAGGAGCTTAGAAGAGGAGTTCATTGCGAAGTCAATTAGAAATGCACAGAAACTCACTTGTTTGAGATACTTGCACATTTCAGACATTTGCTTTGCCTTGCAGTAGTGATGATCGTCAACCAATTCTCTGCGGCCTCAGTAGCCACAACGCTTGCATTCCTCGTGCGTCACCCATCCATATATGAGAAGTCGTGCTTACTATCACTAGGTTATCGTCAGTTTTCTTATTCAGATTGTTCAAAGACGGTTCTTTCACTCGTTCCGTTCAGTTCCCGGCCCATGGACCAATAGCGTGTCAGAGCTGCTTGCTACCTTAGCATTGGTAAGCGGAAATCAACACATCTATTATAGGTGGCTGCATGAGAAATATGGCCCGGTTGTGAGAGTCTCTCCAGAAGAACTTAGCTTTGTTAGTGTAGAGGCACGCGAGGAAATCTATGGTCTTCGAGTGTGTCAAGACCAAGCTGAAAGATTTCAGAGCTAACCAATCTTACAGAAAGGTGGTCTAAACATGGAGAAGAGTCCAATTTTCCTCGGAGCTGTCGGAAGTGTAGAAGGACAGACTGGCGTAAGCTTAGCTCTAGGCACAGAGCACGCTCGTCAGCGTAGGGCATTAGGTTATCTGTTCACGAACACTACGCTACTGCAGGAGGAAAGCTTGCTTCGACTTCACGTCCATAAACTGGTTGCAGTTTTCAAGAAAATGGCAGCTGAGAACCAACCCGTGGATTTCTCAAGTTGGTGTAAGGCCTATTCCAATCAGTATCTTTTTTGCGAGAACTTGACTAATCATGTATTAAGACACGTACATTGCGTTCGATGTAATGGGTGATTTGTGCTTTGCAGAGCCCTTCGGTTGTTTGGACCAAGCATCGGCTACTGAATGGTCTACGTCTGTTATCAATGTCTTCATAGCAGCTACATGGACTCAGGGCATACGACGATTGAGCGGCGTAGGCACATGGCTCGAGTACCTCATGATGAAGCTCCTTGTTCCTGCAAAAGCGGCTGATTGGAGGAAAATCCACCTTAACAATTCGCGCGAGAAGACAATCCGCCGCCTTGAAAACGGGGATCGAGGTCACCCTGACTTTATGTCTCAAATTCTTAACAACAGCGAATCGAAGAAATCACTTTCCCAGACGGAAATCATCCTTAACAGGGCTTTATTCATTAGTGCAGGAACTGATACAACGGCAACAACTCTTACTGGCTGGACGTACTACGTATGTACACACCCAGATGTATACAGCCGCCTAGTTAGCGAAGTCAGAGAGGCTTTTGTGTCAGACGACGATATCAAGTGGGAGAACGTTAGGAAACTTCGGTATCTTGAAGCAACTATCTACGAGGCGCTACGTCTCTTCCCACCCTCAGCAGCAAGTCAGCAACGTATAGTTCCTCCAGGCGGCGCTACCATTGACGGCTACTATGTCCCGGTGGGGAAGACGGTCGCCGTCTCACCCTGGGCAGCAACACGTTCACGCCTAAATTTCTATGAGCCAGATATGTTTTTACCTGAGCGTTGGTTAGGAGAAGATGAGAGGTTTGCAAATGACCGCTTGAATGCTTCTTTGCCATTTGGTACAGGACCTAGAGTGTGCGTTGGGAGAAACTTAGCTTACATGGAGATGCGGCTTGTAACGTCACATTTATTATGGAACTTCGACTTCGAACTTGATAGAGGGGAATATGAAGAGAAGAATCAGGCGTGGGGCTTAGATGGTAAGATGAAGACCATGAAGGTATTTCATTCTATGACTAAACCTGAGTTGTGGGGGCGGTTGAAAGTGGTTCAGCGGTAAGGCTATGCGCCGGATAGTTCAACGGTAGGAGAGGGAATTCGATGACTTGTTAAACAACGAGAATCATTTTGAATCCCTAAATTTCCAGAGCAATATAACACAGCACTGTATCCACGTAGTCAGATGCTCCTGGCTCTGCAGACGAGGCCATATCTGTGGCACTTCAACCAACCAGCTGGTTGATGAAGTCGTCAAGTCTGGCGTCCATGTTAGTTTGATGTATCCATCTCTAGGACTCTCTGAGACGTTAGCTCTCTGTTCCAAACGAACATTGCACGTCTAAAAATAATCGAGCAACAGCGGGCACATAGCAACGGCGGCGAACAGATGAAGATCAAGGAGCCCGAAATATTCGCTTTTGCATCAAATCATTTCATGTAAAATCCTGGGGCCAGGTGGAACGGCCGCCAGGTTCGCAATGCATTCCAGATTGCTGCGTCTTTAGCCCATTATCAAAGCCATCGTAGCAAAGGTGCGAAGGAACCCTGCATAGGCCCAGAACACTTCCAGGACATTGCTACTGCCACGACCGAGTACGATAACTATCGACACAACATGTTCGGCAAAGAAGAGGATGAGATTGCCTATGGTCGGAAGGAGCGAGGCAGACAGGCATTTGACAATAGTTTCAGCAGAAGGGGGAGAGATCGGATTCGCCGTCAAAACTACACGGACCCGGCTCAGAATAGTCGACCAGGATCTCTGCAGACCACGCCAACAAGTAGATTTCGACCCCGGTATTACCAGGAACGCCCACCAGACCCGAAATCTTCCACGCCAACGCCACCTGTGCGGCAACAACTGACGCCGTCGTCTTCGTCCGGCGCAACACGGTTCTATAAAGAACCAGAATACAATCAAGAGCAAGCGGGAAATTCTAGAGATGGCGTGGAAGAGTCTGGACGACGACATGGTTCTAGTGAGGACGATAAGGAATTTGGAAGCGATCCGCAGAGATCGCCTTATTGGAGGGGTAACTACTTGAATTAGATTACTAGGTGGTTAGAAGTTAAAATTACTATCTAGTTATATTAAACTATATAGCAATATATAATAGTAGACAAGGGAACTTAAATAGTATACGCACAGCTTACGGGGTTAGTAATACTAAATAAAGTTAGGCTATTATATAAATAAAAACTAAGATTAGAGGATTTAATAATAGCTAATTACTAGCAATATCATGGAGTGTTTATACCTTAGGACAAGTTATATTAACACTATTAAACACTTAAGTTAATGTTCTAGTTGAGTTATAAGAGTATAATAGAAAAAGCCCAAAGCACACAAACAAGTTTAGCAGCGTCGAGAAATTTCCATAAAACTGCACAGCTTGTCCCGCTCTTTACACCTCACACCTAAACCAACTTCGAAGAATCAAAAGACCTGAAGTAAGCATCCCAGTCCTCCTCCTTAACATACTCATCCCAAGTCTTCAAATCCGAGACCAACTGCGCATTTATTAGTCATTGATGAAAATTTGGGAATGGATTTAGAACGTACGTCTCCAAGGGCGAAATCAGTTCCCTCAACCCAGGCCTCTGGGGCATCTCGGCAAACAGACAGATTCTCCGCTAGTGTAACAGCGAATACGTCTGGGAAGTGATGCACAGTTTTTAGACGCTGCTTGAACTCCTCGGTGCTTAGTGATTTGAACGTTGCATTGAGTCCAACCGCTATTGAAAACATTTTAACATTGTTACGTGACTAAGGAAGTTCTGATAGACCAATTCTGTTTGAAACATACCTTTATTCCAGGATTTAAGCATCTCAACGGGTGTGACTGTCTGGCTAACAACCGAGATAGTCTTGGAGCGGTATTTTGCCGGATCAGCAACGATCACTTTGACGAGTCTGCCAAGGTCTTGCACGGAAGTAAATGGCATTCTGGTGACTGCGTGGACAGGCCACAACAGTTCCCATGATCCATCAGGAAGCTAGATGCATACGACTAGTCAGCCAAGGTAATCACTCTCTACCTCAATGGCTTAGCCTACTTTTTGAGGCCCATAAACCTGTGGAGCCTTAACCAAGTTCTGGTAATAAGCACCCACACGAACCTCAGTCAAGATGCCACCTAACAGGGAAGCTCTCATGCATTTAGCAATCTCATTCTTACTATTAAAATGCACCACATTCTGATACGGGATCTTCTGCGTCCTCGCGTCAGGGAGATTGCTCCAAATAAATACCTCTAGAGTATCAAGAGTAGTCAATGCAGCATCCAGGATATTAATGCCTTGCTGCGTCTCAGTCTCGATATTTCCAGCTCCGATGAAATCTGTTACCGCAAAGATGACGGAAGCTCCTCTAACCGCTTTTTTGAGGGATAAGAGGTCGTTCATGTCTGCTTCTACTATTTTAGCTCCTGCTTCTTCGAGCTTCTGAGCTTTGGAGCTGGTTCTGTTGCGGGTTATTGCTTTGAGGGTATATTCGTTGCTGTTGGTGGCGAGAAACTCGGATACGATGGCACCACCCTATTGAGAAAGAGCACATCAGTGTCGGCAGCCTTGTCTAGTTTGATTAAACATGATGAGAACATACATACCTGAGAGCCTGTGGCTCCGAAAACAACGAAGTCTTTTGCCATTTCGACTTAAAGTCTGCCTGCTGAATGATGAAGATGAGGTGGTGAGCAAAAAAGAGGCAAACTTAATAAGCAGCATAATAAGAAGATATCTGAGGAATTTCTGATACTTTTATCCCTTTTTCGCAAATTCCCGCTACTTTCTCCTTGAGGAACATTTTGGAGCTCTCAGCTCTTCAGATGCTGCGACCCACTACCCCACTAAGTGGCCTAGTTGCTTATGAAGCAACGAAGCATGAAGCCAATCACAGTACTACTATCGCTCTACTTGCATTGTCCCGACGTTCTCCCGATGTTGCTTATAAACCTACACTCCAAGTATTACCAGTATTACCAGTATCATTACTCAATCAATAATTTTCTCCCAGGAGCTCAAGTTGAGTGATAGCTGGTGGTAGTCTTGGCTCTTCCCTTGTATCCGTTAAATATCCAAACGAATATCCTCATTGTCTGCCCGCCATTGCAATCGGCTTACGTTCTGTGTGATCTTAGCTGGAGTTAGAGTCCCATTCCTTGCCGTAGCATTTATATGTTCATTGACTAGGTAACTTGAAAAGCAATGCTGAGTCTAAACGAGATGTCAGAGATCACCTTAGAACCAGAAATAATGCAAAAGCTAGTCTTGGGAGAAGATAAGGAGATACTACTAGCTGCCCTGAGGCCAACACGTTCTCTAGCCGCTGGAATCGATTCGCGCAGACTCACGCGTACTAGCCCACAGGATGCAACAATAAATTTGCTCCATGGTGGGCCTGGCGTTGGCCAAGCAGTGACCACCAATTAGGCCGCTGAGCATCTCCCGATACCCTTGGTATGCCTCTCATCGGCGGATCTTGAGTAGACAGCGGAGGAAGTGGGATCAGACTTGACAAGTTTTTGAAGTTAGCTCAACCTTGGGACGCTGTTCTGGTCATAGAAGATGTCGATATTCTTCTTGAAAGCAGAACAAAGTCGGATGCCGCCCCGATGCTGCTCAAAACTGCATTGTCATAAACTGTCTACGAATACTGGAACACTGCGTTGGGACTCTCATCCTTACAACCAATCGCGTCGGCTTCATGGATATAGCCTCTCGCTCTTTGATTCAATTGACTATTGGGTATAAAGTGTTGAGTCTAGAAGTGCGACAGCTGATCTGGGAGGGCATTATATACAACGCTGTGAAAGCCCATGGCGTCAATGCGGACTTACTTCAGAGACAATTAAATAGCCTAAGTGAGAGTCCATTGAATGGCAGAGAAATACATGGCGCTCTCAAAATGGCCTGCCGAGTGCTTCGAGTGCATCCTTACCTGACGTGGGACGAGACGGTGAAAAGTCTCGAATCCACAAACTCGATTTAGGTCCTATTTGAAGGACTTGCACCACCTTACGGCCTTCGAGAATGGAGAACGAAATTACTCAAATGAGAAATAGAGGCAAAGCGAGGCCATAGAAATAGGTTCGTAAGATTGATGCTAAGTGTCAAACTATGATATTGGGGTTATTTAAGGAGGGAAATCTGTAGGCCGTTTAATGCATAGCAAATTATTAGTTCATCTTAGGCGTTTTTAGCTTACTTTACTAATACCCAACTCTTAGCTTTACTCAAATCTAACAATAATCTCTCATAATACTAAAAGATATTAGGGATCATTCACGTAGTAAGATAATAATATTCCCTTATATTAATAATCGGGTTGATACAGGTAGGTCTAGTAAAAGTCACAAGAACATTTATCTTAACAGCTTACCACAGTTATCAATTATGCTATATTAAACGATGAGCGTAGGTCTAACATAGCCAATTTTTTCCTCAATCATCCTTTTTGTTTAAGCTTCTCTAGCAGGAATTGGACGCTCAGCCTGAGGAGTAATACGAATATGATGGCGAAATTTCCCACCCTCAAGTTTATAATCTAGGACCACGAAATGCAGTACCATCCGATTATAATAGACAACCACCGTGCCCTTCTCCCACTTAATGCGGGTATGAAAGTTCAGACTCATCTCGAAATGCATGAAAAGCATCTCCGTAATCGCATAACTGTCTTCCTTCTTTAATCCTACAATTCCACTTATATACTTGGAAGGGAACCATAGAGCTTTGCGTCCTGCCACGGGGTGCTTTCAGACAATTGGATGTATTGTTTCGACAAGGTCGCGGCCATAATAACTTGTTTTCTTGCCATGGACAGATTACTGAGCTCCTGAATACACGGCTGAGAGCCCTTCGAGGAAGTTTTGCATCGATGAAGATAACTTGTCGTAGGCATCCATGGAGTTCAGGTATAGGGTATCCCCGCCACATTCAGGGACTTCTAAAGCACACAAGAAGGTGGTTCCCATGGGGTTTCTACTTAATATTAGCTGCTTATCTTCGACATGATGAAACGATAGAAATGGTAAGGTACAGACATACTTCTCATAAGCCATATCTGAGTGCCATCTCGTAGTAGTAAGGAAACCAGCACTGTAAAAATCGAAAACAGTTGCCTCATTATCTCTCAAATTGCTGAAACTCTCCGGATGACCCTTTATATGATGACCAAAAGTATGAACATGAAGCCATCCAAAGTGGCTACCGTACTACTCCAAGAACTCTGGTGTCTGGTACACAAAATCTTGATCCCGGAAGACGAGGACCCCGCGCTCCGCTGTATATAGTGCAAGCTCATCCGTTTGCTCACTTGTAAACTTGCTAAGCTGTGCTCCTTTGATCTCAGTTCCGATGGAGGGTGTCATATCTTTTCGCTCTTTGCAGACTTCCAAGAGTGATTTTTTCTCTTTGTCAGCTCGGAGCCTGGGGTCCACATGGTCGAATGGAGCGAGTGGAAGTTCCTTGGTATGGGTTGTGTAGGGAAGGTAGTGTTTGAACTCATACTGTGGTTCAATTCACACGCACTCAATACGTAGGGAATAGCGTAGAACCCCTAGTAAGGCAATTTAGTCCAAGACTTGTGAAGGAGGAGGAAGTAACCTACAGCCAACGAGGCCAAGATAATGCAGCCCCAGAGCAACAATGGGACACGATACAGGAAATCAAGCATATTAGCTGAGTGAGATGATGTTTGAGGATTAAAAACTACGATTTCTTTGTACTAATGAGCACAAAAGCGGCCCGGAAGTATATACAAAATGCGAACGTGAAAGCCTGAAAGTACTTCCTCCACTTCCGCAATCTTTCGTCAGTATTCGCTTAAGCCCCCCCTTAGCGAAACGTGCATTAGGGGCTTAAGCGAAGACAGACAATTAGTACCCCACTAATGCTCCCAGTCCGGAAATAGCAGCGGACATACGTATGTTAAAGTAGAGATATCAGTGGACTTTAACTAACGCAATCAATTGATCTGCGGAGTAATACACTAATCAACGCAAGAGTGGGTAGGGAAGTACATACAACGAGGTTTACCTGTAGATCTATGCCCCACATTCTACACCCCCACCATTTTCGATGCCTTGTGATAGTACTAAGAAGAGAGAATAACTGTAAGCTATATGGTTATCACGGGAATCGGATACATTTCCGTCTCTAATCTCTTGGCTCCCTAATACTCGTATACTTTGAAGGCCCTTGCGAGCAAAGACTTAAGGGTGCGCACTACAGTATCAAGCTATTGTTATTACATAAAGTTTTTAGAAGAACGAGTGTGCGTACTACAGTATCAAGCTATTGTTATTACATAAAGTTCTTAGAAGAACGAGTGTGACAGCACAAAAGTCAAGCACAATCATTGAGCATCGTGAGATAATACAAGAAAAGCTATGGGCGAGAAGCTCCAGGTACGAGATCGAACTGTATCGCGACTTACATAGAATCGCCAAGCTAACAACTCACAGGTTATCATCGTCGGCGCTGGCCTTGGTGGTCTCGGAGCCGCAATCTCCATCCTTATGGCAGGCCACAGCGTAATCGTTCTCGAGTCCGCCCATGAAGTCAGCGAGGTACTTTGCCATTCACTCATCTCCACCCTGTTTTCTAATACTCCATTCTAGATCGGTGCCGGAATCCAAATTCTCCCTAACGCCTCACGTCTCCTTAAGTACTGGGGCGTCTCTGACGCTCTCTCCAAATACGCCACCTCACCAACGCAATGCAATTTAATCTCCTGGAAAGGGAAAAAACTCACGTCTCTCAACTTCCTAGACTCCGCCAAGAAGTATGGGAGCCCTTTCTGGGATTTCCACCGAGCAGACCTGCACAACTGTCTTTATGAGCGCGCAGTAGAGCTCGGTGCTGAAGTACGCATCAACAGCCGAGTTGACGAAATTGAGTTTCCTAGTGAAAATAGAAGCACCAAGACCACGACGGTTGTGTTATCTAATGGGCAGCGACTGACAGCAGATCTAGTGGTTGGTGCTGACGGCATTGCAAGTCGTACTCGAGAATGCTTTTTAGGGCGCAAAGATGAGCCGACGCCAACGGGGGATTTGGCGTATAGGGTCCTGCTAGATACAGCAGAGTTAAAAAGGGAAGAGCAGTTCAAGTGGTTGTTTGAAACGACCGAAGTGAATTATTGGATGGGGCCGGATTGCCATGTTGTTACTTATCATTTGAGGGGTGGGGAGAAAGTTAATGGTAAGACGAGAGAGAAAACTAGGGAATTTAGAGGCAGAAGTTGACAGTTGCAGTTGTACTCCTTGTTCCAGATGATATTCCGAATGGGGGAGCTAAGACTGTGGCCGGAAACGTGCAGGAGATGAGAAATCTGTTTAAGGACTGGGACCCAAGGTTCGTTCAGCTAACACTGAATTTTCCTATCGTTACATCTACTTCTAGGGATGCTGACATGATCGTAGAATTGGTGCACTGCTGGCACGCTGCAACTCCGTCCAAAAATGGAAACTCTGTATCCGACACGAGCTCCCGCAATGGTCGCATCCCTCTGGCACATATACCATGTTAGGTGATGCCGTACATGCGACACTGCCGTATTTAGCTTCTGGGTATTCTTTCACGCTCAGCTCTTTCTTTTCAATCTCTATATCTATAGAGCAGAAAGATAATACTGGTGGGAACATATTTGCTAACAAAACACCAGCGCCGGTATGTCCCTCGAAGACGGCGCCGTCCTTGGTGAATGTCTGGCCCGGATCAAGAGCAAATCTGAGCTGAAGAAAGCGCTCGATGTCTATGAATCCTGCCGAAAAGGTCGAACTTCAAGGATTGTTCAAAGAGGAAATGTGTAAGTCTATCTCTATCAATTTACTTTACCGGTCTTGACTGTTTTCACTAGTATTTTATTTGCTAATATAACCAATTATAGACAGCAAGTCCTTTACCATCTTCATGACGGTCCGGAACAACGCGAGCGAGATAGACTTATGCAACTAAATCCTACTCTGCCAGGTGATCCATTGGTGTGGAGAGATCCGGAATTAAGCCCGTGGCTGCTTGGATATGATCATCTCAAAGACGTAAGTTACTCTCCGTGCACTACTTCTCGCATTTGTTTTGGATAGTGGCTGATAATGTGGGCTGAAACAGGTTGACGCACATTGGAATCAGATTTCCGTAGATATCGAGCAAGTAGCAGCCAAAATATGAATAGTATAGCCATCTTTAAGTCTATCAAGTGACACTCTCATTCAGAGCTTTATTCCTCCTTAATTTTCACAAAGACCTCAAAGAAGCTTAACGAATCTCCTCCACAACTTTCCCTTACATTTCAAGACTATCCATCTCAGCCAATTGTAGCAATTGATGTAAGAGTCTAGAATTCCCCATCTTCCCGCCGAATTTAAACATGATGCCCTCAGCAGCGCCAATGCTCTGGAGATGACGCTGTATCTTTTTCCACGCGTTCAGGGTCCATGCGACTGAGCATTTTATCTGAGGCTATGAGTACATGTTTAGCCTGGCTGGATAGTAGTTATTACCTTGAATAGGGATGCCGTATTTTGGTACTAGTGGGTCGAGATAGTATGGTTTCCATGTTATGTTGAAGGTGTCACTGAATCCGCCAGGATATTTTTTCTGGTAGACTGTGATTGCCTTTCGCAGGCGACGAAAAGCAATGTAACACTAACATAGAAGAAGGGAATATCAGGCTAAGCGAAATATTTGAAGTCTAGAAAGGGTTTGAAAGTACCCATGGGCAGACAGTGTCTGAGATAATGTCTATTGCAAAAACTATCATTTCGGGGGGAATGTTTTGGGAGTGAGCTGGAAATAGCTGCGGGATTGTGCTGTAATAGATAGGTGGATAGACACTCCGGTAATTATTACCAGCTTCTGGATAGTTTTTCTATTCGTAAGTAAGGGAAGATAATTGTTTTAGTACCAGTCGTCCGTTTTGTGTTGCCTAACCACCGTTGATTTACTATGCCAAATACCGTCTGCACGTACGTACAGAACATCAGAACAAGCACCAGAAATGGTGAAGTCGGTGCCTGTGGTAACATAATATGCTTACGTATACCTAAAACACTACCTAAAGGTCTATAGTAAACATTATTTACTTTCTCCTGGCTAAGAAAAGAGAGCTCTATTTAGTGCAGTGATTTACTTTAGTTCATGTATTTGTGTATACAAGGTTGGCTTTTGAAGTTAATCTATAACATGATAGTTTTGATTAATTCTTGTAACATCTTCCTAATTACTATTGATTGAAGAGCAAGCCTCTCTAATCGCCGGCAATCCCCATTTCTTCATCCACTCCGAAGTGACCGCATCACCAATCGCAACGCGTTTTGCCGGATCATAAGTCAACATGGATCTCAGTAAAGCGTTCAAACTCGCCATTTCTTCGGGGCTAAACTCGCAAGTCTCTGGATCTTCCCCTCGTCCCATTTCTTTCAAGCGCTGCACAAGTGGTCGTGATTGAGGGTCATGATTTCGTTTAGTGTCTTCCTTCCAAGAACCATCTTCAAGAAAGAAATCTGTTTTCTTCTCCCATTTCTCCCACCATTCCTGAGGTAGAGGGCCCAATGTACTTATCATCTCGGCGATAATGTCGTCCTCATCCGGCATGAACCCCTCAAATAGAGGCCGCTCCCCTAATATCTCATACAATGTACATCCAAGAGTCCATATATCGACTGCAGGTCTAAGGGGCGTGTGGAAGAATAATTCTGGTGGAAGCACCAAGATAGGTGTGTTTAGAATTTGATTGTCTTTGTCGTTTGCAAAAAAAGCTTCCCCGAAATCGGAGATTTTGACTCTTGCATCGGTGACATCTTCGCTTGATATAGCCAGCATGGCGGGAGGCACGCAATATGATGGTGCTTCTGATCCAACTTTGGCTCCGTCGAGACGCTGTACAGGCAGTCTTTGGGGTTCCCCAAAACGACGATATATCTCTTCAACCATGGAGCTTTCCAGTCCAGGAGGCTGGAAAAGAATATTATTCGAGTGTAAATCTGTTGGAGGTGATTAATGAATGAGGTTCACACAGGGCGTTTACACAGAACACTTACCGCCATGAATCACGTTGTGAGAGTGGACATAATCTAGCCCTAGCAGGACCTGCGCGGATATTGCGCGAGCAACATTAACGGGAAACAGCCATGTAGTGCTTGCGTCTTTAGACAATGCGACACTACAGCCAACAGCCTCTGTCACAAGACATAGGTGTTGACCATTTGGTCCCTCGAAGTAGAAGTCCTCGAGCAGAGAGGAAACGTATGGCCGACCTGGATGATCAGATCTTCCAAGTTGTAATGCGCGTAGAATCTTGCTCTCTGAGCTTTTCTTGGAAGCTTCAGCAACGAGAATCTTGAGAGCAACATTCCTGCCTTCTTTCTCGTCTCGAGCTAACCATACTGTGGAATAGCTTCCGTGGCCAAGTTTGTGCACAATCTTGTACCGACTGTCATGAAAGCGATCGCCGATGTGCGTTGGATGATAGCCTCCTGGTTGGTAGCCTTCGAGTTGCTCGACCCCTTCTTGCCACTGATAGAGAAGTTTTGGCATTTGACGGGCGAACAGTCTTCGGAAAGGTCCTTTGTGTAAGTTCAACATTTGAGGTGACTGACATTGCTTGATTAGTATGAAGAGTCAAATTGTTCTAGATGGGATATCATCGTTGACAGTTGACGTACAACTTTGAAATTGGCATGGCCAAGAGGCCACATATGCAAGCCTGACTTATCTCGTTGTCACACCTCAAGTCTAAACCATTGTGACTTATGTAAATACTTAATTTACACAAGAGAATCGGAATTGTTTTGGGGTGGTTTCGGTCGGGGTTATTCAGGGTGACATAAAGAGAGGCAGGACAAAGGAGGTCGAGATTAGAAGCGGAGCCGCAAGCCGGCCCGCTTAGCGACACTAAAACTTTTTGCGACATAAGAATGCTTGACGACACAGAGCAATCAGCGACACAAGCCATTTAGCGACACAAGCTACTTCGCAAGACAATCCAGCTTGAGAAATAAACATTTTCTCCAAAGATATCCTAGAATCTGCTAGAAGACAGCACAGTAAAACACCGAATATTAATCCACCCTATTAATAATAAGTTTTTATAAGTATATAAAAACCAAAACTTACAAGACCGAACGAACTACGTAGTAGAATTCGCAGCAAACAGAGCCAACTGCCACCAATCACACCTACTATTAGCAGCAGGATCAGTCACCAAAGAAATATCCACCGACGCCAAATTCATAACCGTAGCATCTTCACCATACGTTCCGAAAGCCGGTACACCCGCCACAGTCGTAGTCGGGATCCCCGTATCCGCAAAGGTAGTGAAATAATCCAACATAACTTCCGCCACCGTCGAATTAAACGAGACAGAACTATAGTTAGAACCGAATGGACCTGTGTAAAAGGTATAAGCTACGTCGGAACCGTGGACGGCAGGTGGGACATCGAAGATATAGGCGTAAGTGTTATTCTTGAAGGCTTTATCTAGGTTGAATGCGTTACAGAGGACTATTACTTCGGAATTTAGTAGGATTGCTCGGTCGAGGTTGTTTGTGTATGGTTCGGAACCGTTGAATATGGGTGGGTATAAAGTATTTTTGATGTAATCTATTACTGAATCAGATACATTGGGGTAAGCCGATGTAAGTGAGTCGTCAAATGTAGCATCGGTGGTGATTATCGGATTAGTGAAAAAGACGCCTTCTTCGGCGGTGTGTCCAATTAGAAGCTCTACGCTATCATCGTATTCGCCGTTGAGTAGGAGCAATTGTGGAAGATCTGGTACATAGCTACCGTCAACAACTGGCGTGTAGGGAAAGGTTCCGTAGGCTGCGTTGAGAGTTGCTTGGAGATTAGCTGTAATGAGGGCTTCTGATGAGAGACTGCGGAGTTCCGTGAGGCTTGAAACGTTCGCGGCCGTGAGGAAATTTTCGAACATGCTTTCTTCTTGGTCGGTGGTTTGGTATGGACTATATGCTGGTGATTGGGGGATAGCACGGAGAAATGGGGCTGATCCGTTCTTGCCACCATAAGCCTAGTTGAGAGATAATTGTCAGTTCATTATTTTAGATGTATGAGAGAATTATGGTGATATGTGACTGAGCAAGCCTCGACAGGAGAGGGAGTTTAAAGTTAAGCGACCAACGACTTACTGTGATATGGTAAATGATTGAACCTCCTCCAGCTGATTCACCCATAACAGTCACCTTATTAGGATCACCCCCGAACTTAGAAATGTGTTCCTGCACCCATTCAAGAGCCAATCTCTGATCAAGCAAGCCAGCATTGGCAGTCCCATCAGCCTCCAGTGTTGATCCAGATAGAAACCCAAGAGCACCAAGACGGTAATTCAGCGCGACAAAGATAACACCCTCGGACGTGGTAATATTACTACGCGCAAGAATACCAGAGGGACTCCCATAAAAGTCTTTACTTCCAACAGCATAGCCGCCTCCATGAATCCACACAATAACCGGTGCGCCGCAGCTAGTATTAGCTGATTCCAGGATGTTTTGAGGGACAACTACATCCAGAACAAGACAGTCCTCGGTCTCCCTCGGATCGACTGGGAAGAGGTCTATTGTAATATTCGGAGCTTCAGCGTCCCACACTGAGACATTGAATGCGAGTCCCTGCGTATAATTCGATACGAAAAATTGGCCTTCGATGACCCATGCTGGGTAGCTCTGTGGACATATCTTTCCAACACTTCCTGTATTTACCGCTGAGCGATTGGTGAGAGGTGGTTGAGGTGCTCGAAAGCGCAGATCTCCAAGTGGTGATTCTGCGTAGGGAATGTTGCTAAAGTTATAGAAGTTGCCAGTTTCCTACGGTTGAGGTTGTTAAATAAACCCGTGCTGGTGTCTTGGATTACACTTACGTTGAAAAAGTCGGCTTGGTGGAGCTCATATCCGAGGTCAACGATAGGGAAAGTTGTATTTGATGTTTGCGCAAGTGCCGACGAAAGGAAAAGAGACCAATATAGAGCAATAACGAGTGGATGAGGAAGGTGCATCGCGAACTAAGGAGCCAACAAAGCTAGATAGTTGAGTAAATCGGGCAAAATACAAAAATTTATCTGTACGGAACCAAGTGTTTATATGTTTGCGTACCTGATCATCTGCAGTATGGCCAATTCATCATCGGCAAGTAGAAGTCAGGGTCGTCCAGGGTGTATTCACCCCTCGTTTTCGTATTGCATCTCGCATTGTCGGACAAAATGTCTATTTGATTAAGAGATGGGTTATAGTATATAGTTACGGACAGCTCATCCAATAATGTTTGCTTGTTCAGCGGCAGTCGGAGAACTTGCGCTTAGAAGCATCGGAGTAAGAACAAACAAAGCAAGGAGGCGAGCACGTCGAGGTGATAGACTCCCCTGTACCTGCATCTGATCTCCCAGTTATCCTAGTACAGTAGGTGGACATAAAGTCTATCCGGTAGCTGAATTTACACCAAAAGTCATATATAATAAAAGGAAATAATTAAAAATATACCTTTATACTAGAAACATGATTTCGATAGTTATCTATAATTATATAATATTCTATTATATTTTAGAGATGTTGCTATTAATATCTATATCTTTAAAGTAAGAGGGGCTGATATTTTACTACTCTACACTCTTCTTAATTTCCCTAGCTACTTTTAAAGTATATAAAAAAGTCTACTATAAATACTATAATTAATTACTAGTAAAAGTTTAAGATATACTTATACACCTAAATTTTTATAAGATAAATAGTTATACTAATAGACTTTCGGAGTAAATTCGGCTACTAGATAGACTTCTATCCACCCGCTATAAAGTGCGGGGAAATGCCAAGTTAATGTTCTTGAGTGACCAGCCAAAGTCATTTGATTTGACAGAAACGTTGGAGATCAGCGTCGTACCGTGGTGCCTCAGCAACAAAGGAAATGATCTCATCTTATGATGCACACTCCTTCAGGCCCTGTACCGTACTCGTACGGTCTGTACTGGACAAAAATACTAGCTATGCGGTAGTTTATCACTACCGGTTTACAACTAGATGCGGTATCCCTTAAGATTTGTTTACTCGCAAATTTGGTAATGAGCCAGAATTCATGCATGCTTTGCAGGCTAAACATGTTCATTGTCGGTAGTTGGGTTTCTATAGGCCGTTAGGAAGTTAATTCACACGTTAATTTAAGGACGATGCCCCTTAGATTTAGAGATCTCAACGCTTAGCGAGCAACAACCGACAGACTAATTGGCCTGCAGTGTGTAATAGACCCTTTCTATACATCTAATAGAATAAAGAGGTTATAAAAAGCCAGTACTTAATAGAGACTACAGCAATGAGATATAGAATAATAGCCTTAAGTATTTCTTCGATTTCTATTATCCTATAACAGGTCCTTTTCTAATAGTATAGGTATAGACAGAACGATATTTAGTCTCCTGTACCTTAAATAATTCTCTATAAATGTACTTTAGCCATAAATATCTAAGTTACTAATATAAACTCTAAAATAAAGACAAGCTAAAAGTAAGCTAAGCTAATAGATTAAACACTCTGAAAATTAGAGACGCAGGTGATTTAATATCTTTCTATACAATTTGAACCTTAGGTCTAATGGAGGATATTAATTTTTACCCCCATTTAGACGTTCGTAGTTGCTCGCTTAATGAAGAGGGTATTTCCCACTGGTATATTTGTACGCCCACAACGCCTAACTCCGGTTCTACAAGCGTACCTCCTTCTCAGCATCAACTAAGCACCCAGAATAAACTCCAAATTTTTCTTTATCTCGATATCGCCATCCTCTCCAAACGCCTTCTAAGCACAACCCAAAACTCAAATTCCCAAAACCGCATCACTGTCAGCATCTGCATTGTCATCAATAATCAAATGCGCAAATAAATTCAATTCGATTCCTTCTGAGTAAATCCTCAAGTATTCCACCAATGTTCCTTTCTAATCTTCCCCGTCCCCCTCATCTCGCTGGGTTTCCGATCATCCTGCATACTAGCACCATGATATCTCCACCGTCTCCTCTGCTCTTTCACCCACCACTTCCCAACTTTCTCGGCATCTACAATCCACTCGGCAGCTTCCTCGCTATGCTCTTTTCGAACCCGTGATGCGAGTTCGGGGATCGAATATGCTTCTAATGGATGGAGTTCGTTTGGATCGGAGGAGGTGGACGTGAATCTGTAGACGCCTGACTTACAGACGGGGAGAATTAAGCGGAATGGAACGGCTGCTGATGCGACGGATAGGAAACCACCTCCTGCATTTAAGACTCCGATGTTCCATGCTTGACGTCCATGCTTTTCTACCCGGTATGGTCGGATCAAACTCTGGCCCTCGTATTGATGGATGAGATCTGAAGCAATCGCTGTGTCGTCTGTGTTAAGCGATGAGGTGGTGATAAGAAGATCGAGAATAGTGGGCAGGATGGAAATAGCCGTTGCATTTACTGCTAGTTGTATTCGTGGCAGAGAAGGATGGTGGAAGACGAGAGGGACTCGCATGTTGGTGATGTGACCGTTTTCAAAAGTGCTATGTCTTTTAGCGTCTTCTCTAAACGCCATGCCACTGTGTACACCATGTCAGAACATTGCTTTTAGCTTAAAAACTGGCGGAAGAACTTACTGATCGCCAACCAAAACAACAAGAGTTTTATCAGCCATGTTAAATTCATCGAGCATATCCATGACTTCGCCCATCCACTGATCACTGTATTTAACCGTGTTCAAATATTTATTGAGATGCGGTTCAGATCCCCAGAAATTTCTTTGCATAAAATCAACACTAGCACCTGCTGCGACAGGAAGAGCCCATGGATGATGAGTAGAACTTGTAAAGTGAGATAGGAATAAACGCTGATTATTCTCTTCGGCATCGCGAAACACATCCCTCAAATATGGCTTGACCTGGCGCTCAGGATATCCAAAGTAATTGCTTTCTTCTTCAGTCGGTGGGTAGTACTTTGACGACGGGTCGCGAAGTGTACTTTTGACGATGGATTGGGCAAATCCCATATGATAATTGAGTTCGTGCTGATGGTCAAAATGATCAGTGATAGACTGAACGAAGACTGACTTCCAAGGCTGGGAGGTCATGTCGGTTGTCTTCGACATGTGCTTCTTGTCCAACTCGCCAGTATTGGTCTATAGATCATTAAATTAGTCTCAGCCTCGCTAATAGATTTTCTGAAGTTGGGGGCTTGCCTGATCAACTTCTTTGCCCTGATTCAAGCTAGAGCTTTTGTTGTGGTTGAACAATTTGAGGATAGACGGAATGCATGGCTGGTAGATATGACCATGTGCCTCGACAGTAAAGTCCACTGGAAGCGGCTGAACACCACAATGGCTTCCAAGCATGCTCTTGAATGTCGCAGTACTTCCTGTCACAGCACCCACAACGTTTATGCCTCCCATCCCCTCACTTATGTTGCGCCATCCACCAAGACCAGCGATGGGGTCGGTTCGCCCTATTTTTGAAAACCCGCTATCTTCGCCAGTAAGAGTCTCGGCATTTATGGTCATATCCCAAAGCTTTTCATTAGCATTATCAGCTGGCTTATGGTTTTTCATTATGATGTCGTAGAGATGTGATCCTTTCTTCAAAGGAAAAACGTCTTTACGCATGCTCTCCAAGTTGAGTATGACAACATGCTTGATGGTGACTTTCCCCATCTTTTCGCGAAGTGATTCGAGCAGGTTCTGTTCGAGATTGGAAATTCGGAGTGGGTCTCTGACTGGGTCATAGTTGATACCTTCGAAACTTGGTTCGTCGGGCTTTCCTGGGAAGTATGCATGGACTTCGCTCATTTTGTCTGGAGGACCTTCATACCATCGATCAAATCCGGGTATCTTCTCGTCTGGCAACCACGAGGGCCTTGCGGTGTCTTTTCGGCTTCGATCTTCAGACATTGAATCGTTCCCAACAGGCATCCATCCAGGGTAACTACCATTGGGCGATTCCCAAAATTCCTTGGAGATCAATCCTGGTAAAGGAAATGGAATGAACTCTGGATTGTAACCACCAAGGCACATGTTTTGAGCACTTGGGCCCAAGACTTCCAACAGAGTAAAAGGAAGAGAGCCAGACATATGTGCATAGGGTGGACTCCTGGGCCGTACAGCTAGCAAAATCAACGTAGTAATTATAGGTGCAAGGACCAGAATTCGAGTTGACCATGGAACGTATTGTGGGGCGCGTTCATCTTCTCCATCCACGGCAAGAAGTGTTTCTCGAGAGCCTTCAATATCATCGAGATCGCCTAGAACCGTGCCCTCAAGTGTGCTGTTATCAGATCTCCTCCTCATTGCTGTAAACTCCTCCAAGTCTACCATAAATCCCTGCTCGACATGTGTCAATGCCGAGTTTCGACCTGCGATGGCTCTCACCATTGTCGACAATACCCTCCCAGTTCCATGGTACAAAGGCTGACAAACAACACTGGCAGTGGCAACAATGACGATAGATACCATCAACGCTTGTAAGCCTCCTGACAAGAGTAGTTTCATCCCGGCAGGATCGTGTGCGAAGTTGCTGGCGGCGCCCCATTTGATCTCTCCTCCAGTTTCCAGGTAGAATGCGATCTGGGTCGACGAGGATCCCAGCATAATCAGACTGCACTTCCATCAGTAAAGGGCTGTCAAACTTTATCGCATGGCAGTAGTGCGCACCAGAAGAACGCCTTAGTCGATGCCAAGACAGCCGCAAGCCAACCATGGCCTTTGGCGTGAACGAGCACCCAAAAAGCAATGGAAGTCACGACATCGACAAGTAGAAAAGTCGGCATGTACAGGAGGAACAGAAGAGGTCGGAGGGACGTGAGGTGATTGTACAGATGTATGAACTTGGCAAACAGAAGAGAATTGACCAATATCGAATACTGCAGAGGACTCTTTCCGAGGTGCGATGCAATGTGTGCAACAGCCAGAAAGAAAAGTGGCTTCATGTTGCGAAGTGATGGGCGGAGGAGGACAAATGAGCGTGGAGAGAAAGAAGAATGTATGGTTGGAAAGGGAGGAGGAAGGGAGGAGAGGAGAGGAGAGGAGAGGAGAGAAGAAGAGAGAAGAGAGAACAAAACAAAAAGACGACGACGGGAAGAGAAGAATAGAAAAGGACCAAACCCGCCTGCAAAAAACAAAGATGAAGGAGAGAGAGAGAGCAGTAACAGCGCACGCGACCTCAAATCAAATCGTAGATCTTCTGTGGGGGAAGGAAGATTCACAGCTGGGACAGCTGTAATAAGGGACCCTGGACGCCCGAATGACACCTTATTGGACGGGAAATGCGCGATGCCAGCGATTTGACTGTTGTGGAATGTCTGTGCCTCCACTCTCACCTTCTCACCCTTTCACCCTTTCACCCTTTGGCCCTTTCAAAACATCTGATGGCAGTAGCTTCGACGGACGAGGGAAATAGTGTGCTATGCCGTCGAAACTTTGTTTGCGTTGGGTTAATACGAAGTGCGAAATCAGAACCTCAGCCACCCCAGGAGGAGAATGAGGCACATTCTGGCCAATGCGAGCACATTTCCCTCCTTCGCGCCCTCACTTCCACGGCATATTAGGTAATTCCAACTAAAACTTGTGTAAATCATCTCGTATGCTGTTCTCGTGCTGGAGTGGTGGAATTGCCCCGTGCCCGGTCCTCTTACGGGCGGGCTACTTACAGCACAAACAAGCGCTACCGGGCTCTGCCAGGCACTACCATGCTGTATCCCAAGCATTTACGGGAATCCTTCCAGGCTTCCATCCTCAGCCCTATGGCTGCTTGCTGCCCCTTGCTTCAGCTGTTTTACGAAGTACGATATGTACCAGAAGCCCATGGTGGTAACTTGACCTCCCGTGTCGTACATACAGAAGGCGCAATGTTTGCACCAGAGGACGTGATAGTACACGCAGTTCTACCCAATATCGACGTGGCGTTGATTGGTGTAGATTGTTCGCAAGAAGAAGAAAAAGGGGCCGGAACGCTGAGCTCCAGAAAGACTCCGCCATAGTGGTGTTCCCAGCCGCCCACATCGTAAAGCCGAACTTGCCAATAGGAGTTGGCCGTGCAAATGAGAATTACAGGGAGCTACAGGGAGCTACAGGGAACCATAGGCTGCGCGGTGTTAGAGTTGCGGCGGGGTTCTCGCTTAAAAGCTTAGCCCGAAGGTCAATTTCGACTTCAGGCGGTATGGTGGCAGCCTACGAGTAGGAGCATGAGAGAGGAAAGAAGCTTTGAAAGAAGCTTTGTGGCTTTGCGTCCGGCATGTAGACATGTGTGTCATGACTTTGCCTCTTGATACGCCTACAAGTCGAAAGAAATTATTATTGGTACGGTACTGTACAGCGCTGGACACGAGTAATAGAGGAATCAATTCTAACCTAAAAGGCGCTTTGGGCAAGGCTAGGCTCGAAACATACAGGAAGAACCCTAGGTATGTTAAGTCTAGAGCTTCTCTTAGTTGCTATTCCCATTGACCTTAATCGCAAACCTATTGTTTAACATGATACCTTGTAGATATCCATTAAAAATTCTATAGTGTCCCGCATTAATATTAGAATACTTGTCTATGATAATATACACAGAAAGACCAAGCTATTAGTAGTAGCCAAAGCGCGTTGTAAGTATTTTAGGTGCCTACAAGTCAAACTTATAGTGTATAACAAAATGCAGCCAAGAACAGAAAATGTTTCGCAAGCCTTTCCCAAGGGCTTACTTCGCATTTTCCAAAAAAGACAACACCTTGCCAGACTCTATATATACAGCCCTCTTCCTATCGTCTCAAATCTAATTGTTTTCAGTTCTCGAATGGGTTCACAGATGATTAAGCAGGAAGTGAACCAAGTTTTAAGTAATGCGAAGCGAACCGTGATCTCGAAACGGAAGACCTTCCCGCCCTGAGCACGTATCAAGAATAAATTAATACCTCTTATGAATTCCGACAACGAATCGAATCAAATTCGCCTACAGTCGTGCCGTTCGCTTGCATTATTGATGCTCGTTCTCGTTTACCTGCCCCGCTCTGCCCTGCCCTGCCAGGCAACAGAATTAATCCTTCGGATGCTCCCGTATGAGACGGACATGAAAAATTTCAATGCGGAATCGGGCATCTTACAATGGATTGTATGAAGATCCCGAACAAGTGGTGCAACATCTGCCGAGAGTGGGTTGCTTGACTGCAAATAAGTACTGTTTGTATATGAAGAAACAAATCTAATCTTATCTTTATTGATGAATGGAATGATTATTTTCGAGCAGTGTGTGGGTAGGAATAGAGTTGTATTCTGTCAGAAAGTAGTATGTGGGGTGGTGGTAGTGAGGGGCGGGGGGCCAGAACAGGACGATCACATGACTGTTCCTATCCAATTCAACATTTATGAAAACTAAAAAAGATATACCTAGAAAATGGTTAATCATCAGCTTATAATTAAGATATTCCATAAAAAGCATGTATCACATGTCAATGCTACGTTCAATTAGAAGATGCTAAATTCATCAATCTATCATAAGAATATCTCCTCCCAAAAGCCACTCCTAAGTTCCTGCCTTCCTACCACCAGTACCTCCCATATGACCTCCACCCAGCATCCCCAGCTAAACACACCTTCAAACAAAGATAACCCCAACAACCACCACCAATCCAATAGATCCAAAGACCCCCAAACTCCAAAAACCGAACGCATATTTCTTCCCAGCCCCAGATTAATAACACGGAACAACAACAACCCTCTTACCCTTCCCCTTCACCAACCCATCATCTTCCTCACAAGCCAACTCACCCAACAAAGGTTTATTCCCCTTTCTCGAACGACCTCCTCACACCCATTCCAACATCCAAATTAACACCCCCCGTATGAGGCACTGGATAAACTACAACCGTCTCAACTCTTCCACCAATTAAAGTCGTACGTCTATATTGTCCCCTGCTAGCTCTCTCCTCATCAAACTAGGTGCAGATTTGTCAGTAAATAATAGAAAACAAGAAGTTCAAGAACTAGCATATCATTAAATCCATAACCTAATTCTTAAACGATTACTTGAGCAGCTTCGAAATATTCTCATTCTTGTTACATGAACCAGAATTCCTCGATTGAAATCTTCGATCAGTTTCTTTTGCGGGAGAGGCTAGAGAATTGCGCAGGGGTTAGGATGGTGATTGTTTTTGATAGGTTGGATTCGTCGATGGGTTGGGTGGGGAACCCGGAGGGTGAGTAACATCTGGTGGTTTTGAGAGTGATTTTTCCTAAGGGGGGTTTGTGGCTGAGGTGGGGAATTGGGGGGGTAGAGTTGGTAGTGGGATGGTGTGGGTACTAATTGGAGGGTCAGTATTAACTAGTGACAGAGTTGTAACTGTTGTAATTGTGCTTGATGCTACATCCCGTCGAGTAATAGTCAATCTCAACGTCGTAGTACTAATCGGCAGATGCGGGGCAGGAGCGCGCTCTGCAACGATCTCTCCTTCATTCCCCTTTTTATGCTGAGTAGCATGAGTTAGTCGAAGATTATATGTGTTGGTATGGGGTTCTGGAGGACTGAAACCACGTTTGGTTTCTGGTGTCCCTCGGATAAAGATGGGATTGCTCTTCTATCTTTACAGATCCAGTCGTTTCCATCGTAGGTGCAGCCTATGAAGCTATGGGGTACTATTGGGCTGTTTTGAGGGCTGATGTTGATTTGGCTTTTTCGTGTGATGTTGTGTTCTGGTCTAGGAGGTGGGTACTTGTTGCGGTTGACCTGGAAGAAAGGGTGCCTTTTTATAGACTAGATATAAGGCCTGTTCTTGATTCAAAGTAGAAATGATTCACTCCTCTACGTGATTCAATAGAGTGTTTTTTATTCGCATGCCTATAAAGTGCATATCAAATACATCTTGCTTGATATTCTTAGGCACAACTCCAATAAATAAAAGAGATCAGCCAATGAACGGTGATCATCATAAGTATAATTTGCGCTGATTCAGCCACTATTTCATGATCGACACGAGGTTTGCCCTTGTTGGCTGAACTTCTAAAGATTTTTGACTTCACAAAACAAAAAGCTACTTTACAGGAAATTTAAGTGGGAGTCATAACGTCATTAATTAAAATCTTAACATAGGGAAGTGTCTATAATCTAGAAGCTTCAATGGTCTAAAAGAAAATGTTGCCTTTGAATGGTCATATCCTCGCCAGCAAAAAGTCTCAACATAAGGATCCGAACAATTTTGGTATCAACACCAATGGGTATTAAAAGATCATAAAGTCATTTGGAGTGATAGAGAGGTGAAAACCGCGTAGCGGCGGTGTGGCTGGTGCCTTTGTGCAATTATAGCGGGCATGGTGGTGGTGGTGGTTTTAGTTGATGATGAAGTGGAAGTGGATGTCTTCGTAGATGTTGTAGTCTTCCTTGTTGTGCTTGTTGAAGAAGATGTACTGGACGAAGATGTGGTTCTCCTTGTTGTACTCGTAGAAGAAAGTTTCGACGAAGTAGTGCTCCTGGATGAAGTTGTAGTCGTTACTGGAGAGCTACTCTTGCTAGTTGAGGATGACTTTGATGAAGTGGTGCTTTTTCCCGACTGGGTGGCAAAGACTTGTGGTGGCGAAAATGTTTGTTTTGTTGAAGTGGAAGTGCCTGAAACTTTCGAGGATGATGTAGATGAGGAGTTTTGCCTTGACGATGTAGAGGCCGTGGAGAATTTAATACTTGAGCTACTGCTCGTGGTTGTAGTTGTAACTGATTTTAAGATACTCGAGCTAGGGCTACTTGTTGACTTTAAGTCTGAAATACGCGTTGAACTTATTGTTTTAGCTGTACTTGAACTTGTGCTAATACTGCTAGTACTAGATAGTTTTAAGTTAGATGCACTTGTGGTTGTAGTTGTAACTGGTTTTGAGATGCTTGAGCTAGGGCTGTTTATTAACTTTAAGTCTGAAATACTCGTTAAACTCGTTGTTTTAGTTGTACTTGAACTTGTCTTAATACTACTAGTACTAGATAGTTTTGAGTTAGATGCACTCGTGGTTGTAGTTGTAACTGATTTTAAGATGCTCGAACTAGGGCTGCTTGTTGACTTTAAATCTGAAATACTCGTTAAACTCGTTGTTTTAGTTGTGCTTGAACTTATCTTAATGCTACTGGTATTTGATGGTTTTGAATTCGATGAACTCGTGGTTGAGAGTACAGTCGAGCTGCTGCTCTTCTTGGAAGGGCTCGTTGATGTTGTGCTTGAGCTAATAATAATGGCGGTAGTACTTGACGGTTTTGAGCTCGATGCACTCGTAGTTGATACTTTGCTCAAGCTAGTACTGCTTGAGGATAGTAGGCTGGAAGAACTAGTTATGACAGTTTTACTCAAACTGGTGCTGCCGATAGAAGATTTCGACGTGGTTGATACTGTGCTGGATTTGCTGCTAATACTTGATGGCGTTGAGCTCGATGAGCTCGATGCGCTCGTGCGTAACAAGCTGCTTGATACTGTGCTCGAGCTAGTGCTACTTAATGAATTCAAGCTAGAAGTCCTGGTTGTGGAAGTTTGGATAGTAGAGGTGCTACTACTTGAGAATTTCGATGTAGTTGGTGCGTCGCTAGAGGTGCTGCGAATACTGGATAGTTTCGAAGTCGATGTACTTGTGCTTGAGACTTTGCTTGAGCTGGTTGATGTGGTAGATTTAGATGAAGCCTCGGTGATCTTAGAACTAGATGATATAGACGTCTTGCTGGACAAAGTACTTGTCGTCTTAGAGCTCGAAGATGATGTCGATGATGTCGATGATGCTGGTACACTGCAGGCACCAGTAATCGATGGAACAGCATCAGTGCCACTACCGATCGCCACAATATTTGTTCCGCAATTTGCGGCATTGGCAAGAAGGAGATTTGCATTATCCTGATCATAAACAACTAGAAGACAGAAGTTGAGTTTATGTTTCGGGGGAATTAAGGCGAGGGGGAAGGTAACTAACCGAAGGCGGCTCTCTGTAGACACCGGAGTCAGTATAACTTGGTCTAGAATAGGGGGTGAAGTCTAAACAGGACTTCGGGACATGGTACGTACTAGGAAATTATCTCCCAAGACCCACTCAACATCAGTGGTAGCCACTACGCCCAAAACACACAAATTGGTTCCCGCTACCCAGATGAACTGGTGATAAGGAACTTTGATAACAGTGTTCCCAAATCCAAAATCAACGGTGCCTGCCATTGATGCATAACTACATGGAACCAAATATAAACCATTTCCTTGATATGACGCCCCTGGAAAGTCTGCAACTATGGCGTTTACAAGATTCGTCGGCAGGCGGGAAAGAGTTCCACCACTATCGAGGAAAACCGCCTGATTATAACCCGAACCAGTATATAGTTTCGATGAACTTGATCCAGGGACTGTGATGCCTACGGAGCTCATGTAGATCCAGTAGCGAGGAGCCCCGTCGGGGGCTTCCCAATAAGGAATAATTGGACGCTTCTCCAGCGCACCGTAGTATTTCATAGTGTCAATACCTCCAAAAATAATGGACCCTGCTATTGTGAGTGATTAAAAGCAAATGGGTGAGGGGGGAAATCACCTTGAGATGCATCTATAATTCCGAGATTGAGGCTGAAAGCTCGGCTTGCTGTAAAACCTTGGACGGCGAGCTGATCGACGACATTGAAATAGTCTGTTCCAAGATCAATGCCCCACGAGATGCCCATGATGCCTACAGATAAATCTGATGAAGTCGAGACCACTCCAAACTGTTGTTGAAGTAAAGTTACACCTGTTTGGACAAATTAAAACGAACTCCGCTGAACTTGGGTTGAGAATTCTTTACTTACCCCCAAAACTGACCGCATCTGTGTAGTATTCTCCATCACATTCTCCCTTGCCATATTCTAAGCTCATAGCTTCGTCAGTGTCTTCGGCCGTTGAGGATTTATTGGGGTCATAGACGGGATAACTGTTACACAGCGCAATCGAACTTGAATAGCCGGCATTCGCGCACGTAGGGTTGACCCATAGGTCCGACGAGCCCGTGTCAATCTGAACAGAGACTGGTTGGGGTGGTGTCCCAATTGTTACTTGACATTGTCAGTAAAGATTCTCAGGTAATGCCGGTCAATACCAACGACTAATCAAATACAGCGTCCCAGTCTGGGTATTGGCTAGTGGATCAGAGGTTTGCCTCTTGGATGAGGATCCAATCGTATTTAACAATGTTTCATTGTTGGTGCGCTGTGCAACAGGAAGTTGAACAACACCGGGGACTCTGGTGCTATTGACAGGAAGGCTGAGGGAATTTGACAAAGACACAAAACCTAGGAACGTGATTATCGAAGCAGCCATCTTGGGATGAAATTGAGAAATGCCTGAGGACCTTGATGGTTGAATATCGAATACCAATACCAACACCTTATATCTACCTACTAAATGGGGCTCTGTAAATAACGACACAGGATACAAGGCCGTCAGCCAGTTCCAGATGTAGCTTAAGCTCGTGGCACCTGGACTGGACTGAACTAAACTTCTCCCTCCTCACCATACTCAGCTAAGCGAGGGACCGCATTCAGACTCGCCCGGCTATCGAGAAACCACAGTAAGTCAAGATTAACACCAGGGGAAATACCTCCGTAGCCAATGGCTTTCGAGAACCATGTTCATTGGTGTAAAAGAGATAAACGAGACTAAATAAAAAGGCGAATCCCGCGGATGAAAGACGGACCTACCAACTGAAGCTGCATGCGACCAACTGTACACATGGCCCGCCTGGTTTAGAAAGGAATGCCCGCAGGCTAGACGCCAGTGGCCGAAGAGGGAAGTAGTTAATGAGAAAGAAGCTTTAAACATCCCTCTCAATAGTTCATGGGAAGAATTCACAACCATTACTTCAATCGCGTAAAGTAGTACAGCCGCGTTTGGTCAGGTTGAGCTGTAGGAGTTCAAGAATGGTTTGTTCCGCGGGCCGGAGAATTTTTCTTGTTCTCAGATTGTGATTTAACGGCGTACAATACCCAAGGGTGCCGCGGCTGAGATACTAAGTAAGACCCATAGATGCATCTATCCGGAGGTCAGTCATCCACTTTGAATCTGGACTTAAAACAAAACCTCAAAAACAAGTTCCAAGACCGATCAGCTTTGGACGCTTGATGATAAAGATTTTGAGACTGGCGAGTACTCACAAGATACGTTTCGATCTTCAGACAGGAGATCAAATGATGCAAATTTGGATAGAGCTTATACGAGCCACAGCCAGAAATCATAATCCACTGCTCCTGTATACTTCGAAGGTGCTTACAGCCGTGTCTCCAACTACGGTACGACACCTTGTAATGATGTTCGGAAGAAGAGAGAATTGGCAAGTCAGCCGTCGCTAACTTTGCCGTGAGTAAAAAATAAGATGGGGAAGTAATAAAGCCACATCTTGATACATGTTCGCGCACAGCGCAATTGGACATTGGAAATACGGCCATCGGAGAAGAATGCTGCAATTCCAAAGATATATAGATACTTTGACTGGCTGCGACAAATCGTGTATTCGAAAAGTACATTGCCTGCGAAGAGCAATCCCTCAACGGCCCGACCCTGTTGATGGTCATCCCTAAAAAGCTACTCTGGCCCCTAATTCTCCACAGCAAGGATGAGACCAAGACTGAACAAAGCTAACATTCTTGCATCTGATTGCGAGGTGCTGAAGGTCACATCAAGGAGTACGGTTGTAGTGTAAGCTCGGCACATATCTTAGACTGATTACAGAATGATTCGGGTCGAGAACCGAGAGATCTATGTGCTCACACTCCCCCGATGGATATATCGAAGACAGTATTGATGAGTGGTGATTGTTGTGTGTATCCGGATTGGAGGAAAGGCCTGGAGAAGCAAAGGAGGCCGACTCTCCCTTAATTTCTGCCTGGCATAAGAAATGGCTTCTTCGTCGAGATACCCCGAACGATGGGAAGTCTCCTGTGCTAAGAATTTGTTGTCATTATTCACACTGCTGGCAGCTATAACGGCTTAGTACATTTCTCTGGTACGACGACCGCTTTTGGAACACCCTGGAGAACGTTAGCTGTCATTTCTTGGTGCATTTGACAAGAGGCTTTGTGGAAACTCCCATACAGTCGCACTAAAAGGGAGGTTAGCTAGCATCTACAACCATGGATAGCGTGGCGACCTGCGGTGGTTAAAGTGCTTCCTTCGTTGTGCTTGAAATTTCTGTCAGTCACGATTCTCTGATTCGATAGAGAGTTCTTACAATGGTGCAATATCCTCCACCACCTATGAAACTCGAATAGTCAGTTCTTGTTGAACCAAGGAACGTCCTCAACATGAGGAATGACGGCAACAAAAGAAAATCTACTTACATATCCTACACATAAGTTGTGTGCGGTCAACACACGAAGCGCACTGAATGGAGTCAGCGATAAACTAACTGCGTACGTGGAGAACTGTACTTACATTCAGCCCACACTCAAAGCAGCTTCGAGTAACACCAATCTGTGCCCATGTCAGCTTTGTCCTAGCATAAAACCCCCATGAGCATATTTCTAATGCGGGCATACAAGATATCCAGGGGTGAGAAGTTTCCTCAACCCCCCAATTCCCCTACAACTAGGATCATAAAAATATTCCGGTCATAAAGCAGCTCTCAATGCAAAGGCTGTCAATTACCTTGTAATTTTTGTTGCCAGTATCCGATAACTCTACTTCTACCAGCCCAATTCCTGTAGAAGGTATAGTGTAACAACCCTCGCACCACCATTTTTGACAACTTTCGCAGTATCTATTCCTGATACAATGAAAACAACGGGCGAGTAGTTTCTTCTCGGCTCCATTTGCTGATCGAGATGGTGTTTTTGCGGCCCTGATAGTTGAGGAGTGCAGCGAAAGCGGGGCCAACAATGGGAACTGCTCCCAAGGCGAAGTACGCAACATGGAAAAGCCCTCCGGTGAGGTTCCGCATCCAGCACAACCCTCAAGGGCATATGTCGCCACCGTAGGTTGCAAGTAGTCCTCTCCAGCGTTTGTACTTGGTTGATGGCGAGGTCCTCTGCATAGAACAGCATCGAAGTTGATGATACCGTTACAAGCTTGAAGCGTCCCAGCCCATGCATCTGACACTGGCCTAGTGATGATTCTCCCATTTTTCTGATACCATCGATCTACTTCTTTCAATTCCTCCCAAAGAGCATCTCCTGACTTTTGATTCCACTGACTTCCAATCTGAGCTTTCTCAATTGACTGCGAAGACTGTGATCGATATCTAGTCAGTGACGGAGGGTCTTTGGGACCAAAGACATAGAGACCTTGGAGCTTCGGCGTACCCTCTGGGCGGGATGACCGAACTGCATATTGCAGCGCCTGCCTCAGCTTGGCTTCATTTAGATGTTGAACTTCCCGGATGGAAAGCAGCCGGACATTGAATGATGGGTCAAGTATGATCTCGGCGACCAAATCCGAGGGGACAGCAAGCCCATCGAGGATCAACGTTTGGACATCCTTAAGAATGTTTCGCCTTCGTAGGCCATTAAATATGCCGCGTAAAGGGCCGCCGTAAAAGCTGTTTGCTTGATCAATGCTGGATTTCGGCATGTCAAAAGGAAGGCTGGAATGCTTACTCATCCTCTGTGACGTTCTCATCGAGTTGCTGATTTCGCCAGACCTCACCGCCATGATCGATGGAACCCAGTTCGGATCGTGCCGAGTTCACTGGGGTCAAGTCAAGATGGCGGAATACATTGGGCGTGCTATATATGAGATTTTTGAAGGATGTGGACGAGGCACCCAGTGCTAGTAAGGAAGAGACGGGGATGAGCGGCAAGGTGTGATGCAGCACCAACGTGTTTGACAGCAGCTGTAGAAGGGTGATGGAGGGTTGGTTATGGAGCGATATATCTTCAATGTGAACGACCTCGGGTTGTTCAGCGTCCATGTTTCGTGCTGGTGGTTGTTGGGCTCACTCCTCCGGGGCTCTCGCGCTCACCGCCGGGTTTGGGGCCGGGAGATGATAATTTGCTTGCTGTATTGTATGTATGTGCTTTTCACGATTGAAGGTTGCTGTCATGAATGATGGGTCTCGAGTATGGGGAAGAAGGGTGCTTAGATTGAAGATGGGGGGGACGTATACTTCCCAAGATGCAGGTTGAGGATGAGATTACGGTACAGTATGTATCAGTATCTCATATTTATTTTCTAGGTTTTAACCTAAGGCGAGGTGAAGTGTTGTGTCTCTCGGGGGCGCCGGCATTTGATCAGCAAACCAATCCCAATGCGCTTCGTGTTCGCGTTTCCCCAACTACTCCCCCGCCACCATTTTCTCCTTCCTTATCGCTTCTGCCTATCTTGCTATCTTATCTCCGAGCATATCACCATATCACATACCTTACACGTGATGGCGCATTCTAGAAATTGATGACTGATATACGAAATACATACTACCACTTTCCTACATCTTCGCCCCTCTCTACAAGTAACCACCTTCTTTTTCATTTCGCATTTCCCATTTTCCCACTTCTCTGTTTTCATTGTTTCATCATTTCATTCATTGTTTTGCGCGCCAACAAAACCTATTCAATCCGTCGTGTCGCATGTTGCATCCGAGACAACAATGACTGCCCCTCCAGACATCTCCCTCACCTGGTCCGCGGTATTTACAGTTGCCCCTCGAGGCACTCGCTCTCTTCCGGGCGACAAGATCACTCTCCCACCCTCTGCCCTCGAGCAGTTACTGGCAGCTTCAACGACAACCACGACGTCCTCGCGCACACCGAACCATACATTCGATCCCTTCAATCCTTACAGTCTCGCCGCAGCGAGAGCAGAACAGTCGCAATGGCGCGATACACAGCAGCAGCTCCCCCACCCGCTTACATTTCGATTAGTGAATACGAAGAATGGGAATGTGGTCCATGCGGGTATTCGAGAGTTCTCGGCCGAGGAGGGAGAAGTTGGCCTGAGCCCGTTCCTGCTCGAGGCTCTGGGAGTCAAGGAGACGGTGCGGAAATCGAAGCCGACATCCATAGAAGATAATGATACTGGGTCTCCCGACGTGCCAATAGATCTCACAGGTTCGGATGATGCTGTAGTGGACCTGACCAGCGTCGAAGAAGAGCCTGCGCGAATTACGGTCCATGCAAAGCAGATACCGAAGGGAACTTACGTCCGGCTACGACCTCTCGAGGCCGGCTACAACCCAGATGATTGGAAATCTATACTTGAGCGACATCTGCGGGAGAATTTTACGACTTTGACAAATGGCGAAATGTTGACGGTTCGAGGGCCAAGGTCGGAAGAGTTTCGCTTTCTCATTGACAAATTCCTTCCAGAGGGAGATGGTATATGTGTAGTGGATACAGACTTAGAAGTGGATATTGAGGCGCTGAATGAAGAGCAAGCGAGAGAGACGTTAAAACAGATCATGGAAAAGGAGCAAAAGGCGCCTGGAACTGCTGAAGGAAGTTCGGTTGGTGGAGAACTTGATATTTGGAAGCCGACCACCGGCCAAGTCGCAGATGGAGATTATGTCGACTACCAACTTCCAAATTGGGATCGGTCACAAGGTATCGAATTCATCCTCGATGTTGACGGTGATAATGCTATTGACTTGTTTGTCAGCCCCCGATCAGGGCACCAACGAGCCTTGCCGCGTGATGATGAGCATGTCTTCGGGGATTTCAGCAACAATCAGTCGAAAAAGATATCACTTCAGGCCACAAACATTGAACTAGAAGGAGCAGAGGCACTCTTGGTCTCAGTCCATGCGCCAAAGTCTGACCAAGCAAAACCTCCAAGGAAGTTCGCATTGAGTCTAAAGTTCACCTCTAAGGGCTCAGCCGTAGGCACTCCAAGTAATCCAGTTGCCATTGACGAAGACACGGAAATGCATGGACCCGATGAAGAACAATGTACGAACTGCAACCAATGGGTCCCAAAACGAACCATGATGCTCCATGAGAACTTCTGTTTGCGAAACAATATCCTCTGTCCACATTGCAAAAATGTGTTCAAGAAGAATTCCGAAGAGTGGCAGAAGCACTGGCATTGTCCTTACGATTCAGAGTTTGGCAATACCCCTGAAAGGTAAGTCACTTCCCTAAAGCCGATTTTAAATATTTACTAATAAAAACACAGCAAAACAAGACATGATGACGTTTATCACAACTCCCGGCAATGTCCAAATTGCCCATATGAAGCGACAAACCTCAGAGATCTTGCCTCCCACCGAACTTCCATCTGTCCGGGAAAAATAATCCTCTGCCAGTTCTGCCACTTGGAAGTTCCTCAAGAAGGCGACCCCTTTGACCCATCTCCGGAAGCTTTAATCAGTGGCCTTACTGCTCATGAACTTGCCGATGGCGCTCGAACGACTGACTGTCACCTCTGCTCGAAGATCGTTCGACTGCGCGATATGGCAACCCATTTAAAACATCACGATATCGAGAGGACAACACGGTCGAAGCCTGCTATTTGTCGCAACATCAACTGCGGGAGAACTCTTGAGGGCGTGGGGAAGAACGGAGAAATCGGGGCTGCTTCAAGGATGGGTCAAGGTCCAGGCAATGACTTGGGACTCTGCAGTATTTGTTTTGGGCCATTATATGTCAGCATGCACGATCCAGAGGGGAAAGCAATGAAACGTCGGATTGAGCGACGATATATATCCCAGCTCATTACGGGGTGTGGAAAGGCTTGGTGCACAAATCCTTTTTGCAAGACAGCAAGGTCTAAATCTGGGAACAATGAAAGTTTGAGTACGAAAGATGCATTGCCTCTGGTACAGCCGCTTATGGCCACACTTGGAGACCACCGCAAGGAGATTTATTTCTGTGTTGACGATGGGAGCCAGAAGCGAAGAAATCGCGCAGAAATGCTGGCTGGTGAAAAGGTGTATGATCTGGAGTGGTGTATTGCGGCTTTGGAGGCGGAAGGTGGGAATTTGGACAGTGCAAGAACATGGCTGCAGAATTGGGCGCCTAGGAGGGTTTAATTGAGCATATTTGGGACATTGGCTGGCATGAAGCATGGGAACCTGGAGTTGCATAGCGACTGGCTTGCTTTTATGATAGATATGATACCACATAGATAGACACGAAGAAAGGCAATCTCTAATAGGTGCAAAGTCTGCGCTCAAGTTATCTCTTCCGTTCGATTTCAAACTTCCCCCGAATCACTTCTAGCCACCAAATCAACGCCTTTCGAATGCAGACAATTCGGAGAGGCAAGTGAATCCAGCCTATCCCGTCTGTGACTTGTCTTTTTCCTTGCTATATCGCCTAGAGTCTAACGAGTAAAGGGCTTCAGGTGGAAGCATCCCCCAACTGTTGCACAGTTGCAGTAGGTAATCAATCCAATGAAGAACATAGGGTGATAGATACAGACTTGGGGGCTAGAGCTTATGGAAAACTGCTTTGATCATGATTTCATCCGTCCTCAACTTATGAGAATTCAACGCATTTTGTCACCTATCGCCGCAAATCAACTTGCCGTAGATACCTGCAGGATAGTTGGAATCTAGACAACCGTATATTGTGGCAAGAAAGTGCATGGTTTCTTCGCTACCTCGGAAAACTTATAGACTCCCTGATTCTAAAAAGGAAAGAGCAACAGCACCCCTTCAATTGAAGTCCACAGCCCGGATTGGCCTTGGGCAACACGAGTCAGTCCCTTCGTAACACCATCTGTAGTACCAGATTGCGCACGACCTGACAGCTTTCACTCAGATCTGACTACACATTTGAGGCTAAGGCGTTTACTCTTAATCAACAATCCACAATTTCGAATGACCTGCAAAGAGCCGCCTTGTCCTCAATCAGAAGAAGAAGTCAAAGGGTTGATCCTAGAGCGTTGAGTGCCCTTTGACCTTTCCTAGATTTCGTACCATTGAATGGTAAAGGGGTCGCAGTGGAGGCGACGGGTAGCGACAAGAAATTAAACTTCCATACTCCCAAGGGGATCGAGCATTTGGTTGGTTTAAGGACTCGACTAAACATCGTGGGCTTATGAGTCCGGACCTTCGGGCATCCAGTGATCTGCCATGCAATATGCATGCATTCCTCATGCAGAGCAGGTGCATATCCATATATTGCGGCGCACCGTACCGTTCCTCGAGGATACGAGGTGGTGTGGGGATTGCACGATGGTTTATTGGCACAGGCTTGGGACGAATGGGACGGATAGGACCTGGTACCTGGGACTTTGTCATACCAAGAATATGAGGTTCTTTCGAAGAACAAAGACCTGAGAGAATTATGTTCGTCGTCGGGATTTCTGTCAGCTACCACCACCATGTTTCGGAATACCCGTTAAAAGGGACTAGGGAGGAAGGCACTACGAGGCACTAGAAGCTCCGTGCCCAGCACTTTGAGCCATGTAAACTGAAAGATTGTATGGATCCACAGCAACCGCCCCAACTTCCTAGCATACTTTCATTGTCCGTGACGGCCCCCCGCGGCATCTAAGACATCAAACCTTTGCAGGATCGTATCTTCCCCTGTCACAATCCCAACGGACATCTCCTCGGGACACAACCCCTCCCGTGGTATCCCTCGCCTGTCTACCAAGTATGATTGCTGGTGATGGGGACTAGTTGGGTTACACGTGTTGGTGAGACAAGCGACGATGTCTTAAATGTGCAGGATCGAGGTGTTGATCCTTGTAAGGAAAAGATGAGCTTCGAGGAGATACGTTATATTATTTTGTGATAGAATGTTACTCTTGACTTTATGTGATAGATCTTATTAGAACTAACCACTATGAAATGTGCTACCATGACTTTTAGTGGGTATATCCGTGGGGCTGACAGAATTAGGTCTAGTTTTGACATAAGGGAACAACTGAATTTTGCCAGGTAACCCCAAAGTTCTCAAACATTTGAATGAACTTAGTTGACCGAGTCCAGAACATTTCCAACTTTCTTCTAAGACATTCTGAAAAGTACCAAAGTAGCTATTGTTCACCTTACTTGCCGAACAGAATACTTCCGCGTGCCACCACAGCTATGCACTTACGCAACACAGATCACAAGAACTAAGCCTTTCCACATGGCACGGGAACAATATGTACAGTACACCTTATGCTACCTAAATCCAGTCCTCCACAGTCCCTCCAATAACCACTAAACCAGAAACTCCAGTCTACCAAATTAATAAGTCCTCACACAAAACAGTCGTTTTCTATCAATATCTGCTTCAATTTCCCGGCCTGAGGTTGTACAGCAGTACGTTAACTGTTGCTATGATGTGCTGTGCTGTGCTGTGTCACATAATGTATGTACTCCGATAACTAGGCTATGGTGCATTCTCAATCACTAAGTCCCACCCCTCACACAACAAGCAAATCTACTATTCTTTCAGTCAGTAACTCATCACCAGTAAACCTGACATTGCTTCTGCTAAGAGACTTACAAACGCCAATTACTTCACGTATTCTTTTCGTCGGCTGCGACACTGAGATTTTAGTTCATTCCCTCAGTTGCGCCTTATACTTACTTACCTACCAGACTAAAAATATATCGTCAATCGTCACCACCTCATTCACATTCACCAGATTCACTGTGGCCTTAATATAAAGCTGTTATACCCCCTTCTAGAAAAACACTCTTCTCAAAAATTCACCATACGAAATCCACTTCATCACATCACATTTCGAAGCCCATGGTTTTTGACATCAAACAAATTTTCCGAAGCAAGAATTCAGGAACTTAGTCAAGATGTATTCCAAAATCTTCTTTCTGGTTGTTACCCTTCTGGGTGGCCTAGCTATCTCTGTCGATGTTACTAGAAACCCAGAGCTTGATACTGAGCTTAAGAGTGCTGCTACGCAACTTGATCGCCTGGCTTTACTTCCGAGTGATTCTGGTATGTATTAACCCTTCAGATTCCCTTAGCGATATCATAGTTCCCTCCATTTGTTACTTCGAGGCTTCTTTGGGTAGAGCAGTTATTAAATTTTGCTTTAATCAACCCCCCACCCCCAACCCCCCCAACAAGAGCCGCACTTTCAAAAAGAATACAAGACCACACGAACTAACGCACCACCTCAAATAGACTGGATCTTCGATTTCCGCGCCCAACCACTCTACACCTACACCCCAGGATCCGTAGTAAACGCCAATGCAGCAACATTCCCCGCCCTAACAGGCCTCGGAATGACACTAGCAATGTTAAACCTAGGACCCTGCGCCATGCTACCACCACACTATCATCCACGAGCTACAAATCTGGTAGTTGCTGTTGAAGGGACGACTAATACGTTTATGATTGAGGAAAATGGAGCTAGGATTGTTAAAGAGACTTTGACGCCGGGGAAGATGACGATTTTCCCGGAGGGTAGTTTACATACGATGCAGAATACTGGTACGTCTTTTCTTCTTCTTTCTTTTCCTCGTTCTTCTTTTTATTCTGTTTTGTGTTATACCGCAGTGCTGTGTTATCGTCTTTCGAGTTACTAATTACGAGAAAATTAGGATGCGGAAACGCAACTCTAGTCTCAGCCCTAAACTCCGAGGATTCAGGAACTCATAATATTCTACATGGACTCTTCGGTCTACCGGCAGATATGATACTCGCTGCATTTGGTGGAGCATTGGATTTTGCATCTGCAAATTTGACGGGTTTTGCGAGCAATATTCCACCTGTTGGTACGGGTGCCGCTATTGGTAGTGCGGAGTGTGTTGCTGCTTGTAAATCTGGGGGTAGCTATACTGGACCTTAGGGACAGTTATTTTTGGTTTCTTTTGGAAATTTGATTGTTTTGTTTTTCTCTGTTACTCAGCCTGGTTGATACGGTGGAAGGTTTTTGGGGTTTGTTTGGGGCGTTTGGTTTACTTTTTAAGGTGGTGTTTTGGCGTTTATTGTGATGCTTGGAAGAGAGACGTCGCTTACCTTTTCATTAGCGAGATATATTGAGAGATATTTTTCAAAACTCAGATCTTGTAAGCCTTTTTAGGGGGGGGGGAGTAAGATCACAAGTGCCTTCACGTTTAATATAAGTATAAGCATTTATACGAAAACGAGTGATTTAATCTCTCTGCCTTTTCCAATTCATAACATAATCATTCCATCCATCCCATCCATCCCATCCTTCCCATCCTTCCCATCCTTCCCATCCTTCCCATTGAACGCCTTCCATATAACCACAAGACTACCGCTGTACATCGCTACCATCTACTTAGGTATGCTGTTTAGTTCTCAACACCACCACTAGCGTACAAGCTGGCAGCAGGAGTAAGGGTGAACTCATTCGTCAAATCGATACCGAAGGAGATCCATGCAAAGACACCATCACTGATATCATCGCCAAGAAGACTGTACTCAACAACTGGATCAGCGGTAGTGTCGTCGGTCTCAGTGGCAAGAACGGAATCGGCAGAGTTGAGAGTAAGTTCCTGAGTGTTGGTAGAGTAAGGGCTGACGGCCTCGACTTGAGTAATGAGATCCTGATCGAAGAAGAGCTGGCCGACGTGCGAGACGTAACCCCCTGAGTAGGTGCCGTTTGCAAGGGTGGTTCCGTTGAAGTGAGCGAGGACGTGGATGTGGTTTGCGCGGCTAGTGTAATGACCTGGGAAGAGCGTATTGAATTGAGCAACACCATCGGAATCAGTTGGCTGAAGACCACGGAGGAAGGTGGCGTTGATGTTGGCTGTATCCGAGGAGTCTCCGTTGCCTTGAGCAACAATTCCGGAGTAAACACCAGTGGCGTTGCAGTTCCAGATTTCAATGACAGCGTCAGTTACTGGATCGCATGTTGCCATATCAATGACCTGAGTATCGAGGATGAGCTGGACACCCTCTTGATCTTCAGTCAGATTCTGGCGGACATATTCGCCAGAGACGTAGTATGGTCCTTGCGTGACTTCGGGAGTAAGAACGCAGGAGCTGTTGTCGCTGGCGAAGAGAACGGACTCATCAGTGGTTGGGTCGTAGTCGACAGATGACAAGTGAGTGGTGTTGAGGACAGTGTCTAGATCACGAGCCTTGAGGAATGGTGCTCCTATTTATGGTTAATATAAAATATACGCTGTTGATAGGTATTTACTATTTACTACTGACCAGTACCAATGTTGCGCTTGCGGCGAGCTTGCTTTGCGGTCTCTGAGCGTCTTGCAATGGCGCGTGCCTCGACTCCACGAGCCTTCATCTTGGAAGCGCATTGACTGAGATCACGGGGCTTGTTCTTGAGATAGGCGGCACGCTCTGCAATCCCACGTTTTTCGTTGTGTCCAGGATGGGCAGATGCAACGCCAGCCAAGATGGTGGTGGCAGCGAGAGTGATTGAGAAACGCATGATGAACGATGAAAGATGATTATCTGACTGAGAAAAGAGCAGAAAAAGAGATGCAATGAAATGAAAGTGAGTGTTGGATGAGGAGTGAAGGTGAAGAGGGTGAAGAGAGAAGACTTGACTGTACCGTTCTGTTCTGTTATATATAAAATTCTCGCCATCTCATGAATCTCGTCACGATGCATCCCCCTTTCAGTGTTTATTTTGACCGTGGCGGAGGTGACGAACGCTCATGGCGATCTGGAAGCGAAGTAAATTTGGTCGCCATGGTTCGTCCACGGCTGGATGCGAAATCCGGAATCTCCAATTGGCTGAAGATGTTTCGAAACATAAGTATGCACAAGGTTGCTTTGAAATCGGCGACGTCGAGGTACGCGCGTTGCAGCATTTATGTCGCTTGGCAGAGACGACTGAGCCTCAGTCCTTGCCATTCAGCCTTAACCGTCCACATGATGAGACGAATCGCATCCCCCCCTACTGACCAATGAGGAAGTTGACAGGACAAAAATAGCGACATAGCGACGGGACAAACAAAGCTTATGACTTTGAAGCAAGTGCTTTTGACTTTCTCCAACCTTTTTTGGACGTTCCCGACAAGGTTGTTATGACGGATGCCACGGTAAGTTCATCATAGCCGACGAGAGAGGTCAGTCAGTGGACGGAGAGACTGGAGAGAAGCGAGAGACATTCGAAAGGAACGAACCTATCGCTGGGTATCAAGTTGCCATTCATTCATTCACTCATTGCTATCACCTCGCCTCACCTCCCCCCAAACTTCCTTGCGACCCAGGCACTTCCATTTTCATCATATTCTTGCTTCGTCACTGACAGTTTGCTCAGAGCTTGGCGGTTCGTTGCCAAGGCGGCTCCGCCCTGCCACGCACTGACAATGGGATCGGCAGGCCTAGCGACCCTCACAATACACTCTGCTGGAGCAAGAGCCCGGATTTCTCTCTGCAATCGGTAGATAAAGTCACTAATGTTGGCATTGCCGCCGACCACAATGATGTTTGCCAATAGAGCTGGCCACAGCCCGATTGGTAGTTCCGAAAGACTTTGCATCACTAGGTCTGCAATTCCAGATTGTCTCAGTCCAATATCCGTCGGACTAAAGATGAGTTCTGGGACAGTGAAACGTTCGTTGCGTAGGGTCAATATATCTTCGATAGCTTCGCCAGGGGCCGTAGGACCAAGTTTCTTCAGCTTTGTGACATTTGGGTCGTGATCGCGCATGTAGCCCTTGGACCGTTTATGGTAGTCAGGAAGGACGTAATCTTTCGCTATTCCACCAGCAAGGGTATACTCCTCTCGTCGGTCTCCTTTGGTACCCTTCCATGTTCGTTCCATGTCCCCCTTGAAGTCCCTCGAAACATAGCAACATGCCTCTTTGATTTCATTGACCAAGTATGTGTCATTTCGCATGTCATATTGGCGTAGAGACAAAAGTCTCGTCAGATAATTTGTCAGAAGCTTTCCACCAATGTCGAGCCGTCTTATAGCAGATTGTAGTGGTCGCCCATGCAGAATGGGAGTGACGGTTGTGTGGGAGTAGCCAGAGTCGATCAATAGTAGAACTTCTGCTGGGAGGATGGGTTGCGTAGGATCTCGCACCTGGCCTGGCTTGAAGGTTGCCTGAACATCATTATATGCGTTGAGAACCGGACCTACAGAGCATACAGGTCAGCTTCTAAGAGGTATACGGATTTTGGTGGCATACCCGGACATCGGTAATAGCTGGCAAACTGGAATTCTTCGAACACAACTTGATCGCAATTTGTCTGCAGAGCTGGCAGATTGTTGGGAGCCTCAGTGAGAATCAAGCCTGTCTCCGTTGGATCGCAGCGCAGTGGTGCCTTGCCATCGAAGAACTCATGCTCCCAGATCTCTTTTTCTGCCTCCCAGTTGACCAGGTATCCTTTTTCCACTGGCCGACGGAATACAATGTCTCCAAAGTCTTTGCACTTTTCTAATTGCGATCCCACATAGACGTGCCTCTCGCGATCCTTGGCCATGCAGTTGGGGATGATTCGATATTCTCCTGTGGCGTCTGGCGACGAGAATCCGGCTTTCATTGTGTAGGCTCCATTATCAATGATCAGGGTGCGCGCCGGTGCTTGGGTTGCTGCAGCCTTTGCTTTGGTACCTGAAGTTCCTGCCATTTTGATTGCAAACGTATATCCTCCTTCAATCGTTCTCTTGTGATGGTTGAAGCATGGTTCGTAGTTGTTGTAGTCGTGAATATCGTATGTATGATTGTTTTCTTCTCGTGTCGCGTCGCGAGTGTGGTTGTGGTGATGTCAGGCACGGCGGGGTCTTCCGCACAAAAAGTTGAAAGTTCAAAGTTCAAAGTTCCTGGGGAGTCAAATTAATTTTTAGTCCTTCCTCACCACCTCCAATGTTCTTCTTCCTGGAAAATACAACATAGTTCCGCACAATCAAGGCGCAAATCAAACGTCAAAATGTCTACCGCAACTCAGAAAGCAGAAAAGGATCTAGCAGCCCTCAAAACTACAGTCGCGACTACCACAGCTTTGATCGCGCAATTGCAGACGACCGCCGTTGCGAAGGAGGGAGAAAGCAAGACCGGCCACATTAACGCCTTAGATCTAGCATACGACACAGCCAGCCTCATACGAGCCCATTCTACGAAGCTGTCTCTACTTATCATCAACAAGCCTTTCACTCCCACCGCGATCAACACCGTTCTACGAGAACTTGTCGCAGGGCCCCTGCCGGGTCTGGCATCAGCCATCGAAATTTGCAATGCAGGCAAATACACAAAGGCTATGAGCGAGGAGGTGCAATGGAGGGCTAAAAAGATATTTGTGGAACTTGGGACGCTGGTAAAGGCAGTTCCCCTCGATGGCCAAATTCTCAATGACAATCAGAAAAACGGGACGGGGGCTACGAGCGGGAAGGGAAGTCTCGCATCTACCGGTGTACTGTGGGATGCTTGCGACTCGATGATGGAGTTGAAGAAGATTGGTATATCAGGGCTGGCGATCAAGAAAGCCGAACAATATCGAGATCTCCTCAAAGATGCGCTCGAGGAATTGCGAGAATGGGGCGACGAGGAATCTGATGAGGACGAAGATGAAGACGCGGACGACGCAGACAACAGTGACACAGACGATGCTCAGGATGAGGTTGACAAGCTCTTTGCATCTCAAAGACATATCCCACGGGAAGATACCGATAAAATCAGGGAGAGACTTGAATCTTCGAAGAAGAGGCTTCAGCTTGTGATATTGATGTACTCAGCGGTGGTTAAGCGCCGCTTCAAAACTTTACCAGCTCTTCCCCATCCTCCGCTGCCAGAAGAACTTAAGGCAAAGTCTTCGGAGGACCCTGGGATAGTTTCATGTCTGGATGAGGTCTTAGCAGTCATGAAGAAGATTCCCGACATCACCGACGAACTGGCAAATGCGTTCTATGAGCTGGATAGTGCTGAGATTGATAAGCGAATGGATGAATGCTTCTTCAGTGGTTTTGCAGCAGCTGAGCTGCTTGTGCTCAACTGGGAGGGACAAAAAGATGAATTTACTACATGGGTAAGCTCCAAACATCTTCTTCGTCTTTAGGTTGCTCACACCTTTATCTAGGCCTCCAAATTTCAAATAGCGATGAAGAAGGGCTGGTAGAAGTTCTTCCTATATATTCGTTCACCCCGAATCTTCTACTGCAACCCCATGGGCTTGATGGAATATGATTTTTTTTTCATTCCAACCTTTCACCTTCCACCCAGCCAAATAGTCACATCCATAGTTCATTGAGGGTCCTTCCATGTAACATTTGTTTGACTCAGATCTGACCATGGAAGCTCCCCTTCCTCATCGACGGTGAACTCAACCTCGTAACATGGTAGCCGGGGTTTTAAAGCTTGAGGCTTTCTATTTGTGGTCAGAGTTACGCTCATTCCCGACACAAGTTGCTTAGAAATCTCGTCACAGTTTTCGTCTCGTAGTGGTATATAAGGATGAAATGTACCAAGATCGACCAACACCTCCACGCTTGTGCTCATTCTGGTACCTTCCAACAACACCGCGAGGCCATCTGATTTTGATTGTTGCTGAAATACAGGTGCATAATTGCAGGATAATCTAACGAAGGGTTGTAGGAAACAGATGAAGGACAGTACCAAAGCCTGAGTTCCTTTGCTGGTTATCCCGTCCTCAGTCAAGTTTTTGTTTTTTGTGGGAGATGGCAAACCCGGCCTGAAGAATGATGTAGAATCGTACTTCAAAAGTACAATACCTATACGCCATGCAGAGCCATGGCGTGCAAGGACAGTTTCATGCCTTGCATAATAGTTCACATATGTGAGCCTTCTGTAAAGCCTGCTATCGAGCTTCTACCTTCCAAGACGGCGACGGGTCGAATACAATATATCGAGAACCCTCCCTGAACAGGACTGTAGCATCAAGATGATGGCTAACTGCAGGCTTAGGCAGTATTTTGTAAGTCACTAAGCAGAATATGTTAAATCGCAAGTAAAACTAGCAGCGATGAATCTCTAGTTAGTTTGCAGTTGTACGTGACGATATACGCTCTCTGTAGTACTTAGACGAGCGACATGAGCATTTAGTTCTGACCCCTTACTATACTAACAAATACTGCTTTTCCATGTACCTAGATAACCAATAGGTATATCTATTGATCCAATCATAAGACATTGATGCAGCTTCTTCTGTGCAAACTCATTACTAAGCATGCAGTCATGCCGCCTGGTCTTGCTCAGCCTCAGCCCAACTTCAATTTCAATTATACATCTTCTCTTCATCTTCTCCAAAAGGGCCATACTCTTACACGGCTTTTAGAACATTAACTACAACTTAGAGAGGCGACAGTGCGCAGGATACTATGTGTCCTTCCGGCTCTTCTCGATGAACCCTCATAGCAGCAACAACCCTCAAGCGACTGTCCACTTACGGGGAGACGCTACGATTCCATTGCGATTCCAAACCTGCCAGTAGCGGACCACAGCCGTACATATTCAGGTAGTCAATTTATTTGGTTTAGGAGGTGTCGGTGAGAATTACGCGGTACCGCTAGCAGTTTGTGGTGGACTGTTCGACAAGGCCGTGAAGTGCTATCTTCTTGATCCTCAGCTACAGATAATGTCCCGTTGGAGACAGATCTTGACTCTAAGTCATGGGTAAAGTTGCTGTGGGGATCGATCTCGGCACCACATATTCATGCGTTGGTATCTTCCGCGACGACCGACTCGAGATCATCCCGAATGAGCAGGGAGATAATACCACGCCGTCGTGCGTAGCCTTCGGAGACAATGGTCGCCTGATTGGGGCATCCGCAAAGGCACAAGCAACCTTGAATTCTGCCAACACCATATTTGATGTCAAGAGATTGATCGGCCGTCGGTATGACGATCCGGTGGTGCAACACGAGAAGAAACGTCTCCCATTCAACATTGTCGAGATGTTTGGCAGGCCAGCAATTCAGGTTCGGTTCAAAGGAGAAAATTTGATATTCACTCCTGAAGAAACTTCTGCCATGGTTTTGGGGAAGTTGAAAGCCATGGTAGAGCATCATCTTGGTTTGCCCTCTGGATCCGATATCGACTGCGTGGTCACTGTGCCTTCTACTTTCAACATATACCAGCGTCAAGCGACGAAGAATGCTTGTGCAATTGCCGGTCTCAATGCTATACGGATTATTAGTGAGCCAACTGCGGCTGCTTTCGCCTATGATCTGATTCGTGGGTCTGAAGAGAAATGTCTTTGTGTTGTCTTTGATATAGGCGGTGGGACTCTGGGAGTAACTCTACTTGAGCTATTAGATCACATATCCGAGGTTTTGGCCACTGCAGGAGATGATCACCTGGGCGGAGAAGACTTCGATCATCGACTAACTAATTTTCTTGCTGAGGTCTTTGTCAAGCACAACCATACAAAGCTAGATGATTTGACATCAGATACAAAGGCAATGGCTCGGCTGAAACAGGCAGCTGAGAGAGCCAAACGAACGCTCTCTTCGTCCAGGGAAACTGCAATAGAACTTGAGTCTTTGCATAGCAACATCGACTTCCGTACAACTGTAAGTCGTTCACAGTTTGAGGAGTGCTGCCAAGACCTTTTCCAAAAGATACCATCTGTACTGGATGAACTGTTTTCAGGGGTTCTCTCACATGAATCTGCCGCCAATGTTCAAGAGATTGTTTTAGTTGGAGGATCTACTCGAATCCCGAAAATACAACAGATTGTCTCGGAGTATTTCGATGGCAAAACTCTCAACAGATCCATTAATCCTGATGAAGCCGCAACATTCGGGGCATCGATTCAAGCAGCAAATTTTGCCAAAGGTATACAATCCGGGGTGGTTTGGGAGAAACTTTTAATAGACGCTCTTTCTCAGACAATTCGTACTGATCGTCGTTCAATTTTATCTCAACACGACCCCACAACTGGTACTTGTCTTGTGCGAAAGGGCACGAGTATACCCACCAAAAACCGCGAAGACTTTACCACAGATGTAGACGACCAGTCCACGCTCAAACTTAATCTCTACGAAGGCGACAACGATTCTCTCCGCGACAACCTCTTTCTCTGTGACCTGGAGCTTTCTGGCATTCCACCTGCTCCAAAAGGGGTGCCCAAAATTGAGCTTATTACGGAAATCGATAGTAATTACATCCTAGATGTTACTCTCAGGGACAAGAGAACGGGTATGAAGACAGCAAAAAAAGTAGTGAATAGGTGCATCAATCATCTCTCCCAAGAACAGCTTAACGCATTGAAGCTTCGAGCTGAAAGTTTAAGCAAGGATGACGAAGTAGACACCGCACGTCGAGTCAAAAAGAGTTCTCTGGAGTCAAAAGCATATGCTCTTGAGGATCTTTTGACCAATCTTAGATTAGCGGAAAGCATAAGTCCTTATTTTGAAGAACAAGCCAGACCTATGGTTACTGCGACAATATCGTGGCTTGAGCAAAACCCATATGCTCCATTACATGAGTACCAACAGCGCATTGGGACGATTGAAGAAATCTCTACAGTGGCTTCTCGAATCAGTGCAGATCATTCATCGGCGAAGGCTAATGAAGAGGTTAAGCTGGCTGCACAGGCATACGAAAGAGAATTGCAACATCAATCAGACGCCGTCCACGGAAAATATGTCTCTGAAGATAATGGTCTACAGCAAGAAGCGTCTGAACCATCACACAGGCGTGGAAATACGGGAATTTCACTGCCTTTTCCATATCAAAACTTCAGACCAGACCGCTCGGTCGAACAATCTCCTACATCAGAATTCCATCACACTCGCCCGCAGTCCTTAAGTTCATCAAATACAAGAACGCCCACACCTGCTGATCACGCTCAAGAGCCTGGAAAGCAGCCAGTCACAATCCCAGAAGCTGGCATCTCATCTTCTCTGGCTGCTCTTACTCCGACAATGTCTTTGGGTGTTAAATTAGGGCAATTCTTTTCAATGAGCCCTCAACCGCGCTCAAAATATTCAGACCAAGACCTGAAAGAAATCGCATTGTTGCTCGGCAACAGTGGCCGTCAACAGTGGAGTACCGTGCCTAGAATCTATACAGTTCTCCGTAGGATTGATGAGCTCAAACTCTTGGATGACTTCATAGAGCTAGGAATTTCAGATGTTTGGTTCCCTTTCACTGCAAACTCCTTACCAGAGAAATTATCTCCGTCAGCGCGTAGTAGTTTCATAAACACCCAACACCTTGTCCTTACTACAGCTTTGGAGTTGGAGACTGGTAGAGAACGTCGCCATGCTCACTTCGGCAAGGGTGATCCCCTCCCATATGAAGTAATTGCTAGGTTGGGTAAAGGCGGCTACGGTAATGTAGATAAGGTTGTCAGTCTGATAAGTCATAAGGAATATGCAAGGAAGACGTTTCGCCGAAATCGCGTCTTTAGTAGAGCGAGAGAAGATATCAAAGGTTTTAAGACTGAGTTGCAGATTCTCAAACGAATCAAGCACGATCATTGTGTGGAACTTGTAAGTCAAAGGCTCTTCTCCTGCCGCTTACCTGACCCCTCGCTAAAAGCTTTTGTAAAGGTTGGTAGTTACACTGATCCTAAATTTCTCGCCATCATCATGTCTCCTGTAGCCGATTGTAACCTCGCAGAATACCTCATCCAAGCGGCAACTTCTGACGACAAAATCTCGCTCCTGCGCAGTTTCTACGGCTGTCTTGCAAATGCTCTCCAATATCTCCACAATGAAAGAATCCGACATCGTGATATTAAACCCGAAAACATCCTCATCAAAGGTTCCTCCATCCTTCTCACAGATTTCGGTCTCTCTTTCGACTGGGAAAATCTATCTCGTAGCACAACAACCGCTGATGTCGCCAAGACTCCGGTCTACGCGGCTCCTGAAGTTGCCTGGTTCGGAAAGAGGAAGAATTCAGCATCGGATATATGGAGTTTAGGCTGTGTGTTTCTCGAAATGGCCACAGTACTGAAAGGCAAAACGGTTCTTGCAATGAGAGAGTTTTTCAAGTTGCGAAATGACAATTACCGATACTACAACAACATTGAGGCTGCAAAAGACTGGACCAGGCAATTGGCTGAAGTTGGATCGAAAGAGGATGCTATTCCGATTCGATGGGTTGCTAATATGTTGCACATAGATCCAGATAAGCGAATGACTGCTGCGGAGGTCTTCAGTGAGATTGTTCTGTGTGAGAGCAGTGTCAAGTTTTGTGGCCCTTGCTGTCATATTGAAGATGATACTGATGATACTGATGATACTGATGATATTGATGAATATGACCCTTGGGCGGATACAATACAAGAGACTATTGTAGCATAGCAATCCGTCAAATATGAAGGGATGGGATGGTTCTATCGCTAGGGAGAGACCATCTGTCTAAATTCAAATTTATAATTCTATCTTGCTTATATATGTAACAATCCAGCTTACCTAATAGAAACAGCAAAAGTTTTATTCTCCTTAGTACAAATTTGCTATTTAGAAGATAGTGCGTTAACTTATACCTCCATATGAATCGTAGGATACGTAGAGAGCCCTAGATATTAAAGGGCCTCAAGCTTTGTAGTATTGTTTCTTGTGTCTATTTGTATTTATACCAACGTACATAAGTTTCTGTTGTTTGTTGTAGAGGAGTTGTGTGTGTCTTATTGGAAGAAGTTAAGCGAGCAGAGGTTATACTACTAGTGTAGAGAAATGTATTATATTATTCAGTTGTATAGCACTTGAGTACTAGGATTTTTCTTCCTTTAGACTCTAATGTTATTATTAAAACCTGAATGAGGTAAGATATCATTGTAAATAAAGAACACCTAAGTAACCTTAATTTCTTTACCTAATAGTATATACATTCTAAGCAAGTCAAATAAACTAGAATAAGTTAACGAATATAGGTATATATGCTAGAATAAATTCTTCGATTAGTAAAGTTTCTAGTAATCTATCTAACATTCCTTCATGCAAGTAACATCCCCTTCATCCTCATATATATAAAAGCCCATAAACACCCTTTCAAACCTCAAATTACTCCGCAATACCAACATCATCCCTCCTCCCCTGACCAACCCTACCATCATCCTCCCCAAAATCAACACTCCATTCAACATTCTTCTTAATAATCATTCGTCTACTATCCCCACTATCCAAACTAACCCCTCGATTCCCACGTTCGCTTTCCCTCTCCGAACCCATAATACCGGACCCAATTCTAGCCTCATATTCAGCCACCCTCTCAGGTCTCAACTTCAACTTCTTTACAATCCCCCCGTTATTAACACCAGAAGTATTCTCACCAATAAACTCCCCATCCCCATCCCTATCAACCCTATCAACCTCAAAATCCCTAATCCTCTCATGCGCCACCCCATTCGAAATAGAAGAAAGCTTATAACTATTCTTACTCCCCTTATACCCACTCAAACCACCAGTACCAGTCTTAGTATGTATAGACGGACCTTCATAAGGAGCCATGAACGGTTTTAAACAGGGGATTATGGAGGCGAGGATACTGTAGCCGATTTGGAAGGATGTAAGGCTGCTTGAGATTCCGGCTGTGAAGGTTGGGTTTGGGGAGGTTATTGTTTTGGAGGTGTAGTGGAGGTGTAGGGCTGCGAGGGGGATGAGACTTTGTATTTTGGTTCTTGTGTTAGCGTCTTGGGCGCTTGGTTGGGAGGGTACAGTGTTGGGCCTTGGGAGTTGAGGAATGATTGTAGGGTAGGTTGTGCGAAGGAGATTTGGGAAGCGGGAGGTAACTTACGGGAGTCGAAAAGCGAATGCTCCTACAACTGTACTTTTGGATTTTAAAGACATTTGGAGAGCCCAGATTAGGTAGATTGCGATTGCGAAGAGAGAAAGCTCGGTTATGATGTCGATGGCTCCGATGACTTGCCAGCGGAGAAACTGATACAACGGTTTCCATTAGAAATATTGTCCTAGAAGCAAGAGTAGGAAGGGAAATTAACAGTTAACTTTACTTTGTGAAATGGGACTTACAAGATCAGGACATGAGGATGTGCTTAGTATATCTGTCCATGGATGTGTCGGATGGCATCTGATGGAAAGTACGATGACGGAACTCAAAACCCAGGCGAGGAGCAGGATTAGAGTTGACAAGGTGGCGATTAAATGACCTTTGCCTGGGGTTAGGCGGAGGAAGAGGAGAGCTGTACAAGCTTTTGAAAGAAAAAGTGTCATTATGTAGAAGATATCGCTTGCATAAAGTGCCTTCTTGCTATCAGCGGTGACCGCTGAGGGTTTGTGAATATTCCACTGATGTTTTTGCAGCTTGATTGAAAGATATGTCGTGTTGTATGGGGGAAATATACCTTTAGCATTGGGGTGATGTTTTCAGAGAGAAGCAGCTCTTCTGATGTTCCAAACCCATTTTTTAACGCGATAAACACTGTAGTGGCTTGGAAACATGAGAATAACTGTCGATAATACATTAGTTGCTCTGCTGCCTTTTTTATTCAAAGGAGTATATTCATACCGACGCGCCGAGGAAAGCATAGTCATCCAATTTGTACGAGTGGGCTCGTAAACGGACCCATATTCGAATAGGCATCGATATCAACACAAGACTTAAAGAAGTTGCTGCTGATACTGCAATGAGCGCTCCATGATGAGTAGCATCGTCAAGTTCCAATGGCGCCGTGATACCGGATGGCAATGCTGTTGACGACGCCGAAGCAGAGGCTGAAGTCATTAGTTGGGAAGTGGCAGTTTCGCAGTGGCGTTTAACATATGGCAAGAATCCATGGGCACCTGTCCCGAATAAATGTAGTCTGGATATAAGTGCAATTGTTTACAACCCGCACTGTTGACCTATGGTAAGCCCTCAGGGACTCTGCAGCAGTATTTCGAGGTACAACGGAGGGGGATAGGATCGCTTGTGTACTTTTAGCATCTCCGGGTCATGCACTACTCGATGTCCGCGCACAATCTTTTTCAGAAGTTCAGTGTGTTGCAGTCACTGTATGTTCATGGATGCCAGTCTTTGGGTGAAAAGGCAAATGGCTGATGGAGGCATCGCCATGAACCTTAAATGATAAAAGAAGTACTAATTTAGCGCTTGGGGGGGAAACTTAGTGTGGTAGTACAAGCTGAAATCCCCAGGCATCAGATTCTGACATGCATAGCACTGTAGAAAAGCCTGCGTAATGCAGACGATAAAAAAAAGGAGGCACACAGACTGCTCGACATATCTTGACAAGGGGAAGAGTATCGCACCCTTTTTTGACTTGATATGGTTGGTGTAGATACAGTGAGAAAAAGTAAAACACTGATAACGTTTGTGGCACGAGATTGCATGCACATAAACTCGAATCAAAGTTCGAGGTACATAGAGACTTCCTAAACCCCGCAAAGTGTCATCGCCATGTTGCGGCCCAGAAGTCAGCTTTTCGTAGCCACTCGTAGTGGGCTAAAAACAGTAGATCAGAACTTAATTTGCCAGAGAAATGTTACAGCTTTCAGTTCAGTATAGGTTAATCCGTTATGCAGAGATATTCCAAACTGCAGCGTCGTGCCCTACGGAGTAAGATGGAACCCAAGTCTGCTATAATCTGAATCCTTGACGTTACGTAGAAGCTTCGATGTTCTCAGAGTACAAGCACAACCAACAGAAAAACGAGATACAAAGAGAGATTGTGTACCGTCCCGCATTGTACTGTACTACCCTTATCTGTTAGCCATTGGTGCAGCTTGAGGAACGGCACGCAGTAGGGAATCTAGTTTGGGACCCTAGGAGAGATAACTGTGCCGTGTTGGCCTTCGGTTGTGGCTTTTCTTTCACAACTTCGGAGAGAATCGCTGATGTTGTTGGTGCTGCTCAAGATTGCCACTAGGCTTGTCCCAGTCCTTGCCACTCTCCTTTACAACCCATGCAGTTAAAAGCTGTCATTAAGTATCGTCAGTGGATTTTCCCCTTCGCATTCGGAAGAAGGCGCGTAAGCGAGTTGCAGGGGCTCTGCGCTTTTACAGCAGCATGGTTATGGAAGGATGCATGTCCAAGTGTGTCTTGGTGTCCTGATATTGATTTTATAGCTGTTATTTAGCTAAAAGTACATATCTTTAGAATTGGTGTCTCTTTCTCTTCTTGAATTGCGCCGCGGTCGGTTGCAGACCAATTGAAACCAACAATGAATTCATATCCACCTCAAGTAAAAGTCCTTTGAGCTGCCAAAAACTTCTAGGTAACACTTTTGAATAGACTCTTGGGCGAAATTCACTTACCCCGTAATTGTTTGAATAAAGCCAGGAGTTCAGGCTTGCCTCCTCTGAAAGCCTAGGGTTATGATTTCGAGGTGCTTAGCTTCGTAGGCGAAATCCCTTGGCTAGATTAATTAAGACACTATTCCAGCCCTAAAAATTCCTTAGCCTGGGTGCTGAAATAGTTCTGTAAATTGGCCTACTTGAGCCTTGGGTGGGGTGTTGAATACACCTCTCCGGACTCCGCCATTATGGAATAGGATAGCCAAGACCACTTTGTTCTCCAAACTCTTTGATTATCAGTTAGCAATGACGTACAATTCACACAACTAGGTCACTCACGATAAATTGTCGTGATGACACTGAAAAAATTGTTTTCGCTGTCAGACCATCTTGCGCTCGGCGGCCGCCGAATCGTCTGATCTAAGGATTCACTCACGTGCAAAGTCCTCTCAACCACGCCACGTACAATATCACCCCACCAGTAAAGGAGGATGAGGAAATGGATTCAAATAGCAGAAGAGTCTTCTTTGGTTTGCAGTTCATACTTCACCTCAAGCCTTCACATCAGTTCAAGCGCTGACACTAAAACTAAAAAAAACTAAAAATCAAAATGTTTCGACCAACTAGCCGCATGCTGTTTCAGCAAACGAGGAGAGCCATGACGGGAATGCCAACAGTAAGTCGGATCTTTCTAGACACCTGAAACATATAAAATACTAATGTGATACGTAGGAGAGAATGGCTGGCACAACAAGGATCCATTTCCAAAAATTAAAGAACATTCCTGTTGAAGTGTACCCACTCGGTAAGAAAGCTCATATACAGTACTCCCCCTGCCATCCAACTAACGACTCTTCAGGTGTCGTTCTTGCATTTGGGACCGGTATCGGTATCTTCTCAATGGGCAAGGCACTCTTCTTCGGGAAGAATCTTCGGAAACATCGCCAGCATAACAATGAGGTGTTGGAATAAATGAGAAGGAAACAGAACTTCTGAAGGGCATACAATTTGAGTGGAACAAACATTGCTGTGGCGTATAAAGGATTGGGCACAATAGCGGCTGGCTATTCGGATTATTGCATAGACTTTGAGGCGGCATTTTGAAATGCACATCCTGTATTTTGTGGAAACACAGCGTAAAACAGGTTTTAACAGAGCAATTTGGTTTTAATATACGATTTAGTCTGACTTCTATCGTTCGTTGGAGTTATGCTGCCGTATGTTCTTCCATGAATGTCGCACAAACCAGTTCCGGGTCTTTTTCAGTTCGGAAATGGGTTGGTTGGGTGATATTCTGCAAAATACTTCCAGAAGAGCAACCCGTATTATGAATCCCACCACCGAATTAGTTGGAGTGGAAGAGTTATAAAAGTTATGGCCGCCCCTCTAGAAAAGGATGCGTAATTCCTTGCCCTAAGTAGACCTTATGTCGGCAGTCTTCTATATTCATCCACACTTCGCAATGTCAATTCGACCGATCCAAAGTCATTATCCTGCGATATGTACCTTCAACCACGAGGGCAGTGCTTCCGAAGGTGATAAAAAGGAATTCTCCTCTAGATCGTGGGATATTCCGTTGCTGTGCGAAGTACTTCGCGTCGCCCTGCCCTGGTGTGATGCGAATGTCTCGGCGGCCCCCAAGTATTGAACAATCTCAATGATCGATCATATGCCCCTTGCATACAATCCATGTCCCATGTGCCGTCCACCAGAGCCAGCCGTTTTCAATATCGTATGCGTTGAGCAGGTGTTCGGGAGACGGGAGATGGGGCAGGGCATGGGTTTTTGGTAATGTGCGAGGGAGGCCGAGTCGCAATACATAGCTATTTGAGTCGGTTGTACCGAATCAATCCAGCCTTGTTGTTGGTAGAAGAAGACTTGAAGGTTTGGAGGTGGGAGGTTCCGTGCAGGGGGGGCGGAAGGCGACAGCACCAAATCCAGCCACTGCGTTATCAGCCGTATATTTTGAACAGCATTCTCCTCGACCACAATAATCACCACCTAAGTCGAAAATATATTTCGCAAGGATAATACTTGACTTTTGAGAGAGAAAATTATATCTGAGCATTGCATTTGATTGACGAACTATGGCGTGCTGCTATCAATCTCTCCATCCACCTGTACAATACGGTACACTATTCGGCTGGACCCTTATTATGTTGGACAAGCTTTTGCTGGGCAAAGGCTTTTTGCTGGTACAGAGCCAACGGGGAGCGTCCAGTACCATCCGGGCGTCCTGAATTGACAGCTATCATACAGAGTACCAACACAACAAGCACTGGTACAGTACAGTACAGTAGTCCTGAAGCCACTTTGCCCATGCTCTCCACGAATTGGGTACTCCAATCGGCATTCGATTCTTTCGCTAACCCTGCGGCATGCCAAATTTCATTCAATTGGCAACGAGCGACCGTGGTAATCGCTGCAGCATCCTCCCTACTCGTATGTCGACCGCTGTAAGTAGTATGCGTCCGATGGACTCCGTGGGGGAATTGAACCACTCACGCCAAACTTTCGTCCAACCTTGAACAAGGGTCTTTATCGGCGTTGTGCATATTTCAGTCTATCATGTACTTATTAGCCCGGCTGAATGGCTTGCAGCGATGGCAAATTTCTGAATCGTGAAGCCCCGCGGTGTTGATGTTTGCTCCAAGTTTTAGTCCCTTTGTTATTATTCTTCACTGGGCAGCTTGGTTCTTCACTCGGATTGCACGTTGAGTCTAGCTTCATTCCTTTGTACACCCCCATCTCGAAGCCTTCGAGATGTCGAATGCACCCGAAGTCCAAGTTCACGAGGGCATTGAAGCTCTTGGGAAGCCTGAGTTCCAGAACTCTTCTACCGAGGTTTCAAAGACAAAATACAGCGTCGATGGCTTTGAGGATGCGCATATAATTGAGGAAGTTGGTGGCCTTCAACATGGTGGAAAGGGCTTCACGAAGCATGATCAGCATGATATGTATCGTATGGGAAAGATTCAAGAGTTGCGCGTATGTACACTAAATGGCGGTTCTGAAAAATCGTCTGGTTGCTCACAAGTCTACAGAGAAGCTATCGGCCACTCTCTGCCTTGAGTTTTGCTGTTGTGCTCACAGCCGTTTGGGAATATCTAATGATGTAAGTGCTGCAACACCAGCCAAGTTCCGTATGACTTACAAATATTCCAGGGCCAACACTCAAGGTTTGATTGACGGTGGACTCGCTGGAGTCTTTTGGTCATATATTTGGACATTTATCGGCTTTGGCTTTGTAATTTTGTCATTGGCTGAAATGGCCTCAATGTTAGTTAGCACCCAACCCTCATTGAACACGTTCTAATTCGCAATAGGGCTCCCATCTCGGGAGGACAATATCATTGGGTCTCTGAGTTTGCACCGCCAAAATACCAGAGGTTCTTAAGCTATGTAACAGGTTGGTGATTTTCCTCATTGCGGTTATCATAGAGCTAACATATTCTAGGTTGGATGTCGGTTTGTTCCTGGCAAGCTGGAAATGCTAGTGGTTCGTACCTGACAGGTACCATCGTGCAAGCCTTGCTCACAATCAACGATTCTTCTTACGATCCCACGGACTTTGAGTATCGATGGCAAGGAACGCTTTTCATGTTCGCAATGGTCATTATCCTGTATCTCTTCAATGTCTATGCAGCACAACTATGGCCAAAGTTGCAGAACGGATTGATGTTGCTTCACTTCATGGGATTTTTGGTCGTAATTATCGTCCTTTGGGTTATGGCTCCGCATCAGTCCGCCAAAGCTGTGTTCACAGAATTTTCAAACGAAGGAGGCTGGTCAACAATGGGTCTTAGCTTAATGGTTGGCCAGATCACGGCAATATATTCCTTAGTTGGTACGTCTCAGAAACGCATCTCCTTCTTGGCAAGCCTCTAACCAACTTTCTATAGGTTCGGATGCAACCGCACACATGGCAGAAGAAGTCCGAGATGCAGGTCGCTACGTACCGATCTCGATATTTTGGTCTTACGTCGGCAATGGTATCCTAGCAATCATCTTCCTCCTTACCTACCTTTTCGCGATGGATAGCGTTGACAATGCTCTCGCTGATCCCACCGGCTACCCCTTCCTCTACGTATTCAAAACCGCCATGCCCACCTCCGGCGTCAACGCTCTAACAATCCTCCTCCTCATCCTCGTCATCGCAGCCAACATATCATTCAACGCTTCTACAGCCCGTCAAACTTTTGCTTTCGCACGAGACAAAGGCCTTCCCTTCTCGAAATGGATCTCGCATATCGATTCTAACAAAGAAGTCCCCGTTAACGCTATCTTCTTAACCTGCGGTATCACAATCCTCTTATCACTAATCAACATCGGGTCCTCCGTAGCATTCAACGCTATCATCTCCCTCCAAATCGTAGCTCTAATGATGACATACTGCTGTTCCATCTCCTGCGTCCTCTACCGCCGTATAGCACATCCCGAACTCCTACCACACGCTCGCTGGTCCCTAGGGAAATGGGGTGTCCTAGTAAATAGCATCGGGGTAGCATACGTCACATTTTCATTCTTCTGGTCATTCTGGCCTAATACCATTCCTGTTACTACGGAGACTTTTAATTGGAGTGTAGTGATGTTTGTTGGTATTTTTGGTCTTTGTATTATGCAATATTTTCTGTGGGGTAGGAAGGTCTATTTTGGTCCTGTTACTACGGTTCGGATTGAATGATAGGTTGAAGTTCAAGAGTATAGAAGGGGATTTTGAGAGTGATAGGTGAGGGCTTAAAAGTAAGCTAGGTATTGAGTGTAAATGGGGTTTAAGTTCTAAAATATATCTCTGTGATAAAGGAGAACTTTTATAAGAGAAAATCTTAAGGCCTTATACTGCTCTCTTTTGCATGCCTGTAGAGTTTGTTTATTTTTCGTAATGCTGCCTAGGGAATTTCTAAATATAGGACAAGGAATTGTTATAATAGAATTTGTCCCTTAAGATAGAAAGTATATAGAGCTAGAAGTGAGATTATCTAAGCCTTGAAGGTCCTTTATAGGGGCTACTTACTCTTCTATAGTCTATATAGAGGTAGGGATATAAGCTATAGAAATATAGTTATAGAATTTAGTATTACTTATTTATAGACTTAAATTATTTAATAATATTATAGTTGAATCTATTAAGATATAGTATAGGGTTTAATAAGATAATAACTTTCTATTTATTATCTAATAACTTATTTATTAATATTTAAATTACTTAATAGAGTACTCTAGTAGAATAATAAAATAAATTATAATTTATAGAGCTTTATATTCTAGGTAAGTACCTTATATAGTTTATTATATTTATATTAAATTATTAGAGAGTTATAATTAGTTAGTAATAAAGATCTAAGACTAAGCTAGAGGTAATTTTTGCCTACTATGTTTTGTCCTATAAACTATACTTTTTCTCCTCTTACTATACACTAAACTTAAACCCTCTCTAGGCAATCTCTAAACACCCTTGATTCTTTAATACTAGTCTAACTACTATTGTCCTATAATTACTTTAAGGTTACACTCTTTCTATATTAACTATACTTTTTCTCATCTTACTATGCACTTACATTAAACCTTCTCTAAGTAATCTCTAAACAGACATCTCTCTCTAATACTAGTCTGACTACTACTGTCCTATAATCACTCTAGTTATATTCTTTCCCTGTTAACTATAATTTTTCTCTACTACTATTGCGCTTAATATAAAACCACCCTAATCAACTCACAGACAAGTTTTGTCTCTCGACACTGCAATAATCAAGCTTCTTTCACAAACGCTTCAACCAAGGAGAACCTTCTTGACTCATTAACCACAACTTTCCTCTCCCAGCGTCACACTTAGGGTGAAACCTCTGTAAGCAATTGGTAAACGACTTTCCTCTTTTAACACTACGACAGCTAGGTTTCTTCCACAAAGACTTCAACAAAAGAGAAGCTCTTTAATCTATTAACTGCAATTTTCCTCTACTAGAGTCACACTCAGGTTGAACATTCCCCAAGCAATTCACGGATGACTTTCTTCTCTCGACATCGCAATCATTAGGTTTCTTCTACTAGCGTCGTACCAAGGAAGAAGCTCCCTTACCCATTAACTGCGCTCTTCTCCAATACCCCGGCATTAAACCTACAAGTGCTCTAAGCAATCCACAAACCAATTTCCTCTCTTAATATCGCAAGGACTACGTTTTCCCTACAAAACCAAGCAGAATTTCTTTTGCCTATGAACCGCGTGTTTCTCCAATATGAGCGCGCTCAACTTAAGCCTTTTCCACGCATCTACCAACAACTGTTCTTTCACGTTCCTTCCAGAAACGCTCCACTAAGGAAAGGTTCTATTATCCATTCACCGCGCTCCCCTCCAACTCCAGTACCCGCAGCTTAAGACATCCCCAACACTCAAAGAACAATTTTTGGCCCATAGAGACCAGAAAAAGGAGGATCAAAATGGCAGGTCAGTCACCAGAGAGGAAACCAAGCAAACACCATTTCTCCTCGACACTCCAAAGCATAGCCTAAGGGCGCCGTCGCGGCTGATAATGGTCTTGCGGATTATCCAACAGAATCATATTAACTAACAGCAAACTAGCCTACCCTCAGAATGGCAACGCGAATGTTGATGTCAGCACGAACTTCAGTGACAACGAGACTTCGTTATCCAATCCCTATGACCCCCTCGGACTAAACGGATCCGAAGTTGAAGTCAAGGCCTTTGAATTCGCACTCTTCTTCAACAATATCTCACTAGCGGCTCCCGAGGATAACGTCGTACCAACCGCCAACGAGAATAGGTCTGCAACACCCCCTGTATCTTTTGATATCGCCCAACTCTCTTCAGAACTTCAAGTTAAAGTGTTCGAGTTTGCGATCTTCTTAAACGGCAATGCTCAATCACCTTCATACGAAAACGTCTTATTAGTCACACTCGAGAACGGACCCAAGAAAATCTATGATTCTGCTCTTGCGGCTTACTACAACACCTTCAACAAGATCGTCACCATTGATAACGAACTCAGCTTAAAGCGGACTCGGGTAGCGGAAGTGATGAATATTAAGCACTTAACTCTGTCCTCCTCGAAGTGTTTCCTCGGCCAAGAAGATCAAAAGTTTCCAGGGTAAGAGAAGTTTCTTAAGAAAATACAATAGATTACATTGTTTAAGGATGATAGATACTAACTGCTTTTTTGTATAGATTGAAAGAAAACTTTCCAAAGATGATTGCAAACATCGTTACTGTAAAGAACAATCTTAAAACCATCACAATCGACCTCACAAACAGCTACCTCATTTCCCCTAACGATCCCGACTCCGAGTATGGCCCTACCGAACCAAGAGCTGACCTCCAAGAAATCTTCAAGACAGTTGGATATATCTGCAATGCATCACAATGCGGTGTTGAGAAGATATGCCTAAAGCTGAGACTTCCAACCGAGGCAATGAGGTTGATATGGGAAAAGAAGAGTAAGGATCCTTTGTACTTGAGCAAGTGGGAGAAGAATTCGGAAGATGATAAATGGTTCTCGCTGGGTATGCTTCCACAAGGAAGTCTAGGAGAGGTTAGGTTCCTTGATGTCGGACATGATGTTTTCAAGGCAAAGGGACGACGTCTCGAGCGGACTGCCGAGTACGAGGCCTTTAGCTGGGAGATGCAGGGTGGTGGCCGATTGCTTACAGTTGGCACACGGGAATATTACGAGAAGAAGAGGGAGATCAGGACGGAGGAGTTGCGTTCTTAGATGCTAGAACTAGGATTTCGGCGTGCTGGAATTAACTACTTTGTGCCAAATTGAATCTCGTTGCTATGATTTGTTATACATCAGCGAAAAGGTGATCAGCGAAAAGGAAGTCATGTTAAAGTGAAATTTATTGTCCCCCAGATTTGGTTTCAACTACTGATAAGTTGTGTAGCATTATTGAAAAACATTAACGTGAATATCAGCTCAAAGAAAATCTTTACGTCAAATTGCATCTTGTTGCTATAATTTGTGTAAGTTTAGCAAAACGGACATCGGCGAAAAGAAATCCTCGCTGAAGTGAAATTAATTGCCCCTTCTAGTTTGACATTAACTTCTAATAATCTACAAGGCATTATTAAGAGGCGTTAGCTCAAATATCAGCAAAAAGAAAATCTTTATGTTAAGTTGAATCTTTTTTGCACATTAAAATTAGCGTTAAACAAACCTTGCTTCTTTAGTGTAAAGGACTTCGGCGAAAAGGATACCTTTGTCGGCTAAAATCTTGTTGTCACCTAAATTTAATTCTAATAAATTACATAGCATTAGCCAGGCAGATATTGGCCATTTATGCGTGATTAGGTAGTGTGGATGATTAAGTTTATTACAGTGGGTGAAATAGCAAAGGAGCTCGAGCACGGGTTGGTGTCTGTTGTTTCTACACCTCTAATAGGATACCCTTTTTGCTTGTGATTCTGGTTTAAGCCTTTGAATGTTCAACTATAGAGTCTAGTCAGTTTTATAATAAGTACTCTAGTGTTGTTCAGCTATATAGCATTGTCTTGTATCTATAACTAATAAGTAAATATTCTATAGTTTATAAGACTAAACTCTAAGAGCTATATATTGCCTATGTCTTATACTTAAGAGACAAATTTTAGCTTGTGTATGTCCTTCTAGTAAAAGACTAAAGGATAATAAAAAAGAAAGCTAAAGGAAGTATTATAATTATAAGTTTTCTCTATACTAGTTGTACTATTCTAAAAAGTATATTAAAATAAAATAATTATTCTTAGACTAATTATACTCTATATTTACTGTTTCGTTATATTAAAAGAGGGTTATTGTTAAATTAATAGAGTATTAAAAGGCACAAGCACTAGCAACATATAATAGGCACTGGGAATAGGTTCGAATAGCGATAGACACATCAATGTAGGTTGGCAACACTAGATTGAATTAGACTACCCTATACTATGTGGCTAGGAGCCTCACTATATAGAGTATCGGGTAATAGTAGTTCCAGCCCATAGTCAAGGCCTTACTCAGACTACTACTCGTAGCATTACCTGTTCTATATTTCTAACATAGAGTATTACTAGAAGTAAAATAGGTAAAATTATAAAGGACTCTATAATAAAAACAGTCAAGTATTAGTGATTTAAAAGGCATTATATAGTTAGTTCTAATCTTAATATGACAATATATATTAACGAATTAAGATTAAAGCTCCTGTTGCTAAATGGCTAGATAGAGCAAGTTGACAGAGGTATAACCGATTGTAAGACAGTAGGGAAAAGGAAATAGGGAAAAAGTAGAGTTCCAGATTGTTAAGTGAGATATTTTTTGTATAGAGACGTAGGTCAATTTTTTAATTCGATCAATTACTTGATTTTTACAATTCACCAATTCAATCCTGATTATTTAATTCCGAGTCGAGGGGTCACCATTGTTTCTGCCGCCCTGGTAACTGCTTTGGGGAAGGCCTTGGCGGTGAGAGACGGAAAGGAAAGGGCCGCTACTCACCACCTTCACGTCGCGACCTCGACGACTCAATTTTGGAAGTAGTTTCGAGGCTTCGGTGAAATTATGATAAAGACAATAAATATAAAGACTACAATACAAACAGAAAACACCTAGATTCTACCTATCCGTTCCATCTCTTACAACGCCGTTTCAATCATCATTTCGCCCTTGAAGCAAGAACAGCATACCGTCAAGCGTTGGACAGTTGATCAGCTCCCACAGCGCGACGTGGTAACCCGCAGACTGGATATATTCTCGTAGCTGCGCAAGCTTGAACACGTCTCCCCCTAGCTCATAGAACGATGACTTCCCTCGCAGATCTATCTCCCATGTCAGTTCGAGAGCTTTCCGCCACGCATTCGCCAGGATGTCGCGTGCCGATGCGACGCGTTTATCCTCTTGTTTCGATATCGTTCCATTACCGATAGACTTCTCTGCCTGCTGATGCTCTTCGTTGATCTGCACAGGCAGAGTATTATGCAGTTGCTTCAGCATTGACGGCGGTATGAGCACCTCTCCTGGGGTTTCAAGCATCATCTCTATAACGGCGACGAGCGAATCGAGCAGTCCATTTGCCTGGCTAGAACTGAACGTGTTGCTGTTGTAGGACAACCGGATCTCCGTACGACCTAGGGAAGACGGTGATGAAAGAATCCAGATATCGGTTTCATCGTCTCTAGGAGAAAAGCCCGATACAGCGCATTCGGAATCGCCCCAAGCAATCTTTTTCGCCTCGTCGATGTTCTGATGCTGAACAATTGAGGTGAACCGTGTCCAGGAAGGCCAGTTGGTACAGTCAGCGACAATTTTCCGCATGTTAAGCAGTTCGTGTGGAATAGCTGCGAGCTGCTGGTCTTGAACCTGACGGAGGATATCAACAGACAACCTTCCCTCAGGGAACTTGACACGGACAGGCACGATATTAATGCACGCGCCCACTATGTTCTCAATGCCAGCAACCGGGGCATTACGGCCTGAGACGAGCGAGCCGAAGACGACGTCTTCGCTGTTTGTGACCTGAGAGAGTACAACGGCCCATGCTGCCTTGAGTACGTTCGCAAAGGTGATATGTTGCTGCTGCTGAAAGTTCTGAGTGCTCGCAGTAGTTGTGGCTATCCGCATGATTGTCTGGTCCGCATTCCGGGCGTATGTTGGGATTGAGGGCTTGACTAGATGGGTCATGTTGGCGCCCTCCAGCAACTCTTTCCAGAAAGCAATAGACGTCGCAAATGCAGTTGTTATAGCTGCATGAGCGGCAAAACGAGAAAATGGTACCACAGAAGAGACATCCAAGGCGCTAGCACCTTCGTATGCGGCTTTAAGATGCTCAATTATCTGAGGCAAGCTGATGCCGTCGTATTGCGCGTGCGACAAGCGGATGACGAGTCTTTGTTTGTTTATGCCATGCTGGACGAGGTAGAAACGGGTCAAGGGATGACCAAAACGAATATCGCTATTAGATTCGTCTGCGCGGAGGCTCCGGCAGAAATCATCAATATCGTGCTCAGTTTCGAACTGGTCGAAGCACAATGGTATGGCGGACGCGGCGACGACCACCTGGAAGACGGTTCCGTTGTGCATTACAAAGACAGATCTTAAGCTCTCAAAACAAGTCATGATCGATCGACACGCCCTTTGAAGGCCCTCCACCTCGAGCTCCGTGCTAAAGTCGAGATGAATATAATTTAGCAAACCACGAGCCTGCTGTAGATGAGCTACGATTGCCATCTCTTGAAAACCCGTCGCTGGGTACATATCTTCTACCTGTTCCCGCTGAAATGGGATAGAGGAGAACACAGATTGTTGTAGCAGTAGTTTTGCGTCCAGAGAACCAAGAGCACTGAAGGGCTGGTACGTCTCATTATAATCTGACGAATTGGACGTCTGTGCAGTTGCTGCCATTTCTCCCAGGATTGGATTCTCGAAAATATTTGCGACTGTGAGCTCAATGCCAACTTTGCGGAGCTCTGCCACCAGTTTCATTGCGGAAATGGAGTCACCACCACCGCGGAAGAAGTTGTCATCTGCCCCGATGGTTGACAGATCTGTGATGTTAAGGATCCTGGCCCATAGCCGTTGCAGCTCCTTTTCTTTGTTGGTAGCAGGCTGCCTCTTCGAGGCTACTGCATCTGAACTGGCTGACCTAATATCTAATTCTTCGTTCGATAATTCCGAGGCTAACCCCCGAATGGCTTTGCGGTCCGTCTTTCCAGACGTTGTCAGGGGAATCCGCCCTAGGACAACGAAGGTAGATGGAATCATATAATGAGGGAGGACTGTGCCTAAAGAATCCTCGACAGACCTCAGATGGGCCGTGAGCTTAGAATCCTTCGTCTTGAGGATGTACGAGCCTTCGCTACTGTTGCCATTGGAGACTCTGTACAAGAATGCAACCAGCGTTGGTGCACCTCCTTTAGGGGAGATAACTTCCACTACCACAGTATCCATCTCCGGAAGGGCCTTCGTAAGATGATATTCGACTTCTCCGAGCTCAATGCGGTGGCCGCGGAGCTTGACTTGGTTATCGCTGCGGCCGATGTATTTGATAGAGCCATCGCTGTTGTATTTGACCAAGTCGCCCGTCCTGTATAGTCGACCTCTTCCACGTTCGTCGCCCATTAGATGAGGCAGCCACGCAGGCGCCGGGATAAAAGCCATGCTAGTCTTGGTCGCATCATTGAGGTAGCTATGAGTGTTACGATTATCATCAGTATCATGAGCATTGTGGGAAAGACAGATAGAAAGATACATACCCTCGTGCTAGTAGTGGACCTTCCAACAATAACTCGCCCACACATCCCATCGGCGCCAACTTGTCCGGGTTCCCTTGCTCCACAATCCATGTCACCACGCCTGTTCCCTTCCCAATTGAGTCCTCAAACTGCGCTATCTTGGGGTTATTCACAGTGCACCAAATGGTCGCCTCGGTTGGTCCATATACAGTTGAAAGGTTTGTTCTCGGCATAAGTCGTTCAATTTCGTTCATGGGCACGGCTTCTCCTCCTAATACCAAGTTCTCCAGGTATCTCGCGTCTTCCACTGGTATCGATGACGCTACTGTTGGCGTGAAGAATGCCCAATTGACTTGCAGTTCATCCATGGCCTTGATCAGATCATTGCGCCGTTCGTCCTCAGATGGGATGCAGATACAGCCTCCAAATAGAAGTGTGACTGCAATTTCAGTGATACTTGCATCGAATGAAGCAGAAGTGAAGTGTAGCGCCCTCGTCTTCGGGCTAAAACCCAAGGCACTTCCATGATGCTTCGCCGAGGTAGTGAGCGCGGCATGCTCGATGATAACTCCTTTGGGCATCCCCGTACTACCAGAAGTAAAAATAACGTAGGCCTTGTTATTAGGCTTGGAATCTGCATTAGTGAAGGTCCCGTCAACTACGGGCAGTGTCATCATCGTAGTATCATCAAGGACTACGAGGTTCTCTACAACAGCCTCGTACTTGTCTCTGCTCTTTTGAGAGGTAATCATTACTCGAGCCCCTGTCTGTTGAATGACCCGTATTCCTCTTTCTATTGCGTGTGATGGGTCAAGGGGCACAAACGCACCCCCAGCCTTCCAAATTGCGAGTACAGCAACGATAGCCCATTTTGATTTCTCGAAGCAGGTTGGGACCATCGCTTCTACCCCTACGCCCAAATGGACGAGCTGCACTGCGAGGCGACTTGAAAGATGATTAAGCTCCTCATAACTCAAGTCGCCGTCCCAAGCAGAAACTGCTTGTTGATGTGGCTGGCCTTCACATATCCTTTCAACTACATGGTGTGCGCACATATCCTCCGATGGTGGAAGATAGGTATTCCAGTTCTTTAACTGTTGGAGGTCATGTTGGCTAATAAGTTGGATATCCCCAAGACTCATAGCGTCATCATTGAGTCCGTTCATAAGCTGCTCTAGGACGTTCGCAAAATGACTGGCAATCACACTTATCTGTTCACGCGGCAAGACAAAAGAATCAAAGCTCATTGCCACCTCGATTTCTTCCGCGCCAACGGAACATTGTACCATGAGGGGGTAGTTGTTGAACAATTTCAGGTCCCCAGATCCTCTCAGATTGTGTAGAATACCAGCCCCGATCGACTCGTCTCCACCATGTTGGATCAGCAGAAGATTCTGGAAATCGCAGGCGGATTCTCGGCGAATTCGCTGGATACCAAACTGTTCAAATGCCATTGTATCACTGAGCTGCTGTTGTAGCTGTTGAAGTGCCTTTGGGACCGCCAACGTCCTGTTGAGATGGACTCGAAGAGGGATTGTGGCGATAGTTGGACCAGTTATAGCTCTAATGCCGTTGACTGGGGCGTTCCGACCTGAGAGTGTTGAACCAAAAACAACGTCTTCATTCTCGGCGCCAGCATGTTGCGCAACGACCAGTCCCCAAGCTAGACTAATCAATGTCGCAACGGTGACACTGGAGTTGCTCATCCGTAAAGGCACATGGCATGTGAACAAATCATCGGCGTTAGGTTTGTATCCTGGCATGGGCAAAGCCGGGAACTCCAGTTTCTCCATACCTTCCAGATTTTCACGCCAGAAGCTCTGCTGCTTGTGGAGGTCGGCTTGCTCCAGGTAGCGGATAAATCTTGAGTAGCTCGGCGTTGGCGAAAGGGAAAGGTTGTTGTAAGCTTGTCCCACTTGTTCTGCAATATGGGTCAAGGACCAACCGTCATAAACTGAGTGATGGGCTGTCCAGACGCAGTACGATGTACTTGTCTCTTGGATCATTCCGAACCGACTAAGAGACTGACCAAGCGTCATTGTATTCACCTCTTCTTCTTCCAGATACTGCTCAAGGTTACTCGCGGATTTCCATTCAATATTCCCGCTTCTCAGGACGACTTGATATAGCCTTCCGTGAGCTTCTACGATTCGAGTACGGAGGATTGCGTTCATATTGAATACGACTTGCCATGCAGCTTGGAGCTGTAATGGATCACAAGATGATGGAAGTTCGAAGACGTGTTTGGCTATGTAAGCTCCTGACGTCCTTGCACTGATGGCCATGAGGCCTTCTTGGAGTGGCGTGCAAGGATATATATCCTGTATCTTATCCGCTTCAGCTTTGCATAGACTGGCCGATTCAGCAATGATCTTTTCCTTGAGTTCTAAAGGAAGAAGTTCGAAAGCTTCTGGGTCCTCAGCCATCTCACAGCTACTAGCTTCTTTGGCGACCGAGGCCATCGCAGAAAGCACAGGGTTACTGAAGATGTCTGCCACCGTCAAAGAGAGGCCTTCGTTTCTACATTGCCCAACAAGATCCATTGCTGCCAAAGAATGGCCACCAAGCCTAAAAAATTGATCATTTGCAGTGATGTTGTCTGGGGGCAGACTTAAAACTCTTGCCCAAAGATTTTGTAAAGCACATTCCATCTTACTGCTAGGTTGCCTTCCCGTCGCACTAGCGAGGATTGCAAGTGCATTGACCTGAGTAAGTGGCAGCGCGGCTGCTGCTTGACGTAGAGCTGGGCGGTTTATTTTCCCCGTCGTCGAGGTTGGCATAGATTTGAGCAGTACGAACGCTGTTGGGACCATGTAATGCGGGACGGTCGCTGAGAGCTGGCTCTCGAGCAAGTTGAGAATGGATACAAGCTCAGCACACGACTCTTCCGGTATTCCCTCTCTAGTAAGGACCACCTCATCGTCGTCTTTCCAGTTTTCGGTGTGATCTTTGAGATGGAGGAACAAAGTGAGCACATCTTTGCGATCAGCAAAGGCAACTACATCAACCGCGACATTTATAACCTCAGAACCAATTCTGCGCACGTGGCTTTCAATTTCGCCAATCTCGAGCCGCTGGCCGTGGTATTTTATTTGGCCTGAGTTTTTACGAGCGACATAGAAGAGTAACCCCTCGGAATTACAACGAACTAGGTCTCCAGTCAAATATGCCCGCGTCTTCGTGGACTGTTCACCCTGCAGCCATTCAGAGGAAGTTATAAATGCGGCATCAGTCTTTTGTTTGTCGTTGAGATACCCTTGGGCAAGTACCGGCCCTTCGATGACAAGTTCTCCGGTAGCTCCAACTGGTTGAAGTCGATGTGGATTTTCAGGATCGACAACCCACAATTTGCACTCGTTCGCATTCTGTCCAACGATATTCTCATGGCTTCCATTCTTCGTTACATCGTATGCGGCACAGATGATCGTTGTCTCCGTAGGACCATATGCGACAAATAACCGGACCTGATCCTTCCACCTATCCAGCAGGCCCCTTTCAATAGCCTCTCCACCCACTACCACGGTCTTCAAATGCGCTGCCTTTCCCGGTGTTAGCAGCCTCAAAAGACCAGGTGTAAAGAATGCCCAGTTGACCTCTAACTTCTCCATCGCATCCTCTAGGGCGCTCATACGCCCTTCCTCACTCGGTATGCAGATTGTGCCACCTTGGATGAGCGGAGTGACAATTTCTAGGATCGATGCATCAAAAGCGTGGGAAGCAAAGTTGAGGACACGGCTAGATGATTGTATGCCAAATGTCCTTGCTAAACTGGTTACGCTGGTCGAGAAGGCATTGTGCGGAATCATGACGCCTTTGGGGGTTCCTGTGCTCCCAGATGTGAAGACAATGTAGGCCGTGCTTTCGGATTTTAATTCTCTTGTCCAAGGACTCTTGAGCAGAAATAGCGACGATTCTAGCTCGATGAGAAGGTTGTGGTCGACAATAATATGAAGTGGTGCCAGCGGGGAGATTATTCTAGATTGTTCGTATGAGATGAGAGCTACTGGCGAGTCAACCTGCTCTGCAATACCTAAGCGGCGCTCAACTGGATGTTTAGTATCCATTGGAATGAGAACTCCCTCGGCCTTCCAAGTAGCTACCATAGCTAGAATGTTATACTTCGACTTCTCGATAGAGCTCACCACCGCCTTTCCCGGTCCGACACCGAGATGCTTCAATTTCGCTGCAAGGAGGTCAGAGTACTTTTGCAGTTCGCCATAAGTCCATTCGCCATCCCATGCCGACACAGCTACCTTATCTGGATGCTCTAATGCTTGCTGATCAATCATGTCGTGAACAAATGTGTTCTTTCTAGTTAGTTGGCGAGAATTCCAATTTTGAATGGCCGTCTTATCAGCATCACTGATGTTATTCATACCACTGACAGTGATGCCCTCTAGAGGATTGCACAGCTGATGAAAGAAATTCTCGAAGTTCTGGAGGACGAGTTCCATTTGCTGGTGCTCGATCATTGAATGGTCGAAGATAGCCGTCAATGTGATGCGTTCGTCATCAAAGGTGCAGTCCAGCGTCAAGGGATAGGACGTAAAATCCACAATCTTTCGGAAATTGGGACTCACGTCCTTTGCAAAGAGGCTGTTTGAATCAACTGGGCGATCTTGTGGTTGGATAACGAGCAGGCAGTTGAAGTCGACGGCTCTAGCTGCATCGGATGATAGACGCTGAATGGATTGTAGGCCGATTTGCTCATACTCAGTCATTCGAACAGCCTTTTCTTGTATATCTCGTAGGAAATCAGTCACTGGTTTGTCACCGAGTGAAACCCGGAAAGGTACGGTGGCAATTGTAGGACCAGTAATGCTCTCAATTCCTCCTACTGGTGTGTTGCGTCCCGAGGAAGTGATGCCAAAGATCACCTCAGATGGGTTTGGTGTGGAAGTATATTCAGCCATGCATAGAGCCCACGCTGCGCGCAGGATTGTTGCGGTCGTGATGTTGGACTTTTGAGTCCGAGCAAAGGTGAACTGCCGCTCGAGAATGCTGTCTACCATGACTTTCTGGTTAGCAGCTTGGGCGCGAGGAAATTGCTCGCCTGTTGCCCCAGAGAGCTCAGAGGCCCAGAAGGCTTGATACTGCTCTGGGTTTCCACATACAAGGTGCTTTATGAAGGCATTGAAAGGAACAGTGGGTTTTGCAATGCCTTGGTGGTAAGCGGTATCGACAGCACTGAGAAGCAGCGAAAGACTCCAGCCATCAAACAGGGCGTGATGGATTATCCATATAAATTGGTATCTGCCCGACTCATTAGAGTAGTAGAGGCCGTAGGAGACTAAACGATCTCCTAGACCCGGCGAAATCGCTCCTTCGCATTCTAGAAACGCTGGGATATCTCTGATAGGTTGCCATCCGACCTGCTCATTAAGCAAAACTTGGAAATGCAAGTTGGGGCCTAAGTTGACGATCCTAGTGCGTAGGATAGGATTGGCCCTCACAACAATTTCCCAAGCCTCCTTGAAATGCTCAATGTTCACATCTGGTGGTAGCTCATACACGTCTTGCCGAATATAAGCTCTTTCGAACCTCGAGGATAGGGCGAGTAGACCGGTTTGCATTGGGGTAGCGGGATAGATGTCTTCAACGCTTTCCACTTTGATATCGTTGCGCCTGCGAAAAACTTCTTTGACCTTTCTTTCCGTTTCCTCGTCGATTATTGAAAACGGGCTAGGTGTTTCATTGACTGTTGAATCTTCACTTTCAACACGGAGTGCCATGTCGGACAATCGACTGTTGTTGAAAATATCCGGCACCCTCAATTTGAATCCTTCCACCTTCATGAGTGCTGAAAGATACATTGCCTTGATTGATTCTCCACCCCTTTTAAAGAACTCATCTTCTCGAGAGATTAATGCTTGATCTATGCCTAAGACTTCTGCCCAGAGGCGCTGAAGTAGCATCTCTGCTGCAGTACTAGGGGGTTCAATTGACTTCCCTCCACTCATGACGAGGAGATTGATTTCAGCGAGAGAGTTCTCCGCAGCGAGTTTTTTCAAACTCTTTCGATCCGTCTTACCGGCTGTAGAAACGGGCATAGAGCTGATGGCAATAAGCGCAGTAGGCATCATATACCTTGGAAGAACGGCCTCGAGGCGGGAGTCAAAGGTGTGAAGCCATGATTTCAATAATGTTTGACTGGGTGGTGAAAGGTCACCTAGCTTCAGAACATTGACGCCGTTGGCAGTTGGAGTAACTCCTTCATCTATTGAAGGAACGACAAAAGCCGCTAATATGGGTTGAGTTTCTCTCGTGGGCTCTGTTGGCGGGATGACTATGGCTGCAATGTCTTTGATGCCTTCCAGACAGTGCCGAACATGGAACTCGACCTCGGAAAGCTCGATCCGATGGCCATGGAGCTTGATCTGCTCGTCTTTACGCCCGACATACTTGATGGATCCGTCAGGGTTATAAGAGACAAGATCGCCAGTCCGGTAGACTCTCGTTGATGTTGGTTCGACACCAGAGATCCACTGCGGATGTGGGATAAAGGCGGCATTTGTCTTTTCCCTATCATTTAGATACCCTCTTGCAAGACCAGGCCCCTCCAAGATGAGCTCCCCAAGTGCCCCAACCGGCGCTAGACGGCTTGGATCATTCGGTTCAGCAATCCATGTTATACATCCTGCTGCTTTCCCAATGGAATCTTCAAATTCCGGTCTTGCAGCGAAATCATTGACTACGCACCAAATTGCTGCCTCGGTCGGGCCGTACACAATTTTAAGATCGACAGTTTCGGTCTTCGTCCAACGTTGAATATCTTCTCGTTTTGCTTTTTCGCCGCCCAGAACGAGGGTTTTGAGACCTTTCACTCGCTCCAGCGGAATCATCCTGGCAACAGACGGCGTGAAAAATGCCCAATTGACAGCCATGACATCCATGGCCGCTGTGATATCGTCTTGCTTCTGTAATTCGGACGGTATACAGATACAGCCACCGAAAACGAGACAGCCCATAGTTTCGGTTATGGAAGCATCGAATGAACTGGACGTAAAATGAAGTGCACGAGTAGTAGAAGACATATTAATTTGTTTCGCATGCTCGAGAAGACTGCGACTCAAAGCGCCGTGTTCTACAGCAATACCTTTTGGGCGTCCCGTTGTGCCTGAGGTGAAGATAACATAGGCTAAAGTTTGAGATTCAGTTGCAGCGGTAGTTAACGGCTCTACTTGTCTTTCGATTGATGCTTCATCGATAATCAGGATATTGCTGACAAGAGACTCGAATTTTTTGCTTTGCTTGCGAGAAGTTAGGACCATAGTGGCGTTTGTATCGTCAAAAATATCTCTGAGTCGAGCCACCGGTGTGGATGGGTCAAGAGGGACAAATGCACCTCCGGCCATCCAAATACCGACCATGACAACAATCACAAACTTGGACTTCTCAAGACACATTGGAACCAATGTTCCAGTATCGACACCAAGCCCTCGTAACTTGACTGCCACAAGCGCAGCAGAGTCGAAGAGTTCGGCATAGGTAAAGCTGCCGTCCCAAGCATGTACTGCGGGACGATCTGGTTGAAAACGCACCATCTTTCCAATAAGATCGAGCATGTGGGGAAGTCCTAGAGGGAATTTAGGCTTGTTCCATGATGAAATCATGCTTCTGTCTGCTTCGGTAATGAGGGTCAACTCCATGATTTTCTTGCTCTCAAAGTTCTTCTGACGGACTTGATGTAGGACGTGCACCAACTGTCGCAGAATTCTAGTGACTGCTAATGTGGATAAGGCATCCTTATCAAAACTCGCCTCAAGATCAATCTGGGTTGGTCCAATTGCGAACTGCAGCATAAATGGATAGCTGTTGAAAGCAGCCATTGTATCGGTCGAAGCGTGTAGTTCGCTTAGCACGCCATCAAAATTGTCAAATTCCTTCGGTTGAATGAGAATCAAAGAACGAAAGTCACAAGCAGCTGCAGTATCGGTATCCAGACGATGGATTTTCTGGAGGCCTGTCTGTTCAAAGGGCATCATCCGGACCTCCTGATCTTGCAGATGTTGTAATGCTTGCCGAAGCGTCTTCTCTTGGTCGATCTGGACTCTTACCGGCACTGTTGCTATAGTTGGGCCAGAAATCTTTTCGATCCCAGGAACAGGAACAGTTCGGCCTGAAAGAGTCACCCCAAATGTGACATCTTCGTCATTGGAATACCGTGATAAGATAATCGCCCAAGCAAGACGGATTTCAAGTGCTAGAGTAGTATTGGATCTTTGCTCCTCTGTAACTTGGAATATTTCTTTTGCCGTGCCCTTTGCTTCTCGGCGATTCACTGTCTCTGGCGTAGGTGGGAACGAGGCAGGATGAGCTCCTTGTAGTTCTCGTTTCCAGAATTGCGCAGCCGCATTCTCGTCTCTATCCAGAACATATTTGATAAAGCGGTTGTATTGGACCCTTTCCGGAAGTCCCTCGCTATGATAAGCCTTATCGACTTGGCTTAGGATAAGTGGCGTCGACCATCCGTCAAAGATAGAATGATGCACTGTCCACACACAGAATCGCTGCCCGTTAGGTTCAACAACAATACCAAGCCGCATAAGCTCATCACCAAACTCCATTGGCTGGGATCGGTCTTTAGTCAAGTAGTCCACTAGTGATGTGGAGTATGAGCACACCATAGCCTTCATCACAGCTTGAAAAGATCCCAAAGACCCAGCTGTGAAGATTTTCGTGCGTAGTGTCCCATTTGCGTCTATGACCATAGCCCACGCCTTCTCTAATCGTTCGACATCGATCCAATCGGCAAGCACAAAGGTATGCCTAAATACATATTGCCCGGAGTCGCGCGCAGAAAGCATCATCATGCCTTCTTGAAGTGGTGTGCATGGGTAGAGGTCTTCGATGCAATCTGTTTCCAAGCGATATTGTTTGGTGACAGATTCGGTGATTTGTTCTGCGTGGCTGGGTGCCAACAGACTGAACGGGTGTATCACGTCTGTCTCTCCAGTATCCGTTGCTATAGGTTCAGCAGCGACAGCCATGTCCTTTAGTACCGGGTTTGAAATGATCTGCGACACAGTGAGCAGAATCGAGCGTCTCCGTGCTGCAGCTGATAAACGAATGGCAGAAATCGAATCGCCTCCCTTTCCTAGGAAGTGGTGATCAGCGTATATATCAGCCGCGTCTTGCTGGAGGACCTCTGCCCAAAGACTCTGTATTTCTTTTTCCATCGGAGTTTCTGGCGCTCTTTTCACCGTGCTGTCGAGAGAGTACCTTCCCAGTTCTTCGATTGTAAGTTCTGCTGCGAGTTCGCGAAGACCTCTTCGACTGGTCTTTCCAGTCACAGTCAATGGAAAACGGTTCATCGCAACGAACGCAGACGGAACCATATATGAAGGCAGCCTTGCTTCAACCTGGGATCTGAGTTTGGCAAAGGTCTCACACAAGAAGTCTTCCGCCATAGTCGATTCTGCTCTTACCAGTAGACTTGGAGACTCTTCCAATTCCACTAACTCTGGTGCTTCAAGAATAACAAATGACACTAACGTGGCGGTGTTGCCCTTTGGTACGGTAGCCTCCACTACCACGGCGCTTGACGGCGGCAAGCACTGCTTGACATGATACTCCACTTCCGCGAGTTCAATCCTCTGACCTCGAACTTTGACTTGAGTATCTCTTCTCCCAACCGTACGGACCATACCATTGGCGGTAAAACGACCCAAATCACCCGTTCTATAAAGATGCCTGAGCGGCATATTGTAGCCCCTCAACCTCCTTAACCACTCTGGTGCTTGGATAAACGCAGTTGCTGTCTTCGAGGGATCATTCAAGTAACCGTTGGTAACAATGGGACCTTCAACAACAATCTCGCCAAGCGCGCCTACAGGCATAAGAATATCAGAATTCTGCGGGTTGACAAGCCAGTAATTTGCTCCGGCGGGGCGGCCGAGTACTTTTGGATCGGAGCCAGGCTTTAGAACATGATAACAACTTGTGCTACAGGATTCAGCCTGACCATAGACCTCGATCAGCTCTTTTCCAGGCACTGTAGCCCAGAGATCGATGAGGTCTTGCGTGACGGCTTCACCTCCAAGAACGATAGTTTTTAGAGTTGGGACGGATTGAGGCTTCAAAATACGAGCAAATGACGGCGTAAACAGTACCCATGTTGCCTGCATGCGGTTAATTGCACCAGTAGGGTCATCCATCTTTTCCTGGTCAGATGGAACGCAGATGGTTCCTCCTACGCTCAGTGTTGTCAACATCTCAATAAGTGCGGCACCAAAGCTGTATGAAGCAAAAGCAAACACCCGGGAATTCTTTAAAATGTGCATCGAGGTTGCCTCTGCCTCCACATTTGAACAGTAGGACCGATGCGCCATAACAGCACCTTTTGGCACTCCCGTTGAGCCGGAGGTAAACAGAACGTAGGCAATATCAGTTGGCTTGACTTCAACATCCGGGTCTCGGTAGCCCTTGTTCTTTAAGCCCTCTATCGCGTCTTTGCTGACTTCAACGACTTCATCGACAAACTGTGAGATGACTTCTCTTTTGGACTCAGACGCAAGAACTAGCTTGGCATCAACCAATTCAATAATTGTTCTCATACGTGGCAGGAATGCAGCATCCATCGGAACGAAAGCAGCGCCAGTTTTCAGGACTGCAAGTACAGCGACAATAGTCCAGGCAGACTTTTCAAAGCATAGTGGGACTTTAGCACCTGGTCCAATATTCTTCTCTTTGACAAGATAAGCTGCTAGACATGAAGCATGTGTATTGAGACCCTGGTATGTGAAGGATCCTTCGTACCCTAGCACGGCTAGGGAGTCTGGATTGGCTTGAGCATTTGTTTCAATGAGGGCGTGGATAGTGTTATCCACAGGATGATGTTTCTTCTCGTACCACCCATGAATTCTTTGGATGTCGCAGTCTCCAATAACATTTAACTCCTTGATGCTTGCCTTGGGCGTGCTGATGATGCATCGAATTATATTAGCCATAGATTCGGCAAGACCTTGAGCGTATTCGGTGGTAATTCGAGGGAACCAGTAATCGAGATCGACAGTCAAAGATACAGAATCAGGAGTTGCAACACTAATAGTGACATCGTACTCCGTTGGGGCTAGATCATCAAGTGGCTGGAATCGGAGATCCTTGCTGTTCACTTGCTTGGTCTCTCGCTCCGTTCTCACGGTCATTACCGTAGAAAAAAGCGCCCCATCCCTTACACCAGCGGCACGGTGAAGTTCAGCAAGTGGGATGTACTGATTCTGCATTGCGTCGAACGAATTTTGCTGTATTTGTTCAAGCAGACTCTCGATGGAGACCACTGGATCCAGTTGCATACGGCATATTAACATGCTTATATATACACCGACGGCATCTTCGATTCGAGGAAGCGGAGCGTCACGACCAGAAGAAAGATACCCGAAAGAGACATCATCTGAACCAGTATAAATATGTAGAACCAGTGTCCAAGCGGCCTGGAATAATGATGAAAGAGTTATCTGGTTCTGAGTACAGAACGTATCAATCTCTGAACGACTTGGGATGTTAACGCCTATACATTTCACGCTATCACGAGCTGTGATGCAGTTGTCTGGAAGTGGCAAGAAGCAGCGTTCTGCTTCTCGAAGGACGTGACTCCAGTAGTCGAATGTTTTCGCTGCAGTCGCGTGGTTTTCTCTCTTCAAAAAGTCCACGAAGTCTCTGAACAGCGGTGCTGGAGACAGAGGCTCTTCGTTATAAGCTGCTGAAAGCTCCCGGAGTATTACTGTGAGTGACATTCTGTCGATGAGCACATGATCAATCTCGAGACTGAAGAAAGCTCGTCCGGTATCTGTCTCATAAATTCGTGCAGTGTGCAAAAGACGTGTAGTCCCGTCGATGACAGGGAATCCTGATTCCTCAGCCTCTAGCATTTGATTGATCTCGTCATCGCGACACTTAAACATATTCACTGTGGGCCGAGCTTTGTTGAGGACAACTTGAATAAATTCTCCCGCCTGATGAGAAAACATTGCTGGCAATGCTCTCAGAGAGTGATGCCGCGATACGACCGTCTCCCACGCCATGGCAAGGCGTTGGGGGTCTACGTATTGGCGCACCGCTCCATCGCCGGGCGACACTGAAAATACCGAGCGAACGTTATATGTACTATCATCCTTGGTCTGACTGACAAGCATACCCTCTTGTGCTGCAGTAACAGGGTATATATCCTCAATAATCTCTGGATCGTTTGACCCTGAGACTTTTTGAACTGTGTCTAGCAAATAGACGAAGTCGTCGTCAGACATTGGTTGAAGGAGATTGAAGTCACTTGAAGTCCAGGAATGACTAGCCTTCGCTAGCGCGATCGCAATATCTTTCATATTCAGTGCGCAGGTAGAGATCCACTGTCGTAGTGCATCAAAGTGTTGCGTACGATTGTCAAAGGTGAAGTTGAAGGTCAGTTGCCCACGGTCAAGCTGGCCATTGATTTCGATCAACGCGAATAGAGACATTCTAGGAGAAACATCTTGTATTTCCATGGGTTCTTCGTAGAATATTGCGTCTTTGCGCTCGAGCTGCTGGTACTGGCCGGCGTAATTAAAGACAAGCTCCATTGGGAGATCATCTGTGGACGTAAAACAACGTGGGCTGTTCTCATTTTTCGCTTTCCGAAGAGCGTTCTTAACCATCCTGACAAGCTGCACTGGGTCTGCACTTCTTTGGATGCCCTCGTGAAGTGGGATGAATGAAGTGAACCAGCCCACGGTTCCACTGGGGTCGATAGATGTATCCCAGGGCTCCCGACCATGTATTTCATGGAAAACGCTTGGTATATCACGATTCGCAAATGTCTCCAAGAATGCGTGAAGGATAACCCCCAACATTATCTCAACTGGCTCTGTTCTTAAAGCGTTGTTGCTTTCTCCGATCAGAAGTGATGTCGTTTCTGCGTCAAGAATTATGACTTCATTCACAACCTGTCCATAAGTGCTAGGTGTTTCCAATCCCCAAAAGGCCATGTGGTTTGGACTTAAAGACAGACTGGATTGAGTTGAGGAGCTGTCGAAATGGCTTTCTTGAAGTGTGGTCCATGATTGAAAAGACAGCGGAGGATCGATATTGCTAAAGGTACCATGCAGAAGCATGTCTTCAATATCTTGCCAAACTATTCTCCATGAAACGAGGTCAATAACGAGATGATGCGCGGCTAGATAAAGTAGCTGCTCGCCTGCCTGGGTTTCAAAAAACACGGCTTTGAATACAGGCCCTTCTCGTATATCAATTGCGTTCTGCGTACTCGAGATAATCGTCCTTATATCACCAAGTTGTGATATTTCGTGGGTGGTGAATGGTATGTTCCCCGGTTCTTGAACTTTCTGGGTCCATTCTCCACTGAAGCTTTGCTCGAATGTGGATCGCAGTGTAGAATGCCGTTTCACAATCGCTTCAATGGCTGTGCTGACATCCATCCTCATCACACGTTTTGTCAGTCGCAGTAGAAAGCTCTGGTGATAGTGATTCTCCCCTTCCGGGGATAACAAAAAGAATGCTCTTTGGATAGGATTTAAGTGAAATGGCTTCCCAATAACTTCTTTTCTTTCTGCCACCGTGGTGAGCGAGGTTTGGCTAGCAAATGCCATTTTCGCTATTGTCTTTTCTCTTAGGACTTGCTGCGCTGAGAGCGGGATCCCCTCCGCTCTTGCTTTCGATGCGACTTGCATGGCACTTATTGAGTCTCCGGAAAGAGAGATAAATGTGTCATCCACACCAATTGCGTCCACGGGGATATTCAATACGTAGGCCCATATCTGCTGTAGATTTGCCTCAATTGTACTTGTGGGTGCCCTCTTCGTATTTTGGGAATTAGAGATTATATGCTGACGTTTCGCCCAATACTTTGTAGCCAGATCACGGAGGCTGGTCCGATCAACCTTCTGGGAGCTTGTGAGAGGAATTTTCTCCACAGGGATGATCATTGAGGGGACCATGTAGCTAGGGACCCTTTCTGCGAGGTTATTTAGCAACCCTTCTTCAAAATCGGCCTTGTCATGCGAGCTATCCCAGTTTGATCGTCCTGTACTGCCGTTGACAGCATTGCCATTTACCAAGTGCTGCCCATTAGGCAAAGCACCGTCTGCCGGTTTCGTTATCGTGTTTGGTTGACAAATAAACGCCACAAGTGATGGCTCTGCTTCCTCGCCATTCAGTTTTATGACATCGGCCACAACAATCCCTCCGTTCGCTTCTTCCTGGATATGCCTCTCGACCTCTCCCAATTCCAGTCGTTGGCCGCGCACTTTAACTTGGGTATCCTTTCGTCCAAGATATTGCATTGTTCCATCATCGTTGTATCTAACAAGATCCCCTGTTCTATACAGCCTTGATGCCTCAGCTGCCTGGCCACGGATCTCCCTGAGCCAAGGGACATTGGCGCTTGAGATGAAAGATGCAGCTGTCTTTTCCATGTCATTTAAATATTCACGGGCAACTATGGGCCCTTCAATAAGGAGTTCGGCAACACCAAAGATGGGGGCGAGCTTGGTATAGTCATTTGGATTGACGAGCCAGGTCAAACACCCTGTTGCTGTACCAATTGGCACGGCTTGGATTCCTTTATTGCCTGCAGTGGTTCTAGGAAATACATATGCCGCACAGCACATGGTTGTTTCCGTGGGTCCAAAGCCATTGACTAGTTGAAACCTGCTAGAAAGCCTTTCTACGTCGGCGTTGGAAATAGCTTCACCGCCGAGTACGATTGTCTGAAGAGTCGGCACATCTTCAAGCGGTATTGACCTGGCAAAGCTAGGAGTGAGGAACGCCAGATTTACCTCGAGAAGATTCATGTATGATATCAAATCATTAAGTCGTGCCTCATCTGGTGGAATACAGATACAGCCTCCAAACACCATTGTCGTAATGAGCTCCGTTAACGAGGCATCAAACGCGTATGAACATACTGCTAATGCTCGGGTATGGGCCGAGAATTGCTGTGGAACTCCATGAGCAAGGACACTAGTTGTCAAAGAGGAGTGTTCGACGACGACACCTTTAGGAACACCGGTGCTGCCTGAGGTGAAGATTGCGTATGCGGCTGATTCCAATTCCAGCTGTGGTAGAGGTGGGAGCTGAGTTTTCTGCAGCTTTCTGATGAGATTATCTTCGACGGTGATTACATTCTGTACACAGCTCTTCATCATCTTGGATTTTGAAGCAGAAGCAAGAGCAATCCCGGAATTGCATCTCGTCGATATTGACGCAATTCGCTGGATGGGGTGAGAAGCTTCTAAGGGGACGAAAGCACCACCAGCCTTGAGAACCGCGACAATCGAGACCACCATCCAGATAGACTTCTCGAAACACAAAGGAATGAATTTCTCCTTTCCAACACCATTTGCAACCAGGTAATGAGCTAGTGCAGTTGTCGCCTCATCGAACTCTGCATAACTCATTTCACCATCCCACGCACAAACTATGGGGTTGTCTGGTTGTGTCTTGCAATGGTCCGCAATTATCGTGGGGACATATCTCTCAGAACGCCCTGGCAATTTTCCATTCCATACTTTGATCTGTTGCAAATCTGCTGGAGGTATATTGTCGATGTCCTTGACTTTAAGTGCATTACCAGCTTGGATAAGCTGGTGTAGAATATGCTCAAATAGATGCATTGCATGCTCAACTTCTCTTCGGCTGACGATTGAAGCATCAAAGTTGACATTGAGTTCAATGGATTTACGTTCTATCATGCATTCCAACATGAGGGGGTAGGTGTTGAATCCATGCATATCATCCACTGGTCCCCGAAATTCCGCCAATACCCCCTCCGCGTCTTTGTCGCTCGGAGGTGGTTGTACTATCAAAAGTGACTGGAAGTCACATGCGATCTTGGCTGAATTGCTCAGCTTACGGATGTTTTGGAGACCCAACTGTTGGTACGGAATCATATCCGTGCCTTGATCCTGGATCTTACGCAACGCATTAACTACATCGTCATTCTCATCGAAGGCTATTCTCATCGGGATTGTGGCAATTGTCGGTCCTGTCATCTCATCGATGCCTGTAGCAGGCTCATTTCTGCCAGATACTGTAGCACCAAAGGTAACATCGAGCGTATTCGAGTTCCTAGCGAGCACGAGTGCCCACGCCGCTCTAATCATGGTCGAGAGGGTGATGCTACCACTGGAGATGCTGTCCTGGCGGATGAATTGTTTGTATGATTCATATCTTGCCTCACCCTGTCGCCTAGAGAGATCTATACTAAGTGGATGAGAGGCGGCAACACAATCCTCAAGTTGGACTCTCCAGAAGTCCTTTGCTGCGTCCATGTCTATCGACATGGTATTGTGAATAAATCGGTTGAATGCAGGTGGCGCTTGAAGCATATCTTGACCAGAGTACACTTTGTGAACCTGCTGAGCCAGAAGCTCAAGAGACCAGATGTCATAGATGAAGTGGTGGATACTCAATATGGCGAGGAATTCCGACTTGTATCCACGCTTCCTGTCGTTCTTCACGATCGCAAAGCGACAGAGAGGCTTGCCAACAGCCATCGAGTCTGCTCTATCCCTCGTCAAAAATTCCTCTAGTCCAACTTCTCCCGTTGCTAGAATAGGCGAGATTGTTGCTGAATGCTTCAGCACGACTTGGTATGGTCCTAGCTCAGGAGAGAGTATGAATCTTGTTCGCAAAGTCTGATTGATTTGATACACCACCTCCCACGCATGCACCAACTTTGCAAGGTCTACTCCGACAGGGAGTTCGAAGATATTCCTTGCAATATAAGTTCCGGGATTCTGTATTGTCTCCGCCATAATACCCTCCTGAAGTGGCGTACATGGGTAAAGGTCCTCGATATAGTCCGCACTGCTCAGATTGCATTGTTTCTTGGCAGCCTCAAGAACAGTATCCGTAGTAGCTTTATCTAACAATGCAAATGGCTCGATGTCAGCATCAACGGAGTTGGGTTCCAGTCCTTCAATTTGCGCGACCTCGGCCATGTTTTCTAGGCAAGGATACTTGAAAATGTTCGCGACTGTTAACGTTATGCCACTCCTCCGGGCAAGTGCAGACAGACGCATTGCCCCAATGGAGTCTGCGCCCTTCCGGAAGAAGTCATCACTAGCAAATATTGTGGATGCTTCTAATCCAAGTACTTGAGCCCAAAGAATCTGGAGGCCCTTTTCCATTGCGGATGTTGGTGCACGCTTTATATGCTCGCTACAGTCGATAGTTGTTGAACCAGCACATATATCCACGTCTTCTGTTGAATATTGCGAGACTTCTTCACGTAGAGACTTGCGGTCTAGCTTTCCGGCTGCGGTACGAGGTAGTGCTTTCATCAAAATGAAAACGGAGGGGATCATATAATGAGGCAAAATTCGTCCCAATGAGTCCTTAGCAGCTTGTAGTTGTTTTTGGACTGCTGTTAGAATGCTTGGTGCTCCCGTAAAGTCTTTGGCTTGAAGAATATGGGAGTGAGACTCAACTTCATCCACCTTATCCTGTGAAATGAAGGCTGCTAGTGTTTCGGTTTGCCCATGGGGCTTCACAAGCTCGACGGCTAAGGGAAATTTGTCCCCATTGGTTTCCAAGAGCTCACGGAGATGGTGTTCAATCTCTGCTAGCTCAATTCGATGCCCGTGAAATTTGACTTGTGAGTCCGCACGTCCTATATACTGCATAGAACCATCAGAGTTAAACAAGGCAAGGTCGCCAGTCTTATAGACGCGATGAGGATTAGGGACACTTGGGTCGTTCTTCCGAAGCTCTCTTAACCAAGAGGGAGCTGTCACGAATTTGTCTCTTGTTTGTTTGTCGTCGTTGAGATAGCCTCTGGCCAAGAGATGCCCTTCAATGATGAGTTCGCCGACGGCACCTACAGGAAGTAGAGCCTCTGTATCTTCTGGATGCACAATCCATGCACAGCTACCAACCGATTTGCCGATTGCATTCCCTATACTGGCAGACTGGTTCTCCAGGGCATGGTTGTTGACATGACACCAGATTGTCGCCTCGGTGGGACCATACACAATAACGACACGCAAACCGTATGCACCCAAAGTACGCACTAAGTCTTGGTCTACTGCTTCACCGCCCAGTGCGACGATTTCTAGCCCAGGGACATTACCAAGAGAAAGGAGTCGTGCTACAGTGGGTGTAAAGAAGGCACAGTTGACGCGAAGCTTTATCATGGCTCTCTCAAGGTCGCTCATTCGTTTTTCTTCTGATGGGATGCAGATACAACCACTATGAACAAGCGTGGCAATAATTTCCGTCAAGCTGGCGTCAAAAGAGCAAGACGTAAAGTGCAGGGTCTTGGAATGCTTGTCGAGGCCCATTTCTAACCCATGAGCAAGAACGCTTGTCGTCAAGGCGCCATGCTCGATAATGACACCTTTTGGAATACCTGTAGAACCAGAAGTAAAAAAACAATACGCTGCAGATGCTGAATCGTACTCGAGCTGTTTCCACTCGGATACATCACCTCCTTTGGGCAAACTTACCATCCTTACCTCATCTAGGACAATCACGCTATGGGTTAATGGGGTTAGTTTCGGTTCCTGGAGTTTGGATGTCACAACAACCTTCGCATCGATTCGCTCTAGGATTGTGCTGGTTCTCTTTGCCGGGAACTCTGGATCAATTGGTGTAAATGCTGCACCGACTTTCCAGACAGCAAGTATCGCGACGATGTACCATTTGGATTTTTCGAAGCAGAGCGGAACAAAATCTCCCCTTCCAATACCAACACTGCGTAGATAGGTGGCAAAAGAGGAAGAATACTGAATAAGCTCCGTGTAGGAGAAACTTCCGTCCCATGCACACACCGCTTCGGCCGCCGGTCTCTGGACACAATTATCCTCTATGATCTGGTACACGGATCTTTCTTGCTTTGATGGTAAAGTCCCGTTCCATTGTTTCATTAAAGTGTGATCGAATGGAGATACATAGTCAATTTGTTGAAGTGATCGTATCTCATTTGAGTCAAGAAGCTGGAGAAGGACGTGCTCGAAAAGGGCGACTATGCTGGAGGTCTCCCTTTCGCTTATTATCCTTGGGTCATACCCAGCGGTTACTTTGGCACCCTGTGTCTCCAGAGCCACTTCCAGCAGAAGGGAATATGTCACATGGTCTAGGCTATAGCCCTGTGAGTGCGTGATATTCTTTCCAAACAAGCCAGTGTCTTCCGCCTCTTCTACGGGCTGAATGATAAGCAAATTGTCGACGGCAGAAGCTCTAGCAGTGGATGGCGAAAGTTTTGCGATGTTCTGCAGGCCCAGGTGCTCATGCTCAAGAACATCCTTGCCCTGGTCTTGCAATCTTTCGAGAAATGTCGAGACCTTCTCGCTCAAATCTCTGAAACGCACCCGCAGCGGATATGTTGTGACTGTTGGCCCAGTCATCGTGCCAATTCCTGCAACCGAGGCGCTTCGGCCGGCAGAGGTAATGCCCATAGCGACATCTTGGGAGTTTGTGTAGACGCCTATACATAAAGCCCATGCCGCGCGAACAGCTGTAGTAATGCTAATGGTCTTCGATCTCGAATTTGGAAATTCGATTGCTTTTTGGACGATTTCACTTGTTCGTACAGGTTTAGACTTTAAGTTTGGTGCTCTTCGTGGGAAAGAGTCGGAAGTGAAATTCTCCCATTGTGAAGTCCACCAGTGTGCAGAGAGAGTGGTATCTTGAGATTGGAGGTGCTGAATGAAGGCATTATAGGGCTCTGCTGGTAAGGGTTCCTGCCCAAAGTAGAACCCTGCCGCTGCTCTGAGCAATATTGGGACACTCCAGCCATCATAAATTGAGTGATGAAGTGTAAGGACGAAACAACTTCGCCCATGAGATGTCGGGATAATGCCGAGATGACATAGAGGCTCTCCCAGCCCCATTGAATTCGCCTCGTCCTGGTGAATGTATGCTTCAACAGATGATTCGGAATTCCACGACAAGTTCTCCTTCATTACCACCTGAGCAAATTCTGACACGCTGAGTTGAATCAAGCGAGTTCGGAGAATGGGATTAGCAATCACTGTCGACTCCCAAGCTCGCTTAAATCGTTCGATATTTATGTCTTGTGGTAATTCAAAAATTGTCCTACTAATATAGGTCCCAGGCTGTTTAATTGAGAGCATCATAAGAGCTTCTTGCATTGGAGTTGCGAGATAAATGTCCTCAATCTGCTCTTTCTCAACGTCGAGAGTTGCCTCCGTAGCTGCCAAGGCATCTCTTGCAGACATTGTCCCCAATAATTGAAACGGTGAGATCCTTGGCGCCTCAATCTTAGTTGTTTGAACTGCTGAAGCGAGAGCGGATAGCCGTGGTGTCTGAAGTATGTCTCTAGCCGTCAGTGACAAGCCTTCAGTTCGCGCCTCAGCCACCAGCCTCATTGCATGTAACGAATCACCACCAAGTCGATCGAAACTATCGAAGCGGCCAATCTCTGCTTCTGGAATCTTAAGCACCTTGCTCCAGAGTCGACGCAAAACAGTCTCTGTCTTGGTCCTTGGCTGCTCAATTTTCTTCTCTGTGATATCATCTCCTCTGAGCTTTGAGAGTGGAAGTGCTGATGCGATGTTTCGTAGTTCTTTGCGATTGACCTTGCCCGTTACAGTCCGTGGAAGGTACGCCAATGCAATATATGCGGTGGGAATCATATATTGCGGGAGGACTTTTCGTAGCGCCAGCTCCAAATGTTCAGTCATTGCTCGAACGCCTTTGCTATTGGCCTCCATCCCTTCTGCAGGATCCTTCCCTTGAGATTGGCTGCCATGCGGACAGATAAAGGCTGCTAGTAGTGGCCTTTCCTGGCCCTTTGGTGTCACTAATTCAACAGCAAGGCTGACCGACTCAGGCAGTTTAGCTTTAAGGTGATGTTCGACTTCTCCGAGCTCAATCCGTTGACCTCTCAGCTTAACTTGGAAGTCTTTCCGTCCGATGAATTTCAAAGTCCCGTCGGAGGTATACCTTACGAGATCACCTGTTTTATAAAACCTGGTGTTCTCTCCACGGCCGTAGTTCGTACTCCACGGCAGGTCCATCCTGAAAACCTCATTCGTTTTCTTGGAATCATTAAGATAGCCTCGCGCCGAAAGATCTCCCTCGATTAGAAGTTCTCCTACTGCTCCGATATTCTGCAGCATTTTGTCGTTCTTTGGGTTTACGATCCAAGTCGAGACTCCTACAGCCCGTCCTATGTTTGTTGGATCCGAATTAAGCTGGAGCCCTTTTGCAATCGTATCCCATACTGCGCTTTCTGTTGTTCCGTACAGTACGCTTAGTTCCACACGGTTCGCCCATATGCTCACGAGGTCTTTGGTCATAGGATCTCCTCCAATTGCTACACGTTGCAAGTCAGGTACTTCATCTGGAGATAATTGGCTCAGTATTGCAGCCGTACAACAGATCTGGTTGACTTTTGCATCTCTCAGGAAGCCACTTAGATTTTCAAGCCGGTCCGACTCGGAAGGTATGCACACTGTTGCTCCGACCACTAGGGCGCCAAAGATGTCAGTTATACTGACATCAAAAGTGAAGGGGGCAAATTGAAGAACTCGTGAACTCGAGCTTGTCCCAACGTTGCGACCCACTTCAAGGAGAGAAGCGCAGATTGCACCATGTGTCTGTATAACACCCTTTGGGACTCCTGAGGATCCGGATGTAAACATGACAAACGCCGCATTTTTGCTGTCTGTGCCTATGTGTTCTTCTGACACGGTTTTCTGGGATTCTCTGAGTAAGGATGAAACTGACGTGGCCTGATTGCAGCCGATATTTATGAATTTGGCCAAGCACTCCTCCGATGCAATAATTACCGGTGCTTTAACCTGAGCCAGAATGTTCCTGATTCTCTCTTCTGGGAGTTGCGGCGTTAATGGTAAGCATACTCCTCCAGCTTTTAATACGGCCAGTTCCGAGACAATCATCCACTTGCTCTTCTCAAAACAAAGCGGCACTGATACCTCAGGCTCAACGCCTCTGGCGACAAGTGCTTTTGATAAATTATCAGTCAAGATTTCCAGCTCTGCATAGCTCAATTGACCGTCCCATGCATCCACCGCTATGGCATCGGGTGTTATTGCTGCTTGCTGGCTAACCAAAGCATGAAGGGTTGTAGAAGCTGGCGAAATTGGTAGTTGTTGATTCCATGAGGATATCAAGGACGTTTCCTGTTCGCTAAGCATGCTAAGTTCAAGAAGTGGTGTTTCAGCTTCTTTGGTGCAGATGCTCAGAGCCTTACAGAATGCGTTGCCAAGAATCTCTGCATTGGTCGGTGAGATGTGATGGGGTTCGTACAAGATGGAGAACGCGGTATCTGAGTATACATTTTCTAAAAAGAGATCCAATACCGTTTGAGAGGTCGAAGAAATCTTAGCGATGCCATTGCCGTTCGTAGCGTTGGATTTATTGGTTGCGAGTTGCAGACTCAATGATGTATTGAAAAATGGCTGATCTAAACCGTCTACATTTTTCTGCTCTTTGAATTCGATAATCATCTCGCTTAGTGGCTTTGATTCGTCAAAATATACTGCACATTCAACCAGCTGTTCGTTTTCCTTGGTCGAGTATCCAAAACAAACACGGCTCATGTCGGTATACCGATGAAGGACAAGTGCCCAAGCTAACCGAATATGCTTTTCCAGCTTTTCTCTCGGTGGTAGTATGGATTGATCAACTGTCACCATTAATCTCTCCTTCCTTACACTTCCGTTTATGTGCCCAGAAATTCCATCGTTCAACGCGGGCAACCAGCATGGCTCCACTGGTACAGATGTTTTGCCGTTTGACATAGGCGGGTAACCATTTTGGTCGTCGTCTAGCAGAATTCCAGGTGCCATTTTCGATGATATGAAAGATTGTTTTGCTATCGAAGCGAATATGGTTCTAACAATGACTTTTCTGGTTATAAGGTATGAATTCTAAAATTTCATGTCGAAAATTTGAAACGCTGAAAATTCAGCGGGATTTTTTCTCAGCCGTGAAAGGGGACTAAGTGGCGAAGAAGATCTAACCAACATGCATGACGTCTGAAGTCACTAGGTCTTTCAAAGAACATTGGATTACTGTGCAGCTATTGATTGCAACATTTTTCAATTGGGTAAGTCTTCCATTTTCTGACGTAAGAACAGCGTTTAGACCATCTGAACAACTTTTACAAGTTGTGTAAGGGCACTAGTCATAGAGAAAGGCGTTAAGATGCTTTGGGTAGCGTTTAGTGAAGATATTAGTGCCGCACTTTTACCGTTAGATAGGGGCTGTGTTACTGTAAGAATTACGGGGGTTTACAAGGCATTTCTTACCCATGATAGTACGCCCTGGCAATACTTTCTGTTCATAGAGCACACTGAATCTGACCATCTCTTAGCCGAACTAGGATTAGAAGTGTGGGATAGTCATCCTACTGTCCCCATTTGAATCTGATTAAGAACCTTTCAGGGTACCAGAGGCTAAAATCTATACAGACCTTTCATAATCAGAATAGGCTAATTAGACAGATACTAATCCAATGGTGTTAAGCAAGGTAGCAGATCTTTAGCCTTACCACTAGATGTTTTTAATACACGTATGCTTTACGTAAAATATAACAAAACACCACCGCACATTATTAAAAGCTAAATTAGTGGAAATGAATCTCTAGCGTTCTTATACAGTGTGAGAGTATATTCCTTACGATATGTGACTATATTCAAATTCTTGTACCAACCCTACTAGGCTAGTAGTTATGTGCCAAGGCGGGTACAGCCGATCCTGAACTGTCTGAACACAGTAAGTACTTCCTCCAGGGTAACACTGCATTGATTTCAAACACGTTCGCAGCATTAACAAAGATCTATCGATTCGGGTTCCTATGCAGCTTTTCTCGGGTACAACAGGGGATACCGATGGGGAATTATATTACAAAACTTAGTCCCTGAAAACGTCAGACTGCATGTTGTGGTTGTTAGTAAGCAATCCTAGGCAGGCTATATATAGGTGGAATTTAGGTGTAAACATACATTATGTTTACAACAGCTTCTAGTAAGCAACCCACGTTCAAAGTTTTACTGCATTTAGATTGTAAACGAGAATAGCGTCTACATTAAAGACACCATAAGTCGTATTCGGTAAGACTGCCGGTAAGCACTCCCCTTTCTCGGCATCTTTGCTTATTGATGTCAGCGTAGTTTTTTCCTTGGCATCGCATGACCCATGCAAACAGTGAGTAATCTTTAGCTCGCCATATCTAGTGCTTTTTACTGACATCTGTGTTTCGGACTGTACGTCTTTCCCCTCTTCAGTTCTACCAGTCGAGTCTCAATTCACCAATTCGAATTCGACAATATGGATGATATTCTGATGAGCATGTATCGTCCCACGCAACTAGCTGCTTTTGCGGTCCTCACCATTCTCGCAGCTTGGGGATTCAGACGACTCTTGCGGAAGCCCTCTCGAATGCCAATTCTTGGAACTCCAAATGACCCTGACTTTCGTGCCGCATTGCAAAGAGGCTACGAAAAGGTGTGTGTAGAGATCTTAATATTTGGCAAAAAATTATATGCTCATTACAGAATACCTCAATTAGTATACCGATTCTCCATTCCTGATCCCCCTGCCAGCACAACCTCTGGTAATTCTCCCACGGCACTATGCCGACGAGGTTAAATCGCTATCTGATTCTCAAATTAATTTCACGGGTGACTTGCAAAAGCGATTTCATCCCAAATATACTTTTGTCGCAGCCGCAGACCACAGTATGTTGCTTCACACGATCAACATTAGTTTGACGAGAGATGTTCCCCGAGTTCTACGACTCATGCAGGATGAAATGAAATACGTGGACGAGACTTTAATCGGGGATTGTACGGATTGGAAGAGCTTCACTGCAAAAGACTTTGCGCTGAATACAGTTGCAACGCTGAGCGCACGGGTGTTTATTGATATGGCTGAGATTTCGCGCTCGAAAGAATGGGTAAATCTTCATACATCCCCAATTCAGCCATGATAAATTGTTTTCTAACAAATGAATATTCATAGCTCGAGTGTACAATTGGGTATCCGCTCGATTCTATGGGAGGAGAACAAAAGCTTAAGAAGTATCCCCGTTGGACACTGCCTCTCCTCCACCACTTCATACCCGAAATCCGGCGGGTGATGGGCTACAAACAACACTTTAGAAATGTCCTTGCGCCTCTACTAGAGGAAAGACTTCGAAATATGCGAGATCCAGATTTCAAGAAGCCCAACGATGTCATGCAAAACATCATCGATAATCCAAACGGAAAAGGACTAGATTTAGAGATGCATGCGCTCCTTCACTTGGACTTGGCGCAGGCAGCGATTTTGAACAGCGCCAATAGTTTGCATCAGATTCTTCTCGATATAGCATATCGGCCAGAGTGTGTAGCAGCACTTCGTGAGGAAATGCTCGAGGTCGTGGTAAAGGACGGTGGGGAGATAACGAAGAATAACATCGGCAGACTGTGGAAACTCGATAGCTTCATGAAGGAGTGTCAGAGATATACTCCTCCCGGAATTAGTAAACAATCCACTCTCCATGAAAATTTATTGGAATCCTAGTTAACGCAGAAATTTTATTCTAGTTTCCCACACCCGTGTTGTGATGCAACCCGTCAAGTTGTCCAACAACATCCAATTGTATCCCGACGACATGATCGCCGTCGCCAACTACGCGATCAATAAAGACCCGGAGGTCTACGAATCTCCCGAGACTTTTGACCCTGATCGATTTGTCAAGTTGCGCGATCAGCCTGGGAACGCAAACAAATACCAATATACTAGTAACAGCGTTACGGCGCTCGATTTTGGCTATGGGCGCCACCCGTGTCCTGGTAGATTTTTTGTTAGCACCGAGATCAAAGTGATCTTAGTGCATCTGCTTCTGAATTATGAGATCAAGCTTGATGTCACGGATGAGAGACCACCAAATGTGTATAAAGGTGTGCTCATCATTCCAAGTCCAGAGAGTAAGATTCTGCTCCGGAAACGGGTAGTCTAGGTTAAAGAGGAACTATAAATGACTCAGGGTTCTATAGAAATTTAAAAACGTTTCATAATCTTTGATTGTATTTCCTTTCACATCTATTGTCATAACTAAAAAACGCAGCTCATAAATGTCAAATCTGAATCTCATTGCTAATTTCCATTCAGCCCCCTAAGCACCTCGGCTAATTTAACTCGTCGGGTAATAACGAGTCCCCGCCACCGACCTAGAATATGGTATCGCGCAAGTATATGCAACGCTACACATGTTTTTAAAACCATCTCCGGAATCTGAAAGCTTAGTAACACGTTGCCAAGCCCAACGGTGGCCTTTTTCCTACCCCACGTATGAAACTTATCTTCCGCACTTAATATCCTCGAAGGGAAGCCTAGTTAGTGGAAGCTCGAGTCCCCCCAACGTTATAATCTAGCACGACATGTATCGTACGTACATAATGCAATATTCATTAATAATAAATATGTTGTGTGCCGAGAAGACACGTCATGGTGCCCGACCTTTTTTCCAAATATGTCTGTGTAGCTGGTCTGCTTATTCGTAAAGGTTGTTGTCTCTGCAGTCCAAATAGAGTAGCGGGCGCTAGAGTGTGCCAAGGAAGCCACAAGCGTCTGACTTCTTTCTCCACGTAAACACGGGTACAACGTTAATCTACTGCACCGTGCTTAGTAGTCGCCGATTATCTAGCATAGCCGAGTGCATACCCTAGCTCGCCCAGTTAGGCACAGTAAGCTCCACTTAAAGTTAGCCTATTATATCCACAGTATTGTATCATACGGGACACACTTTCAGATCTCCTGTTAGCACTAGCACACCGTGACTAGTATTCCTCCTTGGCATTTGCTAGTCTTCCGAGGTACGCTCTTCTCTGCACGATGATTATGTGAGCCGCTCCGGTCCCGATAAATGTCCGGTTGCTGATCACATATTTTAGTTCATGTTCCTGACTGGGTATCAAGATGCAAGATCTGAACGCATTAATACGGCGGAGTAATTGTTCTTATCTCCCTCGGTATTGCGAAGGTCTTCTTGAAAATAATATACTGGTACGGAAACAAAGCTAGAAGGCTTGTGGTAAAGTAAATTACGAATATTTTTTATGGTAATTAATTGACATATCCGGAGAGTTTATATTGCTGTTTCTTATTACGTCTATTGTCAACCGTGCATGGGGTTCTAAACCAGGCTTTCATAATGCTGAATTTGCTCTACCTTGCCATCAATATTACAGCTATATACTTGTTTGGCAGTAAGGGAGTATAGTATTGACAATATCCTGTCACAATGGAAATTCGTGCAGGTCTCTAGAGTCGCAAATATTGTGACTTGGTATACTACTAACACATTCTAATTATGCATGCCCTTGAATATCCTTAGGCTGATACGGTGCTTCTAGATACATCTCCTCTGCCTCAGTTAGTGTACTGCGCATTTTGGCAATCTCTTCCACCCTTTCAATCTTTGACAGTCCAACAATCGGAGCTGTCACCCTTCCTCTAAGCCATGCTAGAGATACCTGAGCCATCGTCCACCCCCGTTGCTCGGCCACTTCTTTGACTCGCCGAATGATCTCCTTGTCTTCGAGTCTCTTTCCAGTATCAAAACGTTGCGATGTTGCATCTGCAGCTGATCGAACCGTACGCCCAAACATCTCCGGATTCCGTGCTAGATGACCGTCGGCAAGAGGTGACCACTTCAATAGACAAACATGTTAGCGGGGTAGTGCATCGTCGAAAGTTATTGGAGCAAAGGGATCTCACCGGAATTAAGCCTACACCGGTGGCGTTACAGTATCTATTCATTTCCCTCTCCTCTTCACGGTAGAGTAGATTGTAGTGATTTTGCATACTGATAAATTTTGTCCACCCATTCTTCTCTGCGATGTGTTGCAGCATCGCAAACTGATACGTCCACATAGAGGAGGCCCCAATGTAGTTGACGCGGCCTGAACGTACCAGATCATTCAAGGCCGCCATAGTCTCATCTGGCGGCGTCACTGGGTCGAAGCGGTGGATCTGTAGGACATCGATGTAGTCGGTTTCGAGGCGCTTTAATGAGCCCTCCACAGCGCGTACTATAGCACCTCTTGAAAGCCCTAGAAGAATAAGTTAGACTGTGAGTTTTCAAAGAATTCAGAATCTCTCTTGCCTCCCTGGTTTACATAGTCTTTGCTTCTGTCGGCTTCTCTTGGTCTTAGTGATTTTGTTGATACGTCGCCATCTTCAGACATGTGTCGACCGCATTTCGTCATTAATACAACCTTCTTCCGCGGAATCTGATAGTGCTGTAGTGCTTTTGCGAAAACACGCTCAGATGCTCCGTTTGAATACACATTGGCAGTGTCCCACTATATAAATGCCGTTAGACTTGTCGTGTTGTTGAATGCTTCAATTCATTGTATGCATGAGGGGGTAGTATATGAAATTATCCAGACTCACCGTATTGATACCGAGATCATAGGCAGCCTTTAAAATGGGTAATGCTTCTTCCTCGTCCAGTACCCAATCTAACCATCGACTATCACCGAAGCTCATTCCTCCTAGAATTGGGTATGAAACGCGTAGCCCACTGTTCCCAAGGTTTCTATAATCAACGCTTGTGGCCTTCACTGCCCGCGCCACAGAGGCGGACATGGTGAATAGTCGTGCCGTCATAGTCCGATACAAGGAAAATGAAGTGAAAGCTAGATGCACAATTGAATGATAGGCGGGTATAAAGACAGGAGGACTCCAAGGTCATACTTGCCCAGGATTCTTGAATGTCGTTTGTCTTCAATATTGACTATTTAGCAGAATTACTCCCGAAAAAGAACTTTCAATAACATAGCAGTAATTTTAATTGTGGTGACAACAATAAAATCGCCGATGATGACACACGCCTACGCATTATGTTCAACTATTCGATACAAAGATCTTCGCCATCTGACTACTTCCACGACGTTACCGATTGCTTTGCTACCAGTTCCAGGGCACAGCCACTGTAAGATTGATTATGTTATTGAAACTAAGACACGCTAAGTTAACACATCTGCAAGAAATAGGAATAGCTCTGGTTTAGTAGGGCCTCATGGGCTCGTGCTATTCGAAAAGGGAAGTCTGACTATAGTACACAGACGAAAATTCGTCTCTCCGTATCCTCTCAGCTGATTGCGCCTTCCTGTTTCTGTCCTTGCACATCACTAGCTTTTTACGATTACTAGAGCCTTAGTTATATGCTACTGGTTCATCTCTCGGGAAGGTCCAAATTGGGAAGTTATCTAGAAGGCTAATATCACAACACAAATGATCCACACACTAACTTTTCCCAGCTTCGAAACGTGGTTGCCTGGTTATTCAAGATTTTCACCATTGGCTCGATACCTATGGCCCCTGTTGTCTCTGACGCAATGTAGTAAGCATGTACGATATGCTGAAACTTTCTAGTAACGTATGTGTCTGTTTACGGCTAACATTAACGTTAAAATAGATTTTCTTGGAAGGTAAGCCGCGGATGAGACAAAATCGAAAACGGTATAGTGATATAGCAGGCCAAGAACAGTGATATTCCCCAATACTTCAACAAATATTAAACATGGAATTTTTGAGAAGGGACAAAAGACCCCTGTTCAGTCTCTGCTCTATCAAAAGAATCAGATTTACAATTTCCGAGAAGACTCTAAACTAGCTACTTGTATCACGCTGATGAAGATGTGTGGAAATTTATGCGTATTCATATCGTCCCACTCGTTTAAATAGATAAGATCTTGAAATTATGGTGACAATGATCAATTGACAGAAATTTACTGTAGACTATCTAACGTCTTCGTTTTTCGCCTGAATTACGAACGCAATTGTGGAAGAGATAGTAATGAAAGGACTCCACCACTAGAAACAGTCCATCTTATGCCTTTACTCGTCAGTTGACTCGACAGGCGGAATAATGTTTCCATTTTCGTCCAATTCCGGATAGAGCCCAGAGATCATTGTTGAGTACTTCTCCTCTGGGATCAGCTCTCCCTTCAGAGAGAAACGGACATCGAATAAGCCCTGTTCCTTCTGTTGGACCAGATCCCAGATAATCCGACTGTGCGGTTCTAACAATGGCGCCGGTGCCCAATCACGCACAGGGTAGTCTTGGGCGACGTTATAGAACCTAAGAAAGTTTAGCAAAAACATTTCGCAGTATTTATGAGATAAAAAACACACCTGAAATTCTGCTCAATGTATGTCATGGCACCAACACGACACATGTAGTATCCCATCTCTTTGCATGGGCCAACGGTCGTTGCCATTGAAAGCGGGGCCCAGTGTAGAAGATTTCCGATATGAATGAAGCATTTGGGGGTTTCTGGAAGGCCCTCTCTTTTCTCTTTCTCTAGAATCTTCTTGAAGCCTGCGACGGAATGATGGATGCACCGATATAAGCCGAAAATGTTCACAACGGCATCATCTTCAAAAGCTTCGGGCTTGACGGAGTACGTGTCGTATTCTTCCTTTGGGTATGAAACCCCGTACATGTTTGCACAAACTATTTATCATAAAGACTTCAGCTTGACGGTTTTTTAGAACCAGATGGATATCATCCTTACCTTCGAAAATAACCACTGATGGTGGCTGTCCCAATTTCTCTTCAATCATCGGCCACAACTGGTCAATCTCATCCTTGTTACCAAGTTCGCAACTAACGAGGAGAATCCCCTCCTTTGCCAGCAATTCTGCATCTTCAAGATTTCTTCGCGCGCCAACAACATGATAACCATGAGAAGCAAAGTGCCGCATCAAGGCATAGCCCAAGCGGGGACCAGAACCCAGGACAAGGGCAACTGGTCTTTCATCTGGAGACGCCATTATTGTGAAGTTTGGTTGTTAACACACTGGATTAACTCGAGGTAGAAACGGAAAATCTGGTGCAAGCTGGCTGTAGTGGTGGACGTTGTAAATAAAATCTCATACCCAGCTTTGTGGAGCTGAATCTGCCGGTGACATGTGGATTCTCGACTACCACGAATTGAGTTGCCACTCATTTCTGCATTCAGAAAGAACATGATCTATTCGAGTAACAAGGAACATAACACACGCCATGTAATACAGGTATTGCGCACGGCCCGCTGACGTGAGAAGCTTCATGTTTTGCCAACAATACAATGGAGATGTTGTGGCCGTTCAGATAGATAGAAGGAATGTAGATTGCCCCACGAGTTTCTGCCTTGGTATTAACCTCTTAGTAATCACTAGCAGATTCATATGAGCGTACGAAGTATGCAGTGATTTAAGACTTGCATTCTCGGTTGACAGGGGTTGAGACGCAGGTGGCTTACAAGAAGCGATCATTTTCAAAATACCTCATAACGGGGTACCGGTTCCCAACGGGTTTTGCACTAGTACTAGGCTTAGTCACATCTCAATCTCTTAGAATATTAAAATACGAAGGAATATTCGTAAGAAAAGTATTAACCATCGGGTCCCAGTACAAATTTCCTTGAGCCCATATACGCGAGATACCGAATTAGGAAAGGCGTCATGTCGCTACCCCCTGGCACCCTAAGGAGAGTGTTCCGACGCAGTCACCGAGAGGAATATCGCTGAAGTGGGTGCGAACAGGGGCAGGTAAAATAAAGAAAACCGTTTATGTTGCTTTATTACCTAGCTTCATTGCTTAGTTTTAATATACTTTATACCGTATTATGACCTTTTGGTACAATTTCTGTCATCAGCACTAACCTATGCCGGGGCGATACTATGCATGCTACTACATAATGCCTGCATAGGTAAAAACTACTCAAGTGCCAAGTTCAAAGTACGACGTAACTGAATTGAATCTCATGAAGAGCTTCTATTCATAGATTGGATCTCTGATTGAGGGAATCCTTACCAAAAAAAGTCTTTGAACTGTTTACCACCTTCGATGTAGTTTGCTATTGGAATTTCACTCACATCGCAAATTAATTCACAACAAGCGTCTATATTACAACCTCGATTACTCATCAAATCATCCGAGAACAATACTGAAGAACGTGAGTGAGATTGTCACGTTGCCTACTTTTCTAACGAACTGAATAGCTTCACTACCTGTTAGGGGTTTTTGCTATGCCGTCAATCACATCGCCGACGCAGGCGCACACTTCTGCCAGGGTAACCAGTGATGGCCCCGAGAAATTTCTGGGTCATCAGGAGAGGGCTGTTTTGGAGAGACAACTTGACATTTCGGCATCCAAGCCATCGTTCTCTAACGTGAGTTTCTTCTTAATGTATTGTAGGCGAATGCCTGACATGGCAAATAGCTCTTTCGATATGCCACTCACTTAGACAAAGCAATTTTATCAATAGCTGTTGTGTGTTCTATTGCTGCAGGAGCGATCAACCCTGTTATGGTGAGTAAAGATTAAGACCTCCGTTTGATGAGGACGCTAATATTTCACCTGAGACTCTTGTCTTCGGCAGGCTCGCTTCGTATTTTCAAAAGTTTCTTGCAGGGACAACAAATGCTCAAGAATTCTCAACTGAGTTATCAAAATTCACTTTATACTATGTATATTTGGGTATTGGGCAATTCTTTCTAGCGTACATATCAATTGTTGGCCATACATATGTTGGCGAACATGTCACAGCACAGATTAGGTACGTCGACAGCTCTCCTGTCTTGTTGTGTACGCACTCACAAGCCATAGGGAACAATATCTGGCTGCGATTTTAGTGAGTCACTTTCTCCCCCTAAAGCATCACTGGGATTCACCTGGACTAATAAATCCCCAAAGCGGCAAAACATTGCCTTCTTTGATACACTTAGCAGTGGTGAAATTACAAATCACATGACTGCAGAAACCTCGATCATTCTGAACGGTACTTCCGCTAAAGTTGGAACTGCTATCACTGCTATTTTCACTTTGGTTGCTGCATATATTGTGGCCTTTTCTCAGTCATGGAAGCTGACATTAATACTTACCTCGACTGTGGTGGCTGTGATACTTAGTATAACAATATGCTCTGCATTCGTGGTTCGCTATGAAGAGCGCAGCTTAGCACCCAATGCCGCAGCTGGGACGATAACAGAGGAAGCATTTTCGAGCATTAGAAATGTGACGGCTTTCAATGCCCAGTTTGTTTTCCCGATACCGCAGTTTGCTTTCAAATAGACTGATAAGTTTAAAGATATGCCATCCTAGAGAGCTACAAGCAGCACATGTCGAAGGCCCAAAGATGGGCGCTAAAAGGCAAAATATCTGTTGCGGCCTCCATAGGATTTATTACTGGTGTCGTGTGAGTTATCTCTGGGGTAGCAGTAATGGGATTATGCTCACATGGGAATACAGATGCTTCAACTATGGGCTTGCATTCTGGATGGGTGCGCGTTTCCTCCTTGACGGTCAGCTAGATCTCGGAAATATTCTCACTACTGTCCTCGCCATTATGATCGGAGCGACCCATCTCGGTATCATAGGTCCAAGTATCCATGGGATTAGCGGCGCAGTGGCTGTAAGCAAGCTATTTTATCTTTAGAGGATCGAGTTCTGACGTTAGTCTCAGGCTACAGGCCATATATTCAGCGTTATCGATCGCCAATCCCCAATAGACCCCAACAGCTCAGAAGGAATCGAACTGTCGGATCCACAGGGAACTATCGAGCTCTGTAACATCGGAATGGTTTATCCATCCAGACTTGACACAGTAATTACAAAGAATCTTAGCATAACGTTTCCTAAAGGTAAGACCACGGCACTGGTTGGTGCTTCCGGTTCTGGAAAGTCTACTATCATTGGACTTATTGAACGATTCTATAACCCCATATCTGGGCAGGTCCTATTTGATGGGGTTGATGTTCAGGGTCTAAACCTGAGGTGGTTGAGGCAGCAGATGGCTTTGGTGCAGCAAGAACCCACAATCTTCAATACAACAGTAGCTGCAAATATTGCACACGGTCTAATCGGGTCCAAATATGAGCACATAAGCCTAGAGGAGAAAAAGAAGTTAATTGAGGAGGCAGCCAAGATGAGCAATGCTAGTGACTTTATTATGGCATTGCCGCAGGGCTATGATACTCTGGTCGGCCAGCAAGGAACTCTGCTCTCGGGTGGCCAAAAACAGCGCATCGCCATTGCCCGCGCTATTATTGGAGATCCTAAAGTGCTGCTCCTTGACGAAGCTACTAGTGCTCTGGACACGAGAAGTGAACGTGTCGTCCAAACAGCATTAGACAAGGCAGCAGAAGGTCGTACTACAATTCTTATTGCACACCGACTTTCCACAGTTAAAAGAGCAGACAGCATCATTGTTATGTCAAAAGGCGCCGTCGTTGAGCAAGGTACCCACGAAGAGCTGATTGACAGCCGAGGGGCATATTATGACCTAGTCCACGCACAGAGACTAGACGAGGAAGAAAGATCTGAGAAACTTGGAGAAAATGAAGCCTTGGAAGATATAGATCAATGTGTTTTCCCTCAAGAGAGTGAGACTATGAACGACATGCTCGAGGCAACAGATGGAGTAGAACTTGACGATGTGGCGTCGTCACCGGACTCGAAAAGTATCACTAAACACCATCAAAAGAACTACTCGCTCTGGACCTTGATTAAATTTATAGCATCTTTCAACAAGAAAGAAACAGGCATTATGATCTTTGGTTTGATCTCTTCTATCCTTGCTGGTGGAGGAACCCCTGTGCAGGCTATTCTATTTGCAAAGGCAATTGTTAGCTTATCACGTCCACCGAGCCAATATAGATCCTTACAAGGCGATATTGACTTCTGGTCATTAATGTTCCTTGTACTAGGTATTGAACAATTTCTTGCCTATTTGGGTCAGGGAATGGCCTTTGCAGTTTGCTCCGAACGACTGCTACGACGAACCAAGGGCCAAGCACTCCGATCGATCCTAAGACAAGATATTTCCTTTTTTGATAAGGACAAGAACGGACCTGGGGCTCTAAGCACTTTTCTTAGTGCTGAAGTGGGGGATATAGCCGGCCTCAGTGGCACTGTGCTTGGCACCATCTTGACCTCAGCCACTACGTTGGTTGCATCTATAGTCTGTAAACCCCTAACGTCCATTTTCCCCCTGTTCAAGCTGACATCAATTCTAGGTGCTATCTTGCACTTTCTACTGGAAACTCGGTTTGGTTTGTACATCCACTGTTCCCATTCTTCTCGGGTGTGGATTCTTGCGTATCTGGGTAAGCCATGCTTCTGTAGTGCGATGATATTGAGCTATTGGAAGAGACTAATATTAATACAAGGTCCTGGGTGGGTATCAAGCGAAGGCTAATGCCTCTTACCAAGCATCCGCGACATATGCCTGCGAGGCTATCGCTGCCATTAGAACTGTTGCTTCCCTTACCAGAGAAAAGGATGTCTCCCACGAGTATCATCAACAAATGCTTCATCAAAGGAAAGACAATCTAAGCCAAATCCTGAAATCAGGCTTCTTATACGCTGTATCTCAGGCTACCGTGCTCTTCGTTACTGCACTTGGTAAGTAGTGCGAACCTTTTTCATTTTATCAAGGGGAAACGCTGACCAAGCTTCTACATAAAGCTTTCTGGTATGGTGGCACCCTCATTGCTTCATCTGAAATTGGTCTCTATCAATTCTTCCTCTGTTTCAGTGCTATTGTCTTTGGGACTCAAATGGCTGGTGGGATATTTGCGTTTGCACCGGAACTTGCAAATGCTAAAACAGCTGCTCAATCCCTGAAAGCACAGCTCGACACCCAACCATCAATCGACACCTGGAGCACGAAAGGTCAGAAAATTGACCGAGTTCGAGGCCAGGTCGAATTTAAAGACGTTAGTTTTAGCTACCCCTCAAGACCGAGTGAGAAGGTGCTTTCCGGGTTGAGTTTTAAGGCTGAGCCTGGAAGCTATATTGCACTTGTCGGAGGTAGCGGGTAAGCAACCATCTTCTCAGGCTGTATGGGACTTTGCTAAAATCCTTCAGATGTGGTAAGTCCACAACGATTGCACTACTTGAATCTTTCTATTCCGCGTCCTCTGGACAAATCCTCCTCGACGGCAAAGACATTTCAAGTCTCAATGTCCTTGAATATCGCAAGCACCTAGCCCTTGTGATCCAAGAACCATCATTATACCATGGCACTATACGCAAGAATATTCTTCTTGGTGTCGCAGATGGAACAGTATCAGAAGCTCAGATTCAACAAGCCTGCAAGAGCGCTAACATTTATGATTTTATCATGTCTCTCCCAGAAGGATACGAAACCATCGTCGGCTCGAAGGGATCCATGTTGTCCGGTGGGCAGAAGCAGCGGATTGCAATTGCACGTGCGTTGTTACGAGATCCAGCTGTCTTACTACTAGATGAGGCTACTTCGGCCCTAGACAGCCAGTCCGAAGAAGTCGTACAAGCGGCTCTTGTAAGTGTTGCTTTCACTGTCCTCATTCCAGTTTGCTTACTGTAGGTTAGGACGCTGCCGCGGCTGGCAGAACAACAATCGCCATTGCTCATCGGCTATCTACAATACAAAAAGCCGATATCATCAATGTTTTTGACAAGGGGAAAATTGTAGAGAGTGGCAATCATCAAGAGTTGTTAGCACTCAAGGGGATGTATTTTGACCTGGTAAATTCACAGAGATTAAACCAGGAAGTATAAATAAATTCGATAGACAAGTTCCCTGAACTTTCACTGCAGTTTGCAGTTTAGAGGCTGGAGATGGGTATTATCAGGGAACGAAAGGGGAAAAAGTCTTGGGGAAATTTGGAAGGCTCATGTTCATTTCAGGTACGGTAGCAAAGAGCATCAGAGTCTGAGAACTGGCAAAGGTATGCGTTTATTTAAGAATTCACCTCCTGACCATGACATTTGGATTCTTGTAGACTACCATATGTAGCAAACGATATCTATCTACATTTTATTTCTTTCTGCTGGCGTGGAATCGGAGGAGGTATGTAAACTTCACAGGGGTTTAGAGTTTCGCAGCTGCCAACTTCCCAGCTCTTTCGCGACATCCCTAGTCTTCGATTAATCTCATAGAATAGTCAAGGTACTGCAGTATGCACAGAAATAGGACAAACTTTCAGAAACAGGACTTAATTACGCAATGTGCTGACCTGTCGGTGAATCGCTTAATTCATTGCTCCCTCGCTAAAATAAACCGAATTCATAAATAGTTGGCAATTTACGGAAATTTACCAGATTCATAAAGTCGTTAAAAGTACTTAGAGTCAAAACTCATTTTTGCACTTAATTAGCTGGTACGCCTTTTTTTTAATACCCTGCAATGCTGCAAGGCTAACAGGAAACGTAGTGCAACTCCCCGCCGTATGAAGCTTACAAAGCTAGGGATCTGACAGAAAACTTTGTGCAACCCTACCGACGGCAATGCGCTTACAATTCGGGAAAGCTGACATGCAGGGTCGGGGTCAGCTTATCCTTCTTAGTGTATGAAAATTACTCAAGGGTCATACACGGGAATACCTTCCAACTGTAACAGCCGATAGAACCTCTTCAAGTTTAGCCGTGATTATGTAGCTCTTCCATCGATTCAACTTTGGATACTAGTCGGCCACAGTAACCTCTGAAATAAGACACAGCATATCCAACACATTTCTGTGCAAGACCATAGCAACTTACTACTTTCTCATACCCCACAGCCATGTCTTTCTCATCCACGATGAATTCTTTATTTCAGGCATCACAATTGCCACTTAGCAATCTTGCTGTATTAGTTCCTGTATGCGTTGTGCTGCTGTTTGCAGTTTCAATCCCATTATGGAAAAGACCAAAACCAAAGTCACAGAAATTGCCAGATATTCCTATGTTTGGAAATGAGGAGGATGAAAGTTCCCGACTGGCAGTGGAGGAGGGATATCGGAAGGTTGGTCTCAATTATTCTCCTTGGTGATTACACTGGGTTTGAATTTCACTAACTTTGGATATGCACAGTTTCCTGATTCGCCATTTAATATTCGCTGCAAACCCCTCGCCATTACAGTCGTACCACCATTCTATCTAGAAGAAATGAAGAAATTGCCGGAGTCCCAAGTCAGCTTCAAAGGGGAGGAGGAAGTTCGCTTCCATCCAAAGTACACTGGTATTGGACTTGGTGATATTCAGCCAGTGATCCACGCCATTCAGGTCAACCTGACCCGTGATGTTGGGACTGTTCTGGATGTTCTACAGGATGAGGTGTCAGAAGCAGTGAACAAGAGTCTTCCTGAATGTTCCGAGGGTTGGACCAGCGTTGTCATGTACGAGGCTGTTGTCAACATCGTGGCCATAATGTTCTCACGCCTCTTTGTCGGACTACCACTTTCAAGAAACGAAGAATGGCTGGAGGCAATGCGGCGCTACTTAATCGACGCCATATTTGCTGAAGCCGAGTTGTGGAAGCTCCCACAATGGTCACTTCCAATAACTGCCCACTTTAATCCAATAGTTAAGAGGACTATGGGTTACCGGAACTCGATAAGGCGCTTGATTACACCTCTAGTAAAGGAGCGTCAACGACAAATGAAGCATTCTGACTTCAAGAAGCCCAGTGATATTCTACAGACTGTAATCGACGATGCTGGAGCCCGAGTCAATGATTTTGAGTACTATACTGATATCTTTTCCAACTTTGCATTGGCGAGCATGCAGAATACAAGTCAGGCGGTATGTGCACGCTGAAGTATCATGAGATAATTGAGAAGAAAAAGCCCTAACGAGATTATAGATTGTCCACATGATCTATGACCTAGCTGCCTACCAAGAGAATGTCGCACCGTTGCGTGAAGAGCTCGAAACGGTTCTTTTGGAGGATGGGGGGAGGTTTCTCAAATCTACAATGCCGAAACTTCGCAAACTTGACAGCTTCATGAAAGAATCACAGCGTGTAAATCCACCTGGTTTAAGTAAGTCTCCCACTATCCGCATGGACCAATTTTTTCGACTTTACTTACTATGCCCACAGTAACTGTAACCCGTTGGGTCAAAAAAGATACTACCTTCTCCGACGGAACTACGCTCCCAGCTGGCACATTCACTGCAGTCTCCGCAGCTTCTCAAAATATGGATCCACGAATTTGGGACAATCCCAGCACATTTGACGGTCTCCGATTTGAGAAAATTCGGCAAAAGCCTGGACTCGAACAGAAGTACCAGTTTGTAAGTCTGAGTATCGATGCGCTGACATTTGGTCACGGCAATCATCCCTGCCCAGGCCGCTTCTTTGTGAATAATGAGATCAAAATTTTGCTTGGACATTTACTTCTGAATTATGATATTAAGTTGCAAGATGGAGTCACGGAAAGGCCTGCGAATGTATACAAGGGATTAGGGGTTATGACTGACTTCAAGGTCAAACTAATGATTAGGAAGAGGGTTTCAGCATCAGTAGTGAAAGGGGAGTAGTAGAATAAAAAGTTGATTAGGGTTATATGGTATCAACAGTCTTTTGTTCATTTTCCATCTGTGCATATTTTCTAATCTCAAGATGTGCGCATTTTCCCAACGACCTCCAAAATTTTGAATTGCCGAGTTGGTTCTCACTGACGATATGATTTTTTCCTTTGGATTCTATAAGACTGGAGGATGTTACTTACCAAATGCACGAAGTATTGTACAGATCGCGTCCAGTACTCACTATGACTTGAGCATGTCTTGCTGAAGGAAATATACACGGCGAATAATAGGAGATATCAGATTAGGGATCAATTGTTTCGCTTACAGATAAGGGTTAGTGATGGAAAGGGGTAGCGAGGTAGAAGCACGTTAATCTTAATCTTGATGCATCTCAGTTGATATCGATCCAGCAATGCCATTCATTCTAAGTGATCCTCCAAGTATAGTAACCATTAACCCAAACCACCCTCTAAGCCCGCACAAATCCGATCCGAACCCCCTTAACATTATCAAACGTCAAATCATTAGCTTCAACATAATCCGGCGTGATTTCGCGATTCTCCAAGGCCTTGAATTCCTGCGCCATCCTTACAAGCAAATAGGTGACCTGGGTAAGAACCTGCATCCTCGCAGGGCACATACGAGGGCCACCAAAGAAGGGTTCGAACTGCCATCTGGCCTCCCACAATGGTCGTCCTTCAGCCCAGCGCGATAACTTGAATTCCTCGACATCATCTCCCCAAATTTCAGGATCGTTTTGTATGGTATACAAGTCTGTCAACACATTTGTACCCTTAGGCACAAAGAGTGGCGACGTGCCATCTGGGCCGCCGCCGACGGGGAGGATGGAATCGCAGAGAGCAGTTTTACTGACAGATGAGGCTAGTGGGTGTAGTCTCAGTGTTTCGTTGATAATGGCCCTTGGAACTTTGAGCGATTTGAGAAATTCGAAAGTGAGTTTCCTGTCGCCAATTCTTTTAACTTCTGCTCGCAACTCCTCGAATGCCTCCGGGTGGCGGGCAAGCTCCAGCATTATCGACGAGAATCCAGTAGCAACAGTATCGCGTGCGGGAAAGAACAGGTTTATCACCTGCGATCGTAGTTCGCGAGGGTCTTGAATATTCTTGAAGAGCTCCCGCAAGAGGACGTATTTCTTGGATGTTTCTGACTTCCCACTTTGTTGGTCGTCAATTGCTCTCTGGATTTGTCGATCTACAAATTTATGCACAATGGTATAGTTCTTCTTGTAATCTCTTTCAAATGCAAATAAGAATTGGAAATGCGATCCAGCTATCAGTCGACGACTCATGCCGCGGACCGATCTATCGAAAGCATCGATAAACTCGCTTTCATCGTTCGAGAGCAATGATTCGGCACTCTGCCCGAAGATAAATTCGGTTGACGTATCCAAAAACTAATCAGATTAGACTGTCATACTACTCTATAGACTGGGACGTAGTATACTCACCAGTCTTTTGAGCAAAGGCCGTATATCAAACGTACTTGAGTTTTTTGGAATCAGGCTCAAAAACCGCGAGACATGCGTTTCGAAGTTTTCCAAGTCTGCAACCTCAGCGCGGTCGAAGATAGGCTTTATCACAGCTTTTGAATTCTTCCAAAATTCGCCATCATGAGTGAAGACGCCCTTTTCCATGAATGGTGCAGTATTGTTTCCACGCTGAGGTTCTACACCGAAGTTATCGAATTGTGTGACTGCGATGGCGCGGACATTCTCAGGAAGTGCCGTGCTAACTCGTCGACTACCTAGAACGTTATATTGAAAGGTCATGCCGTACTTTTTGTGGAGTTCGTAAAAGAATTGAGCGTGTTGTCCTGTATTGTCTGCTTTTGCCATTTTGGGATAGAAATCAAGACCAAAAATGGGATCCGTATCGCGGACACGGTTTGGTGGTTGACATCCATAAGTTGCGGCTGCTTTCCTGAACCTTGACCACTTTGATACAGACTGCCAGGCAGCAGAAAGAAACCATAGAACTGGTAGGCCTGCAAGTATCCAAACGGAAATCATTGCGCCGTATCCGAAGAAAGGAGTTGAGAGTAAGAGTAAGAGGATAGACAGTGTTTAGGTGCTCTCGAATATCTCAGAGATCAATTCAGTCCTGGAATAGTGCTATGAGGCACAAAAGATAGAAAGCAAATCAAATAAGGTTGCGACCGAAACTCTCTCGAGATGGACACTTCTCTGTAGCACTAAGCGAATGTATCTATCACACAGCCTTAGCGTAGATGGTGCCCCGCACCAAAAAACCCTCAATGCATTGTCATCAATAACATATAATTGCGTATTTACTCGGGAGTGACATTGACTAGAGGTTGCTCTAAGCACGAAAACACAAATGGGGAAGTTCCCACCTCCATAGCCTATTCAAACCCTTCTGCAAATAGCCGAGGAGTAAGTGTTAGGCATGATGCTTCTGTGCAGATATATGTCATCTGCAGGGTCAAGGGGTATGACAAGACTGATCTGCAGTAAGACTTCCATGTATCAACTGCCTCGAGCGAAAATGGGCTAACGCTAGTTGTAAAAGGGATATTGTAGTAAGCGCTATGAAACAAAATCCTTTGCGATTATCTTGCAAAGTATGCTTGCTTTCCGACATAGTCTGTTAGGTCGCTTAATTTTATGGATACGAGTATGTTTCCTTGCGAGAATTTGGTAAAATCTTGAAATATATAATGTTAAATTATAAGCAAATCCTGTTCCAAAATGTTATATTATTCGAGAAACTAGGTATAGGTACTCTGTACACAGTCCCCTCTCATGTTTCCGACTACTCGTACCCGTAATCGTACTGTGATCGTCGGTTGTTAGGTTTGCCCATTCCGGCCCCTTTGTTTACCTTATCGCCAAAACTCCATCCACCAGATCAGATTTCATGTACACCAACTAGCACCCACATCTGCGTGGATATGTAAGATCTTACTTCAATTTGTCGCACTTCAACTTCTTCACAGTCCAATCTTATCTGTCGATATGGTTTAGCGGGTTAATGCCCTGCCCGAAAATAAGAGTACTATACCTAGCTACCATACCTACCTTGACGTCTGTATACGTTTCCCAATCACGCCGAGAGATACTCCTCGAAGTCTTCCCCTGTGTGTTGTGCAATATTAACCGCCATCGATTCAGAGAGCACACAATCTTAGAGGTCCACGTGATAAGCGGATGATTAATTATGTAAGACTTAGCCGTCTCCACCGTAGGCTGTCTTTTTGCTATCCATCTTGATTACTGACACAGAACCCAAATAAAAAGAATGGAATACTCTCTGCCTACAATAACTAGCTGGTTAAGTTTTCGCTTGCCTCTAGAACATGACATTCGGGATGATGGCAGGAATTGGCATTCGATTTTCGGCGCACTAGTAACAGCATTCGGACATAAAAGAAGCTTTTGGGGTCGGATACAAAACGACCCAGAGACGGTTCTATTGTATACATGTAAGTTGACCGCCTTCTGAGTTCTCTTGTGATCTCTGTTCGATGACTTTCACTAACTGTATATCTAGTATGGGATACTCGCGAGTCCTTCAGAGCCTTCGAAGCTTCCTCTCTAAATAACGATTTAGTAACCACGCTTCAGTCGCTGTCGAACAATCAATCCCAGCCTACTTTGACAATGGCTTCATTTGACAATATCCTCTCAAAGACTAGGCTTGGGCTACATACCCAACTGCGTTCGATTTATTTCCCCACTCCAATTTCATCGGATTCTCGTAGAGCAATAGAAAGCATTCAAGGACCGTTCTATCCATACGGCACCGGATTTTCAGGGTCTTCTTCGCCGCTTGCTTATCGAACTCTACCATCACGGGGATGGCAAGATGGAGTGACGGTGTGGAATGGGAAGGAATGCATCGTTTCGGTGTGGGTGATGTCTTGGAATGGAAAGGAAGCGGAAATGGACTTTCTCCAGAACGTGAGCATCCTCCAGACTGGACCTGGGCCAGTGGCTGGAATATCAAGCTTTAAGGGCTCGCTTACCGTGTCGCAACATTGGGAAAATCAGCTTAAGGCTCAAGGGGCTTTGGGCTGGATTGATAAGTATGTGGATTTTGATGTCGTACCAGGAGCACGTTCTGGGCGCCAGTAATGACGATGATGACACTACCATTTCGCGTTTACTATAAGCCAATTTATTCACTGCTGTGCTTAAGGAGTACTGTATACACTTTCAAATCAATAGTAAGATCGACTTGTTTCGCTCATATTATGGCATGGGGATTTGCCAAGATATTGCCGCTGTTGCATCCTAATTATCTGCAGTATCTTCACCCGCTCTAAACCACGCATTTTTGTTGTAGTAATACCAAGCGGTCAGTGCGAACCAGGTGTATGTCTCAGGATTATCTAGACATCTTCTATCATTATTTGCTGCTAATGATATTGCTTCGGCCGCACCTGACTCTTTACGTTTGTTAGCAATGCAATTATTCTCGCGCATTTCCTAGAACTTACTGCTGGTGGCATCTGGGGTATATTGTCTCCCTTCAACTGCATGGAATAGCTCGTGGAATAATGTCAGAGAGAGACAGCTAGAATCCTCCACCTTGTCATTCACCTCGGGGTCTGATTCACCCAAAAATGTGTCATGCGCTATGGTAGGCCCAGTGGAAAATGAAGCGAGGCATAAAGTTATGGACGTTCGCGGAGTATCGTCTTGTGTGCCAGCAAGATTACCAGCTGCGCAATAGGATCCTCCCTGGTTTGTGTAAGGAGAGTCAAATATGTATGCATTCAACGGAGCACCACTCCAATATGGCACTGGCTGGGGATTCTGATTCCAATAAGTTTGATACGCATTAGAGCGTATAACGCCGACCTCTTGGATAGAAAGCCTCTGCCCAAAGGTTGGGCTATCCTGATCCTGATCCGTAACAAAGCCATTTGCATCTTGTGCATCATCCGTCCACGCGTTTTTGGTGAGCCATTTGTCGTCACAATACAGTAGTGGTCCACCAGCTGCGCCTTGACGATAGACTTGCCTGTTTCCGTTGATGAAGTTCTGGACGTTTTGGAACCACTCTGAAGATAAAATGTTAGGCTTTTCCACCAAGGTCAAGCTTTGACTTTATGCTTACCTTTAATATCATTAATTTCTTCCTCCGTGTTTGGGTCTTCCAAGACGTCCTGCGACCAAAATGTATAGAAGAGTTCCTGGATATTCGTATTGGTAGGGAAATCATTGATGGCATCGATGGCTGCTTCGGTGAGGGCCAAGCACTCGGCCCACATGTTGCTTAGCAGATCGCTCTGGTCATCACAACTGCCTTCTGAATTTCCACTGGCAACAGTAAATGCTTGCGTAATGGGAACGATTGCCTGAGCAGATGGCACACTCGAAAATATTGCACCGGCGACTATAAGGAACTTAGTTATGGCAACGTGGATATTGGGAAACATCTTGAGTCTCCTGGAAGTCTGAAGGAATTTCTTCGAAGAACTCAAAATTTTTATAACACGATGGCTAGAAGATAGTACATGAGGGAGCGACATGCCAATCCTTTTTGCTTGGTATAACTTATATTGGATTGCGTTCTGAATCAGCACGACCTCTGGAGACCCTGCAGCATAGCTCCGAACGCCATTGCCGATAAACAAGGAACTGACTATTAGCGTATCTTATAGAACATATTCCTATGACACCTGGGAAGCCAAAGTGGAATATCCCTCTTCGCTGTAGAACTCGGGCAATCCAAAATCAGCCAGGGTTCATTAACCCCCCTGTTTGAGATCTGATGGTTGTAATCAACCCCTTATAAGCATGATTATTCATGCCAATGCATCGGAGACGAGTCCAAAAAGGACCAGATCATGTCGCCCTCAGGACTAACTTATGGGCATCCTCTGAGTTTATCGTCACAAGACAACATAGATTCTAGCAGACGCCAATATTGCATCAGGCGACCATCGTCCTTGACCGATTCTCATTTCAATAGTGCGCATACTTTCACTGCGCCTGTCTTATCTCATTCAATTTCTTTTTCCCCCCAAGAACCTCAGTAAACCTGGATGTTGGCCAGCTATAATTTACGCTTTCTTTGGGAGCAATTTTCATAGTCATAGTTACTATTTTGCAATTCAGCGTGCTTCAGTATGAAACTGTTATTTATTCTAGTAGCTGTTAGCCATGCTACTCTAGCCGCAAACTCCATTCCTCTGCCTGTAGGGCCACCGCTTGTAAGGTTTTCCTCAATCTCATGCAACAAGATTGAATCTAAACGAAAATTAGGCAGCGCCAGATTATATGGTCAATAACCAAGGAAACACATTTGGAGTGGCGCCGGACAAAGGCACCCTCAATGGCCCGTTAACAAGCGCCTCGAATATCAGTGTAAATGCAAACTCAACAAGTGGCGCAAATTTGACTTCCCTACATTTAGAGGAGACAATGCCTGGTTACACTCCAGGGTATTTTGAACAACGACAAAGCAGTGCATTTTGGATGGAGACGATAGAGCATGGCCAGGTATGAGTTGTTAGGTTCTTGAAAGCTCGACATGCTAATATTTACAGATGCCACTACAAGAACAGCCTTACACATTCTTCAGAAACGTAATGGATTACGGAGCTAAAGGGGACGGTGTTACCGATGATACTGCAGCTATAAACATGGCAGCTTCAAGTGGAAATAGGTGTGGCCAGGCTTGCGGTTCAACTACAATTTCCGGCGTGAGTGAAGATAGACACTTCAAATCGAATGCCAGTTTTCTGATAATCTTAGGCCCTTGTATACTTTCCAGCAGGAACATATCTGATCAGCTCGCCAATCGTACAGTAAGTTATGAAAGACATGCGTCATTAAACTCCAATTGACTCGGTTCACTTATAGATACTACTACACGCAATTTGTGGGCAATGCGAATTCAAAGCCTACTCTTAAAGGTTCTGCTAATTTCAGCGGAATTGCACTTATCGATAGCGATGTTTATATTCCTGGAGCTAATGGCAACGAATGGTATATCAATCAAAACCAATTCTATCGTCAGGTCAGGAATTTTGTTATAGATTTGACCGCAATGCCACGATCCAACGTCCAAGGAGACCAAACATATGTCCCAACAGGAATCCATTGGCAGGTAGCTCAGGCGACATCTTTGCAAAACATTGACTTCGTCATGCCAGTTTCGGACTCTGCAGGCGCAACCACTGCTGTGGGTATTTTCATGGAGAATGTAAGTACAGGCATTGTCACACTTCCTTCTGTCGCCGCTTGTGTTAATGTGATTTGCAGGGAAGTGGAGGTTTTGTGAGCGACCTCACGTTCACCGGCGGTAATATTGGGTTCCGCGCTGGCTCGCAGCAATTCACAGCTCGAAATCTTCAGTTTACGTCTTGTTTAACGGCCATCTCGATGGTGTGGGATTGGGGATTTACATGGAAGAGTATCTCTGTGCTTTCTTGCTATATTGCCCTGGACTTGACTCAGTATGGTGGTCTTGGTGGCCAGGGGACCGGTTCAGTGTCTGTGATCGGTGAGCAGAACATTTATAGGTGCCTCTAAACACTCGCTTACTTCTCTTAGATTCACACTTCAACGGCGTTCCATACGCGATCACAACAAACGCTGAGGGGTTTGTCCCAAACATCGTACTAGACAATCTTCTTGTAGAGAATTCTCAGGCTATTGTTCTGGTGTCTGGCGGAGCGACTATTTTGGAAGGCTCTTCGGGCGCTGTCACGATCAAATCTTGGGCGATTGGACCCCGTTACACGACAATCGATGGTCTTGGTGGTCCAGTTACTGGCTACGTATCCCCCAGTCCAACAAAGTCTCCGAATCTTCTTGACAGTGGTGGGAAATTCTTCGAAAGATCAAAGCCTCAGTACGGAAATATAGCTGCCAGCGCTTTTCTCGTCGCCACAGCACATGGCATTTCAAATGATGGGACTGGAGATCAGAGTGGTGCTATTAATTCTTTATTAAGTGGTGCAGGTGGTGCACCGGTTTTCTTCCCGGCGGGCATTTATCAAGTACAGAACACTATCAACGTACCAACAGGATCCGTTATCGTTGGTGAAGGTAGGAACGGCATCTTCTCACTGCACGGGATTGCTAACATATCTCAACAGGTTGGTCACAAATTATGGGCACGGGGTCTTTTTTTGAGGATATAAACAACCCACAGGTTATGGTTAAGTGAGTAATTTCCAATTGGTCGAAAGCCAAATCGGCCATGCTAACTTCGCTTCTGCTCTAAGGTTTGGCAACACAGGCGATGTTGGCACAATGGAAATTTCAGATATCTTGTTCACAGTGAAAGGCCCGACTGCTGGCGCCATTCTTGTTGAATGGAATGTACAGGAATCATCACAAGGAGCCGCTGCTATGTGGGACTGCCACTTTAGAGTCGGCGGAGCTCTTGGAACTAACCTTCAACTTGCCGACTGCCCCAAGCTAACAGGCTCACTTAATGACAACTGCAAAGCTGCATCTCTGCTATTCCACGTCACTCATTCAGCTTCGGGTTATTTTGAGAACGTTTGGGCTTGGGTAGCTGACCATGATATCGACGAGCCCCCGGACGGTGATACAACCACTACATCTCAAATCAATATTTACGCCGGACGTGGAGTCCTAATTGAATCACAAGGCCCAACATGGTGGTATGGCACGGCCGCAGAGCATAGTGCTCTTTATCAGTATCAACTATTAGGAGCAAACAATGTCTACTTTGGCCATATGCAAACGGAAACGCCATATTACCAAGCAAACCCTTCTGCTATAGCGCCATACGGGGCTGGCAAGTTTCCATCGGATCCTGTTTTCTCTGATTGCAGCACTGATATTTCCTGCGTTGAGGCATATGCTCTGAGGGTTCTTAATTCTACAAATGTGTATATCTACTCGGCAGGGTTTTACAGCTTTTTCCAGGTACGTCGCGAGAAATCAGTTCCAGAATGAGACTTTGCTAATTGAAACCAAGCAATACGACCAGACATGTTTGGTTACAGAGTCTTGTCAAGAGAGAATAATCGAAACCTCGTTCACACAAGGCCTTTGGCTATATAATCTGTTTACCAAAGGCATTGTTCAGGTTATAAGTCCAGACGGGTATGAATCCAGCACTGTTATAGCCTTAAGCTTTCTTCTAATGATTTATAGAGGCATACCTCCACTTCTTCAAAGTGATAGTGGGCAGGGGTGAGTGATTTGATGTTACATTAATACTAGATTGAGACTAAAGTTGTCATAGAGGTTACACCACTGAAATCAGCGTATGGCTGCCTCTTGCTCTTGAGGGCGCTAACATTGGTACCGGAAGTGGTCCGACAGTGGTATATGTAGATCCGAGCATTTGGTCCGATCCTAACCCAACAGTCGATTGTATCCCTCCTTGCATAATCGTACTACCTCCTAAGCAACTAAGCACTACGACAACTATTTCATTCCCACCGTACACGACGTCTATAACTGAATTTTGCAGTGGGAGCCAGACAGTTGTGTCAACTACCATTGACATTCCACCAGGTATGTTTCTGTCTCAGTGTCGGCTTTAAGATAACTAACCTTTAAGTCACCACCACCGCTATTGACTATTGGAACGTGAATATCACAACAGCACCAACAACTATTGTTGCAACTTCAAGCGTCCAAGCTTCTCCATTCATTATAACAGAGTCTTGCAATGCAATCACCACCACTTTTTATCCACCTCCATATCCGTACAGCACTCCAACCGCAACTCAAGGTAATCCGACAGTTACCTATTCCTCTGGGGCACCATCACCCACCTGTACGCATGACTGTGGTCATGAATGCAACGTCTTTTGCATTGGACCATGTTTGTTCTGTATTCCGTGCTTAGCATGTTTCCCGGGAGGAGTTCCACCTCCAGTTGGGGCTGGAGGGGAGGGCTGCGAAACTACCATCACAACCGAATGTCAATCCATCTGCGTCACCTCCCCGACCTCAAGTTGCAGCTCCACTTGCTCTCTTGTTATTGATTGCGAGCCAGAGCCCACTAACGGCATTACGGCCATCGGTTAGTAAAACTTCGCATCGTATTATAAACTTTTCGCTAACAACCTATAGCACCGGCGTATGGTGCAAATTGGCAATGGCCGATTTACACAGTGGACAGTGCTTTTGATGAATCTATTTATTCCCGGATGTCACAGACCTTAAACTCTATCTTTGGAACGCCTAGTGGAGGTGGCGGAGGAGGAGGAGGTGGTGGTGGAGGAAATCCCACGCCTACTTCAACGATCGTGATCGAGCCGACAGGCACAACAGTCAATTGCGTGTCACCGTCTCCAACTCTTGGAGGTACCAGCATGCTCGACTGTCTAGATATCGCAGTTGGTTCAGGAGCAGTTGATCCCAACGCGAATTATTGCACAGATACGTCCGGAGCTTGTAGTGCTTCAGGCACAGGATATTGTTATGCCGATCCGAACTCTGGTGGAAAATGCGATTCAGATCAGAGTACAGATCCGGGTAATGGTGTTATACCAGTGGACAGTTACTGCGTACTTGCAAGTTCTAGCGAGTGTGGATTCGTAGTTTCTCTTAAGGGTAGTAATTTTGGGGGTAACTTTCCAAATAGTGTTTGTGTTACTGGTGCTGAGATTAGTCAATTCGTTAGAACTGCTGCTAATCAGTGTGGAAATGGTGGGACTACTGATGCTTTGGCCTTACAGCAAAGTCCGGATACGGAAGGGACGACGTGGTGTTTGGCTGATAAGAATAATGCTGGAGTTTGTGGTGCTTGATCTTATTAATCTTTGTACAGTCCACCTAAAGATTGAGAGTCTGCACATTATATCTTCTTCACTTTCTGTTCCATATTGTAATTCTGCTCTGGTCAAAGTACATTGTGAGAGAGCTTCAAGTCTTGTGATCGGCAAGACTTAATTGTGCTCCTAGGCATAAATTCCTTAGGTATTCCATCAAATGTCAGCTGTCTACAGCATCGAACAATTCACGATTTGGTCTCTGGTGGAGGAAAATGATTTAGTTGAATGTAACCATAAGCTTCTTCCCCACGAAAATTACCTCCGAATAGGCTATCAAAACACAGAGACCCTGACCTGTACAACATGAGTTAATCTCAATTAGGCTATTCCTGGCAGGTTTTACATGAGCCAATGTTTTAGAAACTTGTTCATAACCGTATTTATGACAATATAGCGCCTTACTAATCTCTAAAATTTACTATTGTGGGCGGGGTTGAAATTTCTCTGGCTGAACTATAGGCCAAAGTGGGGAAATAAAGTTGCTTCGTGATCTTATCACATTGCCTTACCCCTGAATTCTATCCGTGGATAATACTGCATAGGAGATAGACCATGGAAAATCGAGCTTTGGGGCTGACGGATGGAACCTTATTTCAAAGCTTATTCATCTTTGTGCATCTGGGGACGTCCAGATAGTGTAGGGATCCTCATATGCAGGTTGTCAAACTCCGGGGTTTGGTTTAAGAGTAAATACGAGAATGGCGGATGCCAAGAGACGAAATAGTAAGGGGATTATATTGGTCAGTGAGAACTATTGGTAATTTTCTCTGCTTAAGTATTCTCCGGTGCGGGTATGTCGGGTATTCTAACAGATATTGTGGTCAGCTTGTTTATTAGATATCGGGTAGCTTGACTTCAACAACTATATAACAGAGAGCCGTTCCTAGAACAGCGTTTATTAACCAGCCTGAAAACAAAATCAAAACAACCCCTCAAATCACGACATTTATCAAACTCAGAATGAAGATCTATACCATCGTCGTTTTGTTTTCTCCGGTCTGGCAGTAGCCTGTTCTACTTGTAATGTAAATTATATCTAAGAACTACTTTTTGCTATTGACTTTCCTTTTTTTCGGAAGTATACTATTATTTACGCAACGCAACTGACTTCTTCTTTAGGACTGTCCTGGTGACCAAGTCTGCCTTTATTACGACGGCTCTTTCGGTGGTGGAAGTCCCTTTACCGAGTGTGTCGAGCCTAGCGATCCGATATGCAACGATCCTCGCAGCAGCTGTGATACCGATCCGTGTGATTAGAAGTCAAATATTGGGGGTGGAGGGGACACCATGTTTGGCTGAGTGAGACAACAGAGGATATTAGGGGTTATAAATTTGATTTTGAGGTGGTAGTTTGGTAGTGCTAAGTCAAGTTGCAATAGAAGTGGGAGTTTCTGATGTCTTAATTTTCTATGTTAACCTGCTTTGGATTTAACTTATGTTTTTAGCTTTATGCTTCTTAAAGAAACACTAGTCTATAATGTTTACGGTAGAAGATTTAAGCTCTTGCCTTAGAGGGTGTGGTGAACGTGGCTTCGGAGATTAGGAACGTGCCTGGTACTGAGGCTTGTTGGGAGTAGTATTATGGGACGAAGGGGAGCGGTATATGGTCTTCACCTGATCGAAATCGTATGAGGGTGTCATTACCACGTGGTGCTGTAACTAGCAGTTACCCACCTTCATAGGCTGGAAGATGTTTGAAGACATGATTATTGTTGATTTAGGTACAGTAGTGAATAGACTGCTGGTAACTGGGTACCTCAAGAACAATTAAGATAAGTTAAATTTTCAAATGAATGCAGTGCATTGTGCGAGGGGAAGGGATTTGTGAACTACATTCGGAGATCCGAATGAGGCGCAAGCGCGTCTTATAAGGTGTAGTTCCGTGTAGCATTATCAGATGAGAAACATGAGATGGATATTCAATAGTACAACGTTGAGGTAGATATCCGTCGAAACTACCTTAACAGATAATTTTTTGTTTGAAGGGTCGGCGAAATAGTTTGTAAAGCTCACCTTCCTGCATTTTATGCGCGAGGCTCTAACAAAAATTGTATACCTAGTATTCATTACTTAACAGCTACGCGCATCGCAAATACATCACTATGTATTTATTGGTTTGAGGAACATGAGGCAGCCATTTATAGCGCAAATGCATTGTCTTAAGATGTTATGCGATAAAGTGTGTATAAAATTGATAACCTCAATCTTAGTGTTGTAAAGCGTTTAGCCCTAAACGTTAGACAGAGGCATAGCGACAGTCTTAACTAAATTTAAGGATATTCACCGATTCGGACATTAACTACCTCATAAAAGGAGGATTAAAGAACCTACCACCAACACTTGCAAGAAAGCTGAGGTCTTCAAAGCCGGAAGTGAAGTCTATAGGGCCATTCTCCGCCTCGGTTTATGTGCTCATTTATCGTTCTATTTACCTATGAGCTTCACCATCATTCGACAAATCATGTTGTGATCTGCAATTCCTGGAATTATGCCCACCCCATTTTATATCATAGCATGCACCTCCTAGTTTCCCCTACACCCGTATGAACGCCTCGAAGGAAGGCAGGCCACGGCAGATGCGTGAAAGTTCGTATGACAGCTCTCGACAAAGAGGGTGCAGGGTGCGTCATAGAAAGGCTGCTGCGTTGCCGTGGGGCATTTTTTCAATCGGCTAAGTCGCACCACATGAAAGTAATACCAATGCAAAGCCTCTGGTATCACAATCGCGGAGGAGTATGGCTGTGCTGGTTGTGATAGCGTGACGAGGAAGGGCAGTCGGGCTGGGTTCCTGCACGCATGATGATTCGGAACGACCGAGCAGGAGTGTTGGGAAGAGATTGAAGAGGGAGAGATGGTTGAGCAATTTAGGGTAGGGGCGCGACCTTTCTAGGAAAGCAGCACTAGGCCTGTGCACGCGCCTTGTCTGAAGCAGAGGGTCGCCAAACGCGAGGACCCAACCGCAATAATGAGATAATATGATGATTTTATGAGTTTGAAAATTCGGAACGTTACAGAGAAATGGCGATGGCTCGAAATGGTGTTAGGTTATATGCAAATAATGTGCCTAAGAAAAAAAATTGTGTCATCTATTTATAAATGGCGGGAGCTCGCTGTCGCTTAATTCCCCTTTCTCGCGAGGAGCCTGGGAGCCTAGCCTATAGGCCTACCTACCATAACTCCTGCCTCCCTTTTCATAGCTGTAAAAATCGTACAAACCAATCGATTTTAATACATAAAAATGAGAACATCTTGGTCTGACACGCTAGCGTGTAGCTACAGCTAAATCCTAGAACGAACAACATAAAGACAGGTCACTAAAATCAGTTTAAAAATAGACTGAATCTTCTTGACTTATATTTTCGCTAGTCTTAGTAGAAGTGTGTTGCTAGACAAATTCTGTGTACGGCCTCAACTAATGAGCAATATTTGTTAATTGAGGCCCACACTGTGGCAAGTTCCATAGGGCATGACAAACTCAGACCAGGAATAAATGCCGTATGAAGTAACTTCCATGCTTCAGGCAAAGACACATATATTGGAATTGTGGACGTTTGGGAGTTCAGGGAAGTTTTGCTAGTGATGAAAATCGAGTCCAGTCTTCGTCGGACTTGAAGGTCCTTTGTGCCTCTGCCCGTACCTAGCTCTTGGTAATAGCCGAGATTGGTATCTCAGCTCAGGAGCTCAACAAAGGAGTTTGTCGAGGTGATGACTGATGTATGGTAGGTTGCACTCGTCTGTATAATAGTTAGAGAACCTTTCTGCCCCTTATACTGCAAGCGAGGAGAAACTTACAAGAATGAGTGCGTGTTCGGCGACAAGCTCTGGCGTTAGGTTTATAGTCTTTGTGACTACTATCTTGATGATCCAGAGAATTAAGTCATTTAGTGGCTCATAGTCGAATGAAAGATCCAGACTTTTCTCGTGCATTTTGTACATTCGTTCTTTTGTCAGAGGAAGCAGGTACTTCAAACACCTTTTCTTGTATATATAAAGAACGATGTTGATGAGGTATCCAGTGAAACGTCTTAGAAATGGTGGGATCAATTAACCCACCGCAACGCTGCTACTAACCACTAAGTTGACAAAAGTTGCCTCCGCATGAAGATATGCTTCATCCCGAGACAGTATATCTAATAAGAACACTGTTGGCAGATTTGAAAATAACCTGGTAAAAGGTTTCGAAGAGATTAATTTCTTTTCACGATTCTTCAGTTCCAAATGCAGCATCGATGGTCGTTTGAATCTCAGATATCAAGGCGTCTTGTGTCTTTTCAAGATTAAGTCTGAGATCGTGACGAAGTACATCCAATATTATATAATCGTAATGAGGTTGAAAGGCTGGCAACAGGTATTTGACACCAAACATCTCGTTTTGAACATCGTCGTGCGAAAGTACGTATTTTGGTTGTTTCACCAGCCGAGTTAAATGCTCTTGAGGTAGAATGATCTGTTCTTGAAAGTTGAGTTCTAGTAGAACGAATTAATGGCCTTTCTTGCAAAACTATGAATCTCAAGTGTCAGTTTGTATAACATATTAAGAAATACAATCAATAAATAGATTTAAATCATCTTACGATGGATGTTATAGCCATCTGTCACAGTCTGTAAATCGCCCAAGAGTCATCGCAGACACCCTCGAATTTTCGCAAAAACTTCCTTTCGAGGTCCTATCCATTGTTGCTCGATAAGATGGGAAATTCATGATATTTTTATCTGTCTATGGAAAAGAATCTATCTAGTGATAGGGTGAGGTGCCAAGGTGCCTTCCTCAACATCCACGGTATCGACTCGGGAATTTTGCGGAAAGGCCAAAATAGCCATTTTGATAGGACAAATGCAAGGCTAGGGTACTCAATATATAAAGAGTCGATATGATGGACTCCATGGAAATTTAAAGTGAAATCTCTATCTACCGCGGTTTGGAAAGAAAGATATATTTTCTGAATTAATTTCTACTTAGTTGTTCAACGGATGGAGGATAGCCGTGTATCAATGCAAGGAGCGCCGGTAAGAAACCAAACGAAATCAGATAACTACTGAAAGTACATTCGTTGATTGATTGAAAATTCCCTATTTTGCACATCCCTGAACTTGCTCGCCTCGCTTATCTGCTGCTCCCTCGAAGGATGACGGCGGATGTTTTCGGTAAAAAACTGGTGTGAATATTCTTCTTTCGGAAAAGAAAGGTTGTGTATAGCAAGAGTGACGTACACATGTTCTTGGCTACAAATTTATAAACAGATTTTACTTGGTGGTAATAATGACTCAGTTTACATTGATCTATTTAGGCAACACCGGAAGCTTGACTGAGATAATTTAAGGCTGTGCTGGACAATTTTATTACACGTGCATCCTATGTACATTGAATTGAAACTTCTTCCGCACAATCCCACTACTCATGACACAAAACTCCTCCAGGACCCAGTACAAGGCCGTGCCTCTTCCTCAAGTGCCCTTTCAGCTTCTCAAGTCGGCAATAGCCTCTCTTCCGATTATCAGTGCAACCTATTACAAAACAACGGTACCTAATACCCGAGTGTACAGACTGCCAATGACGGTCTCGATCACTTGTCCTGGCAAAGGTTCGTGTGCAGCCGGATGAATGAGCGCATTTATGCCGCTGGCGACTAGGGAAGCGTGATGCTGAGGAAGAATCACGTGGTCGAGACGGATTATTTGGTGTTGTTGGGCTGCTAGCAGTAGAAGAGTTTGAGTCTTGTGAAGAAGTAGGGCTGGTTGGAAACTGATTGCTTGGCGTTACTGGACTGCCTTCGGTAGAAGAGTTCGAGTGTAGTGACGAAGTAGGGCTAATTGGAAACTGATCGCCTGGCGTTATTGGACTACTTGCAGTAGAAGAGTTGGAGTGTTGGGAAGATGTAGGGCTGGTTGGAAACTCCGAGTACACAGGGGGAACAATCGTGAGTGGTTCGACTTGAAGTTGAAAAGGAATATTGAAGTTTGTTGCTATAGGGAAGTTGTAATCCTCAGCTTGAGCATCATAGAGTGGCGCAGTGTTGAACTGGTCGGTGTAACACGAAGACGTGTCTGGATAAGACTTTGCCCTGGGAGGATGGATGGGCTGGTTGATTGAGACAGGTTGTTCATAGAAGCGTTGATATGACAAGTCCAATGAGTTTAGACTATACAAGTCCCAGGTTTGTGGAGACACCGGGATGCTTTGATAGTTTTGGAGAGGTTGTTGACTGTAGATTCTTTAGTATTATAGTTCGAGTCGAGCAAAGGAGAATTCAAACGTACTCATTCCAAACTTCAGAGGAGAAGTCATTGCTTTGCTCCATGTTTGCGTTTTCAAAATTCGAAAAGGTCCTTGTCCAAAAAGCAGACTCGAGTCTAGGCGAACAGCCACGCGAAGGTGAATATCTTGTGGTAGGCATTAGACAGACGTAAAGATTGTAGAGTGAGAAGAAATAATTAAACACCCTTTGGGGAGTGCTTATAATCTTATACTGCTAGTTCGTTGCTAGCCCAGTACACATTGAAAGAGGTTAGTAATTCCAGATATCAAAGGATCGAACATGTCGTTACCGAGAGTTTGTAAATTAAGCTTGACGTACGAATGCATGACCAAACTGGTCACTAGAGAGCACATCCCCACTAGGTAAGATCACCTATCGTTCAAGCAAAAAAGTTTAGTTATTTGTGATTGGAAGGAAAGGCGGAGTGTGTGAATTTGGTCAGAGAAAGCAGCTGCAACTGTACAGGAATTTCTTGGCTTGGCAATCCGGAGTTTTCAAAACCTTCGAAAAAAACGCGAAGTGCAAGATAAACCTTGTTTGCTCTGTAAGAGTAAACGGGATAAAGCTATGTCGTACCGACGCCAAGCTTTTCCTCTTTCGACGATCCCCCGAGTCTTGTGTGCAAAGTCCCGAGCTCGTTAGGGTACCACTCGGAGTCCCCAGCGTTTCATATCTTTCCATGGCGGAACGCCGGCCAAGTATTCCCGATTACTAAGACGGCCTGTAGCAAAAGTCTGTCCATACATTCTGCACACTGGCTTATAAAGCCCAAATGCTATCCTGGCCCATGAATATTGGCTAACCCTTGGGCCATAGGGACGTACAATAAGGTATCGATCGAACAGAGCAGTTCTAGCCAATCAACTTCCTCTATTTGCCTCCAAGACGTGTTAAGCGATTATAGACGAGCAGAGTGTTAAATCCCTGCCCAAATTGCCAATATTCATGGATCAAGATAAGGCTTGACGTCAGTAGATCTGTAACAGAGTAGTTAACCGGGGAGCGAGTTGCACAACCAGCACTTCACCAAAAAGACATGATCCGCGATGGCCCAATGTTTCAGACGGAATTGAAACTATTAACAGTTTTGACCTTGAAGTATAAGGAGGGGAGAAGATCCTTCGTACCGCAGGCTGAAGAGATGTTATGCACATGTTGTATATGCCATCTGCAATGTTGACTGACAGATCTGTCAAACTGCGGTAGGAATGGCAATCAAAAGAATACAATACACGAATTGACTCAGATAAGTCCGACAACGTGTGATCCCGCAAGTACTGGAGCCAGACCAAGCCAGAACGCGGTATAATACAGGAACAAATAGCAAGTTGACAGAACTGGAGCGATGAATAGATGTGTATCTTGGCTTAAATTCAGACTTGAATTGGCAGTACTGTACTGCTTTCAGCTCAACTCAGCTCCAGTTTTCCGACAAACGTTCGAGAATGTTGCTTTGAAATACAAAGATCAGAACAAAGCCTGTTGCACCTTGCATCAGTCGCTTTGACCTTAACGGTCATGCCGAATATGGCACACAGTTTGCTGTCTACCATTAGCGTCGTTCTGTAGTTGTACGAGGGTTCTAGAAGACCCAAGACCGACCGAGTCCGACTTTCAAGCCATTCTCCCGTCCAAAATTGCGACTTGCGAGATCCGATGAACGTTTGTGTGTAGCATCTACTAGTCGCTATGCTATTGTGAATTGTCTTGTAAAAACATGCGAATGCTCGCAACAATCTCATTGCGACCGGTCAAGGGTATCTCTTGCAACAGGCTGAGTTCGTTTCGGGTTGGTAGGTGTTGAATCCACGGCTTATCCAACGACAGGCTGTAGTTGTAGTATAGATTTAGTTTATTGTCCGAAAGGATAAACATGGTGATCTTCGAGGTTGTTAGCTTCCGGAGCGACCTCTGGGCAGACAACCGTGTTCGCATACTACCCCTTTTAGACATCAACTCCGGGCACAGTACCAAGTTAGTACATAGAAAAACAATATATGTATTGGGAGCTTTGACTATGTCTTAGAACAAAGAATTGGCTTACAATATAATCGTTTGCCCAACATCGATTTCGATGTGATACTGTTGGTTGCTCGGGTAGCGTTAAAGGCCGATTTCGTTGTATGTATCGTCCATAAGTGCGGCACAACCAATTCAACCCGAATAGATAAACGCCTTAGGTTTTGTTTTTTAGCATCTTCCCAACGAGCGAACTCCTCTTCATTCGCTTTGTATGCTTTAAAATCGGATGGGCAGTTCGGTGAGGATGGCTTTATCGTTGACCCAAAGATCCCTCGTCGGAATTGGAAGATAGTTGATCTTTTGAGACTCATTGCTATTTGTATAAGGAGTGGTGAATCATGGACTATATTGCGATGTCAGTGTATTGATCGTGCGTAACTGAGCCCTTTATAGTATGTCGTTGACGAACAGAAACAAAACAGCAAAAGTCCCACGGCTGAGACTACATGGTCGACTTCCTCTATCGAAATGGTCTCATATCCTCACCACTATTCCAAACTGCCTCAGAAAGAAGCCGGCTACAGACGGATATAGAGTGACGGATATTGGTGTTAAGCTTGTTGAGTCTGATATCTGTAAATCCTAGGGGATCGAGAGCACCCTTTCGTTGCTTCTGCCTGCACGAATTTCTTCCATCTGGGCTTGTCGTGATGCAATGTTTGTTCTTCAATCAAGTTTGACAAGTCGATAAACTATTGCCACATGGGTTAGCACACGGCTATATTACAGTTATCCACACAACTTGTTTAGAGTACAACATGAGCGACTATATGCCAACTTACTAGGGTACAAGCACTGGCGTATTGTTCACACAACGCTTTCAAAGTGCTTCTATTCAGAATAGACTTCGTAACCTGTCTGTATAAAGTCAGTTCTAGGGATATGAACAGAATTCTCGAGGCATCTTTCCGGCATAAAAGGCTTTCTACCACGGTTCCTGTTTGAGACGGTCATCTTGACGGAGAAAGCGATTTCTTCAAGTCTTTCTCCATAACGACAATTCGATAATGGAGTTGAATCAAGAGATAGGACGTTCAATAGGCAAGATAAGTGTGGCTCTCATAAGAGCCAGCTAGACTTATCTATCAGCAACAATTAGAAATATCGGCTGCTGAAGGAAAATAAGGGCTCTGGCGGCTCAGGAATTCAATACGAGCTATGTAGCAAAATAGAGCTAATTGATCGTGAGACAAGGGGTTGGGAGGTGTTAGTGGTTTTGAAATTTCAAGCTTAATGGTTGTTTCCTTTGCCACGTACCGCTTACTAACACTCACTTGAACTAGCCACGTCCTCTGTTTTGGACCTTTCATCTTGATTTGCTAGAGAATATTTTCTACTAAGTACTGGAGATGTAATCTGGTTCTGGCGGCTAAGGAGGCAGAGCATAAATTTTCACGAAGCTGATATTCTATCCTTATGCGTATGTGTACCTTCGTAGACAACGGAAGCCTTGAGATGCTGGATGACATGTCCTAGCAGTACTTTCTTGATTACTAAAAGCAATCCATTGTGATAATCACGTCAGGTTACATTTATTCGAAACACGATCTTCAAGTGAGGAATTGGCGTCACTAAGCCATCGCCTAAGCGATCAGAGACTATACAACTCCTGAGGCTTCTACGACTACCAAGTAATTCTAAGAATCTCCAGTCATAATGCTAGAATTAGAGCATCATTTTCAATCCTGAACGGAGTTCCCGTACTTTTTGTCTTTTTGAAGTCCCGAAACTCGTCTACATCGTCAGGGACTGAATCACATTAGACTTCCTACTACCGAAGGTTTTCGTCTATCCCAAGACATGATTTACTCTATTACAGCATATACATTTAAGAGGTTAGACAAAAGAATTTATTCTATGATTCTAGTCAAGCAAGTTGTATAGGCAATAATAGCTAGAAATATAGTGAAGTCATGTTTGGATGAAAGCTCGCTTGTTACCTTATGCACCTAGTAGACGAACTATTCAAAATATCTGAGATCAATGACCTGAAAGCACGAGAGGGTTGAAAATTATAACAATAATTCAATTTGCAAACACTGTCGCTGGGCTTCTGCGTGTTAAAGTCAAGGTGCACAGGCAACAATATCAAACCCCGTCAACAAGATCTTCTACTAGCTTTAGCTTTTTCTCTACGGAAGGACATGGGGAAACTACTGTACCTTGCAATGTCTGCGAGTACAGTACTGATTGGAGCGTAAACGGCTCAAAATGGCCAATAACAACCTGTATTTCTAGGATGAATAGAGCGCATAAATCAGCACTGACTTGGTAGGGTCAACAATTTCCCCATGCACCTTTATAATTCTTCGAATCACGTTTCTCCTTTAAAGGAGCTTAAAACCATAATTCAAAAAGGTCACAAGAGCAGATCACGCTTATCAACTTCATCTGCTCCTACCCTCCCAAGCCATGAAGCTGAGGGTTACACCATAACCAACTGAAAATGTAGTTTGGAGCGGGTTGCAATTGATGTTACTTGGGATAAAAGAAAGTTAGCTTCGACAGCCGTTTAATAGATGACAGCAGGAACTCTGATACAAACTTTCAAATAGGATTCATACTAGCCGCCTCTGCATGAATCCACGGGTGCCTGGTCTATTGGGTAATCAGAGGGGTATTGTAAATCGACACAAGTAGGTAAAGACTACATGTTACTTGGTCACGCAATAGTAAATGCCATTCAAAGCCGTTGTAGTATCTGTCACATGTTCGGCGAGGTACTTCCTTGTGTGACTTTTAGTTCTAAATAGCTTTGCAATACTATAGAATCTAAGCAAATTCATAAATCACAGGTCGGGATCGCCCTTGTAATATACCCTGAAAAACGAGGAGAATTGCACTATTTCCAGCCTTAAAGGCTCTGAACACTATCAAACCGTTGGTGAAAGTGTAAAAAGCATCGCTCTTCAGGGTTCATTACAAGGGCAGTCCCGACTAGTGATTTATGAATTTGCTCGGATTCTACGGCAGCATATTATATCCCTATAAAAAGGCCCGGGAATGAGCTTAAAACTGATGGATGACCTCTATCTATCTCTCCTCAAAATTTCCTTCAGGATGGTGAGGTTCCCAGTCAATGACCAACTCAAATGACTTCAGTTTCGGGGTTATGCCTTGCTTGAGAAGACTTGCCAATAATCAGTCAGTGTTGTTAACAATATATCGTTTACATAAAATGTCTATGCTTTTTTATACTTAGCTGTACTTCTTATATTTACTTTATAAAAGGCACTAAGATTTTTATATCTTCCTTCTTGCCAAGGTGATTTCTATAAATAATATTAATTTTAGCTAATACCTTTTATATAGTGCACGTTTAAAACCGGCATATTCCGGCTTAGCGATATAAACGATACAATATCGCCATATTGTTAACCACACTGATCTCAGTGATATAGGACAATTCCATAATTGCAGCGTGCTCAGGTTCATCATGTGGGAGGAGTGACATAATTACTTCTCGAATGAATAAAAGTAACGCCCGCAAGCACCAACGTTTCCAAGGACGGAAACAAGATATGTTGCTAGCCTGGTTGAATTCCGAGAACACTTTTCGCAAAGAAATTGTCTATGAAAGCGGGTAACCCTCCCAGGAGTTCTCTCTGGTGGACATACCACCCGCGCTCTGCCATGCTCCATTCAACAAGATCCAATGCCAAGGTATTTTGCCTTTGAACTCCTATTTGTTCGTTAATGAACTCTGAAAAGCAATTAAAATGATCGGCTCTGTAGAACCCTTTCCAGGACAATGACTGTAAGCTGGTGAATGGTTTGAGGTCGAGAGGACCTCCTAATGCAAAGTGCGGACATTCACCATCGGTGATAAGTGATACCGATTGGATGTGCGACTGGTTCTTTGGCCAATATTTTCCAACCAATTCCAAGATATGTTCTGGAACACAGCATCCCAAGTCCAAACTACGTTCTTCTAGTACCATTTTCTTACATTACTTATATAAGACTTACCTTAAGCTTCGGAGACTATTCTCTTTAAGAGAATTAGCAACTCGTGGAGCGCCAAAGACAAGCCCCAAAAATGATCTTGACTCGCAAAATCCACCAAAATGAACTCTTCAGCTAACCTTGACGTTGAGTCTAGGAGATAACCGTGTTGAAGACATAGCTCATTTCCATTACCAATACCATACATGGCATCATCCTAATGTGGACAGCGTCGCCTCAGATTACATTAATAAGATGATATCTTAGTGATTTAGCCTAAAAGTAACCTATTATTTTATTCCAGCTATTTATCTTATTCCACCGATTTATCTTAATTGCCAATAACTACAGTATATGTTTAAATATCCGCAGATGCCTTTACCTCAGGTAGGCGTGGAAACGCGGTAACACTATCAGATCGCAGGAATGTTGGCAAAAAGAAGAGGAGTGTCAGTCTGAAGGTCCGTAAACCGTGTGAAGAGTTTCAGGATGCTCTCACGGGTCACGTGTGTCTTGCCTGTTCGCTTAAACTCGTGTACAAGACTACACAACAGTAACATCAATTACCTTTGTTACTTCGTACCGGCCCAAATAATCCTTATTTCTGTCCAAGCGCAACTAGCTAGATATAGCAAAAAATGGGACTTCCTCATTGAGTGATTACTTAATTACCCTTGATTCGCTTAGATCGAAATAAGGATTATTTAGGCTAGTACGAAGTAAGAATACTCGTTCTATGCTTCACAGACTCCCTTAGTTTTACTTAAGGAGCTTTCAGAATGGCTTCTGCATACGTAAACTGCTACTAAGGAAAGTAGATTAAAAATAGGCTATACCTATCACTTTCGCCCATTCTTACCCTCTAAAGCCTTCGAGCCTGTTTTGTTTGTTCCGTTTGTTTCTAAGCCCTGGACCTACTTTGCTGGTTTATGTTTAACTTGCATGAGTTAGAAAGGGCTACAGACAGAATTTATAGACGAAAATATTAAGGCAGATAATAAATAGGGCGGAAGGGATTCGATATCTTTTTCCCTGTTCTAGTCTTGACGTACCAGCAGGGTCTCTTGGCCTTTACTGCCATAAGGAGAAAACATAGAGAAATGAAGTTAATTTGTAACCTTGTAAAGGCTGTTACCTTCTCGTATTTGCTGTTTTGTTTTCCCTTAAAACGAAAACACTTCAACTTAGGTGAATAGAAACAAGAGTATTGTGACTCAGGGTTTCTTCTTGCCTTGGCTAACTTATTTCACGTAGCATTACTTAACTTCGGGTGGCGCTTGTCTTTACAATCTCCTAATTTGTACTTTGTATCTATTAAACTTTGATTTTATGGAAATTGTATATGCATATAATGAGTGAATTGTAAGTACTTGCCCTCTGAATTACCGAGGTATCGAATTAATCCCGAATACCATATAAAATAGGTGATTTGTAATTTATAAGGCTTGCGCAGCCTTAGTTACAGATCAGGGCGAATTGATTCAGATCTTACAAATCAAGAAGAATCGAATATAAAGCTAATATGAGGATATACCCCATGCGGTAGTTCTGACACGTGACTTATGGGCAACAATATCTCTGTTGGAGGTAATGCTTACAAATCACCCGAATATTCGGGGACTCCATTTAGTCTTATATATGGTGTGGCAATCCTACATCTAAATGGCTTCAATTCAGACAATTAAACTCATTATTTCTAATAATCTCATCTAAGACTAAATCTATATCCTAGGCTGGTTGTATACTACATGTCGGACGTCTATTCCACTCTAGATGATAGAAGGGTAGATCTAGCCGACTTCACTAAGGAGTACATAACGGCTTTACAACTAATAGGTCGTAGAGAGGACCAAAGTATCTAACTGTGGAATTTATAAGTATAACGCTGTATTATTCTATCCCGATTGCAGTTGGTTGCCATTTTGTTTTCAAGTAACTTTCTTTTTGCTTTTGTACTCGAGCAATAATAGAGGGAGTGAATTAACTCTCTACTTCAAAGCTGCGTGTAAGCGTTTTGATAAGAAACTGGAATCACCCGCTAAATATCAAAGGTTAATTAGTTGTATCCTAATATCTTTTTCTGAATGTTCTTGATATGTTTCTTCTCCTCTATTTCAAGCCCTAAACCTATGATAACTATTAAGATTTCAATTTAGGTAGATAGATCAGTTAAGAATATCAACCACCCTCCCTTATATAAGCATAATAGAATACTACTTAACATTTGCCTATTAATATAGTTGTACAAGCTTAGAGTGTACCTAAAAAGTATTTGCTTCTAATATATTGTACATGCGTTACCTAAAGCCTTAAATAAACGGGGTTTGTAAATGTACTTGTACATGCATTAAACAATACTAATATATTGTATTTATATTATTATTAGAAAGAAGATACTATTGATTAATCCACTTAATAACACCTTGATTAAAACCTACAACACGTTGCTGCTTCACTTGCTACAGATATAAAGACATATATCAGTATAGAACCAAAGGGTTACAAAACTAATAATACAGCAATAATACCCCTAATAGTAAGGTCTAAGTTACATAATATAATCAGAATAAAGCGGAACCACAATGCCTACTGTATATCATCTACAAGAGGGCTACTTTTATAATATCCTCTGTAAATTACTAAAACTTCTAGCTATTACTAAAGTATTATCCAACCTTACTTATATTATTTCTAAGAGCCTTATAGTAGATGAAAATCTTAAATATTTAGTATAACGCGAATAAATGATTAATAATACGAGACTAGATAACAATATATTTATCAACGTCCTTTTCTGTTTATAAATTAAATTTAGTAGCTAACTCTAGTATTCCTATAGAATCATAGGAATCTTCCTAAATACTACACTATATAATTAACGTAGTACTTCTTCCTACATCTAAGCATTTTCTCGTCTTTTAAGATATACACTAGGTACAAGATATAGTTTATCTTAATTCCACCCTTTCTCTACTTTCTTCACTTTATTTGCTTTTTCTAGCATTTCAAAAACCTTATTCACACCAAGTCTCCATCTACAGAGAAAATACTCTTAGGAGCCAAACCCGTTTTCTATAATTAAACTCAAGTTACTACCCTGCTTATCTTAATCCATCTTAAATTAGTAATTGTATAGTATCCCTTTGTGTATTTTGCAGCCCTCTAGACAGGGATTCAGTACCCCGAGAATTCTACCACTAAAATATATATATATTACCGTGCACGTCCCGGGACATAGGTAGAGGGCCGTGAGACACACAAAGGGATAGTATATATTGTCAGCACTATTAACATTAAGTCCAAAAATAGAAGTAAGAACTATAGTACGTAATTATTTTATTCTCCTACTCTAGTTCCTTATTACTCCCCTTATCTCCTCTTATCCTTCTTACCTAAACCAAACTTCAACCCCCTACTTAGTAACTACAAACCAAAAAATTCTACTCTCATCAATAGAAACTAAGAAATGTCCTTTAGCCGGAGTGGTCCCGACGAATCTATTAACTTACCCGTGGTTTCCCCAAGGGCTAAATCATCTGGCCGAGCCTTAGAACTACCTCGCGGAGCCTCCGGGGGACAAGCTACAGGAGTGGCTGGATTTAACAGCTCTAGACGAGCCTAGTAAGTATAGAGCCGTTACATCTAGCCACTCCTACAGCTTGTTATTACTATCGCCAGCTTTCCTTATTCCCTATTTCCTATCTTACTTAGTTAGTAATACTATACAGATCGTACTCACAGCAGTAAGAATACCTACAATATTACAATCAAGGATAGGTATTATTATCTCCTACTATAATTTATCATCCCTATCCCCCTCCTTCATCTCCCCCTCCTTTCTACCCAAAAAAAATCCCACTCCCTACCAACTATAAACCAAAACCTCTACTATTATTACTATCACACCCCCTCCCCTCTTCTCCCCTTCTCATCCTCCTTAATCAAAAGTACACTACAGATCGCGTTTACAATAGTAAAGACAGCTACGATACTACAATCAAGGGAGGTATTATCACATTACATTACGTCTTAGATTTCCTTTCCTACCAAAGTTTATTATTTCATTTATCTATAATAGATAAAGCCAAGGATTGTTCTAGTTTATTTTATATACTTGTAGCAGCAAAGTAATTCATTGTTTATTAGGTTATTTTTCTGTTATCATTTAGTAGGTAGTTTTCTTTTTTCTTAGTTAGAGAGGAGGAAGGAAAGGATTATTATATTAATGATTTAGGGTTTTACAGGTTTTTTTTTTTGTGGTTTTTAATTTTCGGGGCATTTGGGCTGTTGTTTACTTAGATAGATACTTAGTAGCTTATTAATATTATCTAACCTAAGTTTTTCTCTACGTTTATTCCTTTTTATTAAATTATTTTCTCTAAGGTGTATGTGATAGAGTATATCTAAGGTATATATATATAAATTTCTCTAGTTTATCTTAAGGTAGTAAGTGAATTTTGTTTGTTTTTGAATTTATACTTACTCTTACTATATAGTATAAAACATAACACATTACATTTAGCCAAAACAAAGAATAAACAAATATAACCTAAATTTCCATTCCCTTTACACCCTAAACCCCCCACCCCCCCTAGATCCTTCGTACAGCTAGCTTATCCCCCACCACACCTACAAGTAAGAGTAAGCCCAAGACAACACCTTCGAAGCACCTGTATACACCTAAAAGAATCAAATCCTTGATATAAAAAAAGAAAAGGGGGAGGGGGAAAGGGAAATGGGGAATCTTTTAGCGATTCGAATAAGGTCATCTGAATCAGAAAACGGAGGATCTCCTCCGTTCTAATACCTGATTTTCTATGTGGAAAGGATTTGAAATTTGAAAAATATGTTTTTGTTTTTTAGTGTGCTGTTTTTGACATGTGATTGTATTACATAGGTACCTGAGAAGGTGTTTTTATTTGAGTGATGTGTTTGATTGGAGAGAAACTTGATTTGAATAATAACTGGCTGACTTGATTGACGTGATTAATGTCCCGTAATTTGGTTTGAGTATCATAGCTCGCTCCCCTTCCTTGATGACTCGAATAGCCTACTTGATTTGAGTCACTCACTTGGTTTGAATAGCTCGCTTGATTCAAAATATCTACCTAATTTACGTGCAGCTTGTTGATTCGTTCGTAATCATAAGAAAATAGTGTAGTGCTATTTGGCAACAATTTAAAGTTCGGAAGGAAAATCGAAACTATTCTTGAGGGATTTGTTGCATTAGTCTCCCCTTCTAATTTGCCTTGGGACAAATGACAATCTTGTACTTTCGTAAAAGGGTCTCGGTGCTCTCGCGACCATGCATCCGAGAACTTCAGCTCTTTTTGCACAAGGAGTCGGTTGCTGGCCTCAAAATAACTCACAAGCAACCTCGGACGACTAGAGATGCAGCTGAAAGATGATTGAAAGATGGATGATGGATTTTGAACGACAGAGGGGAGGAGGGAGAGAGACAAATAGAAAAGCACATGATCTGTGTCACCTCTCTCCCCTCCCCTTGGGTCTTCTCCCTTACCCCGTATCACAAGCAGAAAATCAAGTGCTTATGTGCTTATTTCCTTCCTTACCCCTCGATCGAATCGTCGGCTGGCTCCCTGCATGCACGAAGCCACCGACGCTGTGAGCCTGTCGTTCGTCGCGCACGAGATCACTACTCGTAAAAGGGATAAACCACCACACAACACCCTCAAATCCCGATTAAATGATTATCACGAGTTTTTGAAGCAATAGCCTCAATTCCAAACAACGCAACTCCCGTCTCGCTAAGAGTGACCTAGCAACGCACACCGTTCTTTTCGGTCCTCCTCTCTTTTTTCTTTTATTCAACAAAATTCTCACCGCCACGGCTCAATGACCTCACTTGAGATTAGGGGACATTGGAGCCGAAAGACAGTTAATCAGGGAGCGCTCCGGGCCGTGGTCAAAGAGTCCGTTCACACTCCACCATGCACCTGCTGATTTGACACGTGCGTCCTGTGAACGTGTGAACAGGGGAAGAAGCTCAGGGCCGTGTTGGGGATAGCCCTGCACACCGCTGGAAGTTTCGCTGACTGTAGTCTGAAGGGTGAATGGATGGGGCATGTTAGCGAGTTCTGGACCACTGCGACCACTATGATCTCTCCTCCCAAACCCTTCGCGTTTGAGGATGGACGCGTTGGAAAATGTATTGGATCGCCGAACTCGCATCTGCACTTATTTTTATGGACAACATGTGAAGCGCATAAGCTCGCTCATGAGCTTTGCTTTTGCTTTGATTTGCCGCTGGAATCTTTGCTTTGCTGGTCCTTGGAGGGTTCGCCCGTTCGCTCGCTCGATCGCAGTGAGATGGTGGTGCGGCAGTTTCACCTGTTGACGCCTTGTTGCACTATCACCAACGGATTGGATGAGAAGGCTTGGAAGGGACAATAACATGTGAAGATGTTTCGTTTTGTAGCCAGATGTACCTGTAATATAGACCTATGTAAGGGAGCGCGCGACTGGAACTACGGGCTATCGATTGAATAATAAAAGGCTTCTGAAAACGCCCTCGCCCGGGTAATGTCTTCCCAAAGTCCTGATTTTGATTCACCACCCCAACCTCGACGGGGCACGACATTCAAAGGCCAACTCACGGCGCATCGTTCTATGATCCTACTGTATCGCCACCGCAAGTTCGAGAAACTAGATTTGCGCCTTTCGCGACGACATCGGACGACGGGACGGATCAGCGCGCTTCTAGAGGCTGCATCGCCATCATCTGCAGGCTCCGCGTTACAAGTGCAGTAACTCTCTGCAGGCGGTCTGGTGGTTGGCAGACTCAACAGCCTCCAAGACGGAACCAATTCCTGGGGACTCGGGGCTACACACACACACTGAACTCTGGGAAAAAGGGGCATCGCATCGAACCAAATTTACTGGACGACGCTTGGTAGTTTATTCCCCGCCCCAATCTACATCTCCAGATCCAGGAATCACGACGCCGGTAGATTTAGTGAGCTACAGTAGTAGAAGTTGTGGCGAGGGGCGAGAATCGTATTTCGAGTGAGTGCGCGCCAAAAGCGACAAAAGAGCAAGGACAAGGACAGGGCAGGCGAGGCGGCTGGGCTGAATTTGGCTTTGAAGGTGGGGTTGATAGAAAGATCTTCAGCTTCAGATACACACAACAACAAATCACACTACCCTATTACAGTACTAACTAAGCACCTGTCACCGCTAATTTGCAACTTTTAACGACAAAAAGAAAAACAATTAGCTACCGGTACTCCGTTCTGGTCCTCCTGCAAACACCACGCCGAACTGCACACCCTCGAACTATTATTATTGATCTGAACCATACTACTCGCACTATTTTATTCCTGCACAACACTCACGGTCACGCTCAGGAATCGGCCCTCACCTCTTCGCCCACGGGGTTGATTGCCGTCTTGGCGCATATCACATCTTTTCAATCACCGACTCTTCCAGCTGTGGATATACGTAGACACGCTCCCCACCATCCATTTCCCAAAAGTCACAACAAATCCCATTCTCCAGCGCACAACTCTCACACTGACTTTCACAATTCCACCCCGAATAACTCCCCCTGAACACACCGACACCATCGACTCCTGACATGTACAATTGTAGTAGAAATACACCAAAGACACGCGGCATCACTACATTCGACCATCAACAACAACAACAAGCCCTCCTACTCCAATAGCAGCCCTTTCCCATATCGACTTGCGTTCCGCTGCCACACACTACTGCAGTGCGAAAATGGCACCGACCGCCCCCAAGAACCAGCACCTCTCTCCCCTCACCACCCAGTGGCATAACCGAAGTAAAAACAGCCTATCAAGCCTGAACTCGGACGCTACAACTTTCCACTCTGCCCACGCAACCCACTTCTCAAGCTCCCACACGAACATCGAACTCGAAAATCAAGTCCCAATGTCCTCGAAACCTCGTCCGCTGTCCTCCCCACCCAAACAACCAACATCACCACAGAAACAAACACCGTACATACAGGAACCACGCCTCGAATCCATAAAGATGGACAGATCAGACTCGGGCTACGAAGACGGAGCAGGAAGGTCAAGCACAGAAGGGAAGGATAACTCATCACGTCGACAATCCGCAACTTCATTAACCCACACGGCAACAAAAGACAAAAAGGAACGACGAGAATCCCACAACCCATCATCACCAAGAACCTCAACCTCAGATGTGCGTCCCAAGAATCGTCCAACACAACGACGAAACCCACGTTCCCCATCCTCAGTATCCTCAAACACATCCAGCACAGCCGGCAACGGGCCCAGGAGGTCTACCTCGGAATGGCGAGCAGGAGCACCTAGACCTTCATTACACGCAAGACATACAACACCATACCATCGCTCGACATCCTCCTCCCAATATCCTAATGCCTACTTCCATTTCCCACCTATCCAATTAACGAACGACCCTTCCTCGCACGAACAAGAAAATGAGGCTCCTCTATCCCCGCAATCCCCACCGCCCGCTACAGTACAATACTGGACATCAGATTCCACACGCCGTTTAGAATACGCTGCCATTGATGCCGCATCAAAAGGCGTAAGAGGGTTCATCATTAAATTGATACCTGATTGCTTTTTGCCTGGGAAAGTAAAGAGGAGACGATTCCATGATGTGGATGCTGATGATGCGAGTGATGCCGGAAGCGTACGACGATATCGATTAAATCTCCCAGAGGAGAACGTCGATAAAGAGTTACAGGATGTAACAGTCAAGACTGAAGAACCTAAGAGGCCATTCTTGAGGAGATGGACAACATTTGGTGGAAAGGGAAAAGCGAAAAGCTCTTGAAGAACTCCTTCTCTTAGGAATTCAAGGGAGCCAACTGTGACCTTGTTTTGGAGTGGTGGATATACCCTGATGAATATCAAGAGATGATGTCAGATTGGATACATACAGTGCGACACGACAGGATATTTCTTTCGGTGCATTTTGAACGAACGGCGGCTTTTTGATTTATTCATTTCCTGCGAGCGAGCGAGCAAGCGATGCATTATACCCCCGGCAAACAGGGCAGGCTGGCATACCTACACACCTATCGAACGAAGACGAAGAAATCGAAGACAAAGAAATCGAAGACGATTTGAATGAGCATAGATGATTATTTAATGGTTGGTGATGCGATTGCATTTTCTGCGAGGTCGAGGTTGCATTAGGTGGAGTTGGAGAGAAGAGGAGAGGAGAGGAGAGGAGAGGAGAAGAAAGGAGTTTCCTTTGTTGCTATTTAATTGATTTAATATCTCTTTTTCGTCTTGAAGACGCAGGATGGGTGGTTGCATGGTTGGGTTGGTTGGCTTGGGTTGGGTAAATATGGTGTTGGTTTGTGTACTGTAGATATTGGAGGTTGAGAGATGGGAGCCAGATGTTGAACGGATTACCAAATGTGTATCCGGGCTCGAAAGTAGAGCTAAGTTGAATCGGTGAGCCAGGAAGAGGGGAGAAGGAGATACTATGTGGGTTACAGTACCATGTTAGTTCAGAGAGAGAGTCAGAGTAGCTCCATATTCTAAAGACAGCACATATAAACAAACAAAGCTTTCAAATCATCTTATTCCTACTCGTCGCCTGTGCTTTCCATAAGTGGTAGAGCTTGCTCGCTTAATTTTAAGTCCTCGCTACTCTTTTTCGTTGAGATATTTTACTGTGTGGTCTTGAGTAATTGAATTGACTTAAGGAACTCAAGACTATCTTAGCATAGATAGACCAATTCACAAAAGTATTACACTAATCCTTCCTTCAGACAATAATATTCTATTACAGAAGTAGAAAAGGCAAAGCTTAAATTAATTTTCTACTAGATAGTTACTTCCATTAAAGATATGGAGAATAGCTATATTTATACGAATGTATATTACTTTCTAACCGTAGTGATTAGATACGGTTATTACTATTAGTGTATAGAATTCTTATACTTATCTTGTTGTATTGTTAATAAGATAGTAGCGATCTTTGATTACTTATAATAGGGGGTGTCTTGGATTGAGGTTGTGAGGTGGTTTATATTAGTATATAGTTAGGATAGAGGAGGATAGAAGATTGGTATACCTATGTATCTACTAGCAAAGTTATATCTAATAATTTTAGTATTAGTAATTACTTTACTAAGGAAGAGGTCTAGTAGGTACTTCGTACTGGCCCAAATAAACCCTATCTCCATCCGATCGCAACTAGCCAGTTATAGCTAAAATCGTTGCATCCCCGTTGACAGATTGGTTAATTACCCTGGTTTAGCACAGACGTAAATAGGGTTTATTTAAGCCAGTACGAAGTAATACTTGTATTATTTGTTAACTATTAGTTGCTAATATGTCGCTAAATAGGTCTACACAGCAATAAGACCACGGGGGGCCCTCTAGGTGACTATTAAATATAAGTTCTTCGATCCTTTTCTTTATTGAAATGCTTTCTATTGTCACTATGCTAATAATTGTAGACATCTTTAGTGGATATAGCACTAAGCTAGCCGCCGAGGCTGCGGAGGCTGCTAAGATTATCGAAGATATTAAAACTATTGAAGATGCTAAGACTATCGAAGATACTAAGGCAACTAAGGCTTCTAGAACCGTTAAAGCTGCCGAAGTCGCGAGAGCTGGCAGGGCTGCCAAAGCTAGTAAGACACGCTAACGATATAAGCCACAGAGTCAGTCTCAACAACTACAACCAACCTACCGAGAACGCCTGTTAATATTACAGCCAAAATTGGCAACCATCCCAGAAGCAACAAAACTATAAAATACCGACCAAAAAGAGACGTGGTGGGCTATCCTCCTTAAGCGGAAAGCGCTTTAAGTGAGTTAGAGATACTTGTGTTTTAACTATTGGGGTACTGGTTTTAAAAACTTTAGGGGTCTTTTAAATTATGAAGGTAATGGTTTTGTTGTTAAGGTATAAGTTGTTATTGTATTTTTATGCTTTTGGAATTGTGGGGTGTTTGGGTTTTTGGGGTGGGGGTGAGGTTGGGTGTTGGATGGTAGAAGTGATTTAGTGGGTATAAAAGAATTTTAAGAGGAGGGGCGGGCAAGGGGCGGATAGATTGTGTAGAGAATAGTTACCCTTTTGCTCTGTTTTTGATGCGGCTTATATCGTGGTCATCGAGATGGTCACATTGCTGTAGAAACTGCAACTACAACCTACTCTTACTTTCTAAATGACTTGTAAGATGTGATATGCAGAGTACTAACTATATGTTTCTTTTTACTTCACTGAGAACAGAGAAGCTGATACGATACTGGTCCGTAATCTAAATTACTATGAGGCAATGATTGAATTCTGGTTACTGCGTAGTCTCAAGTTTGAAAGTTATAGAAATTTCAAAAAACAGAGATAGAATAACTACGATTTAATTGGCCGTAACTAGAATAGGGAAATAGAAGGCGATGTATCATAACTATTAATATCTCAATATGGAACCGCAGCTCTAGCAGCTTCCATTTCTTCTTCAGATGGCATGTTGACAATCATTAAGTACAAAACGTTCTATATTATCACACAATTAGTTTATATCTCTCAAAGAAAAGAAAAAGAAAAAATAAAGCAGTCGAGAAGAAACAAGGAAGACGGAAAAGGGAAAACTAACCTGCTTCAAAACCTTCTTAACCAACCCAACAGGCGTAGAAACAACCCCCAACTTAACATCCCTCCCCCCAATCCCCTTAACATATCCCCTCTTACTAGCACCACCCAATCCCCTATAATCCCTACTATACCTCCCATAAATCTCCAATTTCTCCTCCTTACCAATAGCATTCCATTCCCTTTCTCTCCTCTCCCTCTCTCTCAAAACATCCCATCCACTCCCCTGTTTCTCACCCCTAATAGCCTGACCCGTAACATTTAGAATCCCGCCTATTAAACCGCGAGATTCGGGGTTGGGAACGAGGTGGCCGCCTGTTACGAATGAGATTAGGGATCCCGATGCTGCGCGGGAGTTGGGGTCCGCATAGCGGGATGTGAAGGTTGGGGTGGGGACTTGGGAGAGGGCGCTTGTTGGGTTTTTATATACCTGTTTGGGATTGTTAGATCTTTTTTCTTTTCTTTTCCTTTTCTTTCCTTTTTGGTGAGGATTGGGGGATAAAAAAACTCACATATTCAGCAGTAGCCCTCTTATCCCAATACTCACCCACAAACTTTACCCCATTTCCCAACTTACTCTTCTCCTTTTTTCCCTCCTTACTCTCATCCTTAGCCAATTGATCCAATGCTGGAAATATCAAGGGTGCAACTTCGGGAAATTCCCATTCTCCGTAGGTTTTTCCGTCTGCGCTTCTATATTTGTCGGGGAGGTTGGTGAGACCGGTTGAGGGGGTGGAGCGGGAGGTAATGGTGGAGGTTAGATTTACTTGTTCGAATCTTTGCGTGGAATCAGGGTTCCAGGTCATTACTAGACAATAGAGTCCTCGGGGTTGGAAAAATTGGGCGTTGGCTTTTTGGAGGAAGGTATTTGTTCTGTATTTTCAAAACCCATTAATCAATATACATTTTTTAAACTTCCCTCTCAAAACAAAAAGTAGAAGAAAAAGAATGTCATACCGTCCTCTAGCCTGTAACTCAATAGCAACATTAGTAACCTGTTGAATCGCATAACCAACAGCAAATCCAATAATATGTGGCATAAACATAGTTCCAATAGATGCCATATTTATCGCATTTAACCATGGATTTGCGGCTGAGGATTTTTGAAATGTATCTAGGAAGTCGAGCCAGGTTTCTTGCGTGATTCCAACGTTTTCTAGGATTGGGGCGTAGGCTCGGATGAAACCTCTGGAGCGATCTTTGGGGCGACGTTGGGGGAGGACTACTGGGAGGGGGAGACGGGTTGATGGTGTTTGGGGGGTGGAGGAGGAAGTGTTGACGTTGGTGGTGGGAAGGGGATGTTTGGTGAGGAATTGGGTTTCGAGATCGGTTGGGTTGGTTGTAGGAGGGAGAGGATCTGAGGATGAAGGAATGATTTCATCTTGTGCGTCATCTAAATCCCATTCCTCTTGAAGAGACTCAGGTTCAATAACGAACGTTTGATCCTTTTCATTTGGAGGTGTTTGAGTATCAACACCTTTGCCTTTGATATCAGGAACTTCTGTGTCTTGTGTCTCTGAGTAGCTTGGTGGAGGAGCCGAAGTATCGATTGTGTTTGGTGGGAACTCGGTTTTGGTGTCGGTTTTGGTGTCAGGGTTTGAAATTGTTCCGGTTGCTTGTATTGCTTCTTCTTGGGGTTTCTCTTCTTTGGGCGTCTTGGAGGCTTTGATACTTTCGGATACTAAGCCTACTCCACCGGCGAGCATGCGGACCCCTGAGCGGATGAGTCCTCCTCGAGGGGGTTCACGGTCGCGGCGTCTCATTATGGTCGTGGATTTGTGGGGAGAGGAGGTGGTGATGCGAGAGGATTGATATTGAGATTGAGGATCAGGTTGATTGAATGTGGATTCTTTGACCAATTGTTTCGAAGTTTGATATCTCAAAGAAGAAAGAAAGAGTGAGTGAGTGAGTGAGTGAGAACTACGGATTGAAATTGAAAAGTACAAGAAGAAGAAAAAAAAAGTTGGAACTTCAAGCCTTATATTTATAGTTGCAAGACAACCAGGTTTAAAATCCCAAAAATAAGGTTACCTAGATAAGGACGGTTGTTTGGGTTACAATAAAAGCTTGCTCTGCTTACATGCTTAATCAAATGCACAGACTAGGTATGTATGATCCTATGATCTTCAGCCTTGTTACTCTAAATACTTTAAATTTCAGCAGATATGAGGCACAGTGGCATGGAAAAGAAGAGGGGAGATGCTTGTAACAGGTTCGTTTATTAGTCCTATTTGAGCGTACCTGTGCGAATGGCCAATTAAATGAGAGCATGGAAGCAGCCGAATCCCCCTGATTTTGATAAGCGATCCTTGCTTTTCACCTATTGGTGGTTTGGATTTCGCATTAGATCTTGGATGTGATTTGAAATTATTGTGATGTGTTGTCAGTTTTGGTGGAGATTTGGGTTTTCAATTGTAGACCGGCAGATATGAATATGAGAGTTTTGATTGAGTGGTTGGTTGGGAAAGTGTTGCGTATTTCCCATACGCTTGCGATCGTAGCGATCGCTTATTCCGTAGACGAAAAAAGTCACAAATTCTCGAGTCTCTCTTCTACAGTTAAATCTAGGCCCAGTATTGTTGGTGATCGTATACGCCTCTATTTCTATATATGTATTAATTCAGCACAACTAGAATGTAACAAGAAGTGACTTACCACGAGTGAATACAAGCACAACAGTAACGTCCACATTTCTATCGCTTGTTAGAACAATACAGGTTTCTTAGTTACCATTCGCTACTGTTATTTCATTACATTACTTGAGCTGCTTGCTAATTACTCTTCTCAAATAAAAGTGCAGTAATACAAGCCGTTGCAGCTACAGTTACAGTACTGACTAAAGTGGATTGGTGAAGCTTGAAGGTGAAAATAGAGTTGGTGGGTCGTTGGTTCTGCGCTTTTACCTAGGCCACCTCTTAAAACAATAAGATGAGATCATTAGGATTAGAGTACCCAAGAAGGTCTGGTACATAGGAAAGTCACAAAGCAGAAACGTTCGAAGAGTCCACGGAGGTTCGCCACATTATACAAACCTCGCATAGTTTAGACTGCGAAATGGGTACCCACGAGGAGACCTGAAGACCCAACGGATACCCATAGGTTAACTTGAAGACCCATGGAACATCCGCGGGTAGTTCCAAGGCCCCACACTACCCATTACTCGTCAACGTATCACAATGAGTTCAAACGGAAAGAAGCAAGGCCCCATGGGTTGGGTCACCGTATGGGTCTGGGTATCTATTCTGTAGTCTATGAGCCTCATTTATTCATAAATATATCTAATTTCAGCAGACATATACCGACGCAGTGGCCTAATCATCGCCTCTGCAATTCTCTAGAGCTGTTACCTTTGTATTATTAGTATGTTAGTTGACAACGGTATTTAATGTGACAATCGCTACTTCGTACTCGTGGTCTTGCTCGCAGTCTTGCCTTTTAGCTGATCCGATATGCCGACAATTACTGTCTATGGTGCGATATAATGGGCTTGGAGTCGTCAGGATCTGTAAGTGTTATTATTATTGCTTAGTTTACTAAGACTAACGTCGACAACTATAGCGCGAATGCCATTAGCCTGTACGTTACTCCATGCAAGAAGGCGATTAAAAGTATTTTCGAGGCCAGACACGCAACAAAGGATAAGTTGAAGAATCGTGGTGTAGCGTTACGAAAGCGACCACATAACAAATGGGCTGGAGAGTTTTAAGTTCTATCTTCTCCCCGGCCCTCGGTGGAATGGGAATGACCCCTCTTGTGCCGTAGACTGCGAAATAGTAGCCGTGGACTGCCTACAAGTTGGACTCTTTATCCATATTTTGTAATTTTATTTTCTATACCTTAAATAGCAAGAAGAATATCTTTAACAACATCAGTATGTACTGTAGCTCGCCTATATTAAATAAAGTTTCCAAATGTTATTAAAGTGTTAGCCTGTTAGTTCTGCTTGTTTCCCCGGTCCTGACAGGTCGACACCACTATCGGTTTTGGTCCCAGAACAAGCATAAAACATGACCGACCACTGATGCAAACGTCGTTGGATCGTCAAGCGTAATGTTGCCACAACCTAGAACAACATTTCATCCTGTAATATTTTTCTTTACTACAAAACGTCCCTTATAGCTGGATTTAGTCCCAATTACAAGTGTACATAAATCTCTAGTCTATTCATTTTTTGCTAAAATGTAGCCAAAGTTAATCACGCAAGTCCTAGAAGAGATAGTAACTGCTTCTATAGAGGCTGTGGTGTTTACACTACTTGAGGCAATTAGCAAGGCTTGTTTATTTCCAGTAATAATTTCTGTCCCGTTATCCTTCTTCGGAAATCTAAACCTTTATTTCCATTGGACTACAGTATGGAATCGAAAGAGAATTGAGTGCCTTAGCTGAATGATACTTAATTTACCACAGCAATTAACCGCGAAATCTATGACTATAATCTAGGGGATACAGAGTGATGTAAAATTTCTTTTTAAAGTTCCTGCGCACCAGTAGATACCAAGCTCAAGAGTTGCCGAGAAAAAAAAAACGAAAAATGAAGCATGATTTGCACAAAACGGCTTATGAACAACTACTATTTCGTACTTGCGTACTCATGGCACACTTAGTTTGAGTTGCCACAACTGTATCGGAAACATCTAGAAGGCTTTAAAGTGTTATATAATACATACGTCAGATTAGCAACTCGTTTGAGGGGATTAATGAGGAAGGTGTCGCAAAAATATGTGTGTCGCAAATCAAAAACTCACATGACCAAGTCGTTGAGCCGAGATTTTAGCGGCCCGAGGGCTCGACTCGACGCGACGCAATAGTAAGCACTTTCGAGATACTCGTAACAGCAGCAATCTACATACGTTCAATAAATAGGCTGTCTATCTCTAACATGCCTCCCAAAGCTGTCAGACAGCCTCTTGCTGTCGCTGATAGCAACATTCCTGCGAAAACTACGGTTCCAGGCGCTGAGAAAGCCAAGCCAAAAGTATGACGTCTCTTCATCTCGAATTGACCGTACTCTGTGCACTCCAGCTAACAATCGAAGCCTGCTGCCAAACGAAAAGCTGCAGAAATTGAAGAGCCTCAAGAGGTTCCCGAAATTGATGACGATGACCCTCGCCTCCGCTTTGTCGACGACAATTGCAACCAAGTCCGCTCGAAGATCAACAACTTCATCAACTCAGGCTCGATGAAAGTCGGAGAGTTTCAGAAGACCCTCGGTGTCAGTTCTCAAGCGTACAGTCGTTTCATGGGTCAGACAGGACCAGAAAAGGGAATGGGCTGTGATACATATCATCGAGCGTGGAAATTCTTCAAGAAGCGTCAGTTACAAGGGATCAAGCTACCGAAGAAGAAGGTAAAGAAGGAAGACGAGGAGAAGAAACTCGATGTTTCTGGGATACACTTGGATGGCGAGTCTGATGGCGAAGTTGAGGTCTATGAGACTTGCGATTCAATGCGCACGAAGATCAGAGCATTACTTCGGGAACCTGGCATATCACAAGCTGGATTTCTGCGCGCTGCTTCTGGGTGCCTTCCTGACAACAAGAAGGTTTCATCCGCTGCCTTGACTGGTTTTCTCGGAAAGAGAGGCCCATCGGCTGGCAATACCAACTGTGCCTTTTACGCTTCGTACTGCCTGTTTGAGAAGATGCGTATTCGAGATGACAAGCCAAAGAGCGAGTTTCGGCTGGATATGGAGGAGATCTGGGACGGGACCGGCTCCGACTACGACAGGCTCGGCCAACGTGGGTTTGATACCAAGAGGTTGAGCAGTAGACGCTCGTACATTGTCCTACCTGGGATGCAGGTTGGTGAAGATGAGTACGGTCAAGTTTCAATTGTTTAAATATGCAAAATCGACGTTTTGGAAACTAGAAATCTTTGGGATATCTCACGATATCGACGTTTTCTGCGTATTTGGAATTGGGCTGTATTTCTAACGGATTCGCAAGCTTCGTTTCTCGTCCAAAATTATCTTTGGGGCAGATTACGTGGCAAATGATTGTCGTTTCAAAAGTGTTGTACTTATAAGTATTTGTATGGACTATGGAATTGTTGTTTATTCTGGTTATAGGCACATCTTTGATACATCAGGTAGCATTATTGGCTTTGCTTCACACTCGACAGAGAGCTCTCGCGCTTTCTTTTGACCGAAGCATAGCAGAAAGCATATGATCTAATCCTCTAGCTTGCATGTCATTTCCCCAGACTTGTTCTCCGCCTTTTGTTACTGGTAGCGGGTGAGATGAGGGGGACGCCACCTCCGCAAATCAAAAGCTTACATCCACATCCAATGTGGCACAGTTGCAGGATACACAGGGACATTTATTCGCAGGGAAATACACCGAGTTGAGTGCACAAGGTATAAGCAACCATAAGTACAGGGCAGCTCCGCTAAATAATTTGATCTAATTTACAACTTGGCATTGCATCGTTTCGTGAACCATAACTCTTGTACTCCACCAAGATAGTATATCATAGGAGCCTTGGTATCGACCATCAGAATTGAAATATATAAGCCAACAAGATGGGGTTGTACAAGCGGAAGATTACAGTCAATGATGACGCGGTCACTGTTGCTGTGCATTTGACATTGCGACAATCGCTCGTTCCATGTTTTCTAGGTGAGTCGCAAGTCGCTCAATTGTGAAAGTCTGGCCATTAACGTCTTTAGTCACAATTCTCTTCTTTCTCTGGGGCTTTGCATACGGTATGTATTACGCTATCGGCTTCCATCTGACAATGTTTGATACACGCAGGACTTCTCGATGTCCTCAATCCTCACTTCCAGGCTTCTGTCAATATTACACCTTCGAAATCCTCTGGACTATCTGCTGCGTACTTCGGGGCGTATTTTCTCTGCCCGATCACCATTAGTGGATGGATTTTGAGGAAATGGGGATTCAGAGTCACTTTTATGACAGGATTGTGTGTCCTTGCTATAGGATGTATGTATACCTTATCCTTTAAGCCTTTGACTTCAATGTCAGATCAAGTAAAGCTGACTGCACCAACTCCAGGCCTTCTAATGTGGCCAAGTGGAGTAAAACACTGATTTGGCGGCTTTTGTGGTTCCATGTTCGTCGTCGGCGCCGGTCTTTCAACCCTCGAAACAGCAGCCGATCCCTTCCTCTCAATCTGCGGTCCGCCCAGATACTCTGAATAGACTGCGGAATGGGTACCCGGACCCGTTGGGTAACCCAACCCATGGGTCCTTGGTAATACCTACGGGTTACCTATGGGTCCTTGGCAATACCCACGGGTTACCCACGGGTTATACGTATAACCCATGGGTAACCCGTGGGTCTTACTAAGTACTTTTACTTCTAGATCTACCTTCTACTTCTCTTTTAACTACTCCTTTAACTAAGCCTTCCGGTCGGAAAAACTATACCTCCCTTTAGGTACTTCTATTTCTATTTTTACTTTTATTTCTACTTTAAGTAAGCTTTATAATAAGTATCTACTTTAAGTAAGCTTAATTACTAATTATTTACCGAATAAATCAATTATATTAACGAGGTTTTAAGATATAAGGTTTAAAACAAAGAGGTAGGGGCGTAGAGGTAGGAGCGCAGAGGTAGAGGCAGAGGCATAGGCAGAGGTAGAGGTAAATGTAGAGGTAGAGGTAAAGGTACCTTTATAACTTATGGGTAGTCTATAGGTTGTACGTACAACCCATGGGTACCCATTCCGCAGCCTAACTCTGAAATTCGTCTCAATCTCGCTCAAGCCGTTCAAGCTGTTGGATCATTTGTGGCTCCTCTTCTCGCTTCGAGGGTCTTCTTTGTTAGCACTGTTAATACAGATCAGGGTTTGAAGAACGTTCAATGGACATATCTTGGCGTCGCTTGTTTTGTTGGTCTTTTAATTATTCTCTTCTACATCGCGCCAATGCCCGAGATTACGGATGCCGATATGGGGACTCAGGAGATGGAGATTGATGAGTATGATCCTGGACCATCAGGAAGCAGATCAATTTGTTCCTTGCTACTTGGAGTCAATTTTGCTACGTAGGGGCACAAGGTACGGGAAAATCTCCAAATGTCAGAATAATGCTAATGAAATCCATAGTATCTGTCGCCAATTACTTTGTCAATTTCTGCGAAGAAGCTGGTCGCTCTGCATCCACTAGCTGTAAGTTCGAACTCCTCTTTGCCTAGTCTCAAATATCTAGAACGAGCATCTGTTCGTAAGTGGATTCTAACACTTTGCAAGCCGACATCTTCGCTGCCGCACAAGGTCTCTACGCATTCAACCGTTTCGTCGCAGGTGGCATTATGACATTCCCAGCCGTCAAACCTCGCTTCATCTTAGCAATATACCTCTTCATGTCCTTCATGTGGGTTCTCATCGCAGCAGTCAGCCGCGACACAGCAAGCATAGCAATGCTCTGCCTAGTCCTCTGTTTCGAATCCGCCTGCTTCGCAACAATCTTCACACTAGGCCTTCGAGGACTAGGAAGACATACAAAACTTGGTGGTTCCTTCCTCGTTGCTGCTATCTCAGGTGGTGCTGCCTGGCCACCAATGACTGGTGCAGTCGCTACTCATCTCCAGAATACAGACTACGCATATCCGTTTCATAAAGCTATGTTGATACCTATGACGGGATTTATCTGTGCTTGGGTTTATCCACTTTACGTTAACATCTTTAATCGTGAGACTATGGATGTTAGACGGACTACTGCTGTTGGTGTTGAACCGGTTGGTGGTAATGAGAAGGCTTTGGCGCTTGAGACTACGGAGTCGAGGGTTGAGAATAAGGAGGGTGTGCCTACTACTACTATTGAAGAGGGTGATAGTAAGGTTTGAAAATGCTTTGTACAAGTTTTGTAATGTAGGAGTTGAGCTGTTTGCTGGGGTTTTGAAGAGGTTCAATATTGGGATGAGAGGGTTGAACTTTAATTTAAAAGAGTGCTAAGGAATTTTAATTGAAGACTTGTTATAAACTCGTTTTTAGAAGGAGTAATGAACTGGTGAGATTCGAGTTTCTACTATTGGATACTGTTTCTATACAACCTACCTTCAGAGGTGAATCTACGGACGCCATTCCCGACTGGGGTTAGTGGCCTTTTTGACTTCAAAATCAGAGCCTCAAAGCTTAGAACTTAGTAACTACAATCATACTATTCTGCACACTTATTTTCGGAATGAGACCTTCAATTCCTCCTACCTATTTCTATAATCTGACATCGAAATGATACTTAAATTCTTTTCCTAGCTGGGAATCTGTACCAGTCCAATCCCTACCTCTGGAAATCTAAATCTCTTCGAGAGTCGAGACTAAGATCGCTGAAGTCAGTGATTGGAATTTGAAGCGAGGGGCTGTGGTTTGTACAACATGACCGCATGCGTATGTAGCGTTCGGATTTTGCATATATATGGGGCTAAAGGCGTAGCCGTAATAAACGCCTAAGTTCAGCTCGCAGCTCAGCCTCATCTTATCCCTTCTTCTCCTCGTTGTCATAGCCTCCCAACAAGAACAAAAGCTACTCATTATCTCGTTTTCACATAATCTGAATCCATGAGACATCTTGCTCTTTAAACTTCCCAAAACCCGTCGTATATAAAGCCTGTGTCAAAGTGACCGAGTTCTTTGGGGGAACTCTGAAGCGGCTTGCGGCTGAGCATGGCGCCACCGATTCGAGTTCTAGCTATTGATGGTGGAGGAATTCGTGGAGTTTCAGCACTCCTCATTCTCGAGAGGGTGATGGAGAAGATTCGAGACAAAGCCGGCCTGAGTTCTACGCCTCGGCCTTGTGAATATTTCGACATGATCGGTGGCACCAGTACCGGTGGTATTATAGCCATCATGCTCGGCAGACTTGGTATGTCGGTTGACGAATGTTTGAGGGAATACATGGCTCTGGCAGAGCAAGCTTTTACGCCCAAAAGAGGATTACGATTCCCAAAATCGCCAAACGGAGGTTATTCGGCGACTCAGTTAGAAGAGGCAATAAAAAGGGTTGTCGCAAAGAAGTGTAAAGAGGATCCTGAAGCACTCTTTAGGGACTATACCTGTTGTAAAACAGTCGTCTTAGCTATCACCAAGAGGGACGTCAGCGGATCACCTACGCTTTTTAAGACGTACGATACAAGCGACAGCCTCAAAGACTGCACCATCTGGCAAGTTGCTCGAGCAACGTCAGCAGCGACTACCTTCTTCAAATCTATAAAATGTGGCCGGGACGATATTGAGTTCATCGATGCTGGATTCGGTCATAACAATCCATGTGAAATCATACTGAGTGAAGCAAGGGAGATAGATGCCAGCTGCACATTTTCTTGTATCCTCAGTATTGGAACTGGATTGGGCGGAGCTGCCGATATTAGAGATAACCGTCTATCGATATTAAAAGCACTCAAGGATATGGCGACAAGTTCGAAACGCATTCACGATTCTGCATACGGGAGATACAGTAACACTGTGTATTTTCGATTCGATGCTACTGTAGGTGTTGAAGGTATTAAGATGGATGATTGGAAGGAATCGAGTACCATTGCTGCGAATACGAACAACTACCTGAATAGCGAAAGACGACGCATCGATGAATGTTCGGAGAAATTACGAGCTCTCAAATGTGATGGTGGAAGCGGCGAGACAGCAGGTCAAAGTAGTGCCGCGACGGGACCTTCACAGGTTCCAAACCCGGTCTCTGCTACAACAACAGAACCACCTATGAACCCTCGTACTGTTCTCAAGTTGACAGGTGAGCTCAGATGTTTCTAATCACAGAGTGTTGCTTCTGATGCTATCGTATACAGGCGATGGAGCTATATGAGCTAGAATGTGGTTTTCATATATCCAATTGTTTCTTAGCACAAATGTCTTGCAGCTTGAAGAGGGCTTGTATTATATGTCGTGAGAGATTTTGTACAAAAGAGTTTTTTTTCTACTCTAAGACTCCTTGGTCTGAATTTATTTGGTTGTCCACAATTATCGCTCTCTCTGATATGCTATTTCAACTGACAATGCATAAAGACAACAGCTCATTCGATGTTATACCATTCCCACAAAATGAGGGCATGGTCCAAAGACCAGGTCTCATGAGCCAGCTGGACAAGCTTTTGCCCCTGGATGATAAACGCCATGAAGCTGCTATCTGGGGTCTCGGCGGAGCCGGGTAGGCAACCAGAGCATCTTCTAAATCAGATCGCCACTAATACTGCTATGTATGATAGTAAGACACAGATTGCTCTTGATTATGCTTATCGACGCAAAGGAGCAATCTCATGTTCTGTTTTCTGGGTCCACGCAGGTACAGAAGCCAGATTCACGGACGATTACAATAAGATCGCAGAAAGAGCTGGTTTGGGAGCCAATCTGAAAGGCAGGGACATGTTGCAAGCAGTTCGTCAATGGCTAGAAAAACAGAAAAATTGGCTTCTTATCCTTGATAACGCGGACGACATTCGACTCTTCGTTGATGGAGGCATCCTACGGACATTCCTTCCCCAAGCATCACATGGATCTGTGTTATGGACATCTCGAGACCAGGAGATCATTTGGAGCCTCATCGGGAAAACCAAGGGTGTCGAAGTTGGTAAAATGTCACCCGAAGAGTCCTTAACATTACTACTACCAAACGGGATTGAAGCTACCGAGGCTCAGGATTTGAACCAGGAGCAGGAAGCTGCAACTATGCTAGTCGGGCCCAAAGGTGTGGATGGTCTTCCACTCGCAATTTCTCAAGCAGGAACTTATATCCAGAAAAGTAAAATATCCGTTTCGGGCTATGTTAGGCTCTTCCAGAACTCGGAGTCTAAGATGCTTAGTATCGAGAGCTCTGATTCCTATAGGTCCGGTGTACCTAACAGTGTCATGCGTACTTGGCTTATCTCAATGGAGAAAGTGAAAGAAGATCCTATTGCAGAGAGAATTCTTAAAACTGTGGCCTTCTTCGACAACCAAGGTATTCCTTTCGAGCTCATTCAAGCTGCAGCTGCACCAGAGAGCAGTACAAACACAGACGACTCCTCAGATGAAGATTCTATGGATTATTCAGAAACAAGTTCTCTGGATTTGCTGGCATCAGATGCCCTGACTTCCGCAACACTTCTCGTGAGATATTCCTTCCTCAAACCTCGACAGGACAAAGACAAAGATGGTTTTCCAAACTATGAGCAGCATCGGCTGATACCCCTTGCTACCCAACGTGCACTTAATAAAACCCAGCACCGGACATATTCCAAGAGAGCCCAGGACATTATCACAAAAGTGTTCCCATTCGATCCCGAATACAGTACATGGGACCTTTGCAAGAAATACCTTCCACATGCTCTCAAGATATTCTCTCTGAGAGAATCGGAACCTCTGAATGCTCAAGGAGCGAGACTCATGTATGCTATGGGCATCTATTATCATGATCAAGGCCTCTACCAGGAAGCTGAGAACCTGCACTCGAAAGTTGTAGAACTAAGAAAAAGTACCCTCGGTGAACGTGATCCAGGAACCATCGCTGCAACGAGTAGCTTAGCTCTTGCCATCGCATATCAGGGGGACTATAAGAGAGCAGAACCACTTCAAGTACAGGTTTTAGAGCTCCGGAAAGCAGCCCTCGGCGAGAAGCATCCAGATACAATAGTAGCTATGGGTAACCTTGCTTCAACATGGAAAGAAAAAGGTCAATTTGACAAGGCAGAAGCTCTTCAAGAACAGGTTTTAGAACTCCGAAAAGCAGCCCTCGGCGAGAAGCATCCAGATACAATAGTAGCTATGAATAATCTTGCTTTTACTTGGGATGACCAAGGTCAATTTGACAAGGCAGAAGCTCTTCAAGAACAGGGTTTAGAGCTCCGAAAAGCAGTCCTTGGCGAGAAGCACCCGGATACAATACTAGCTATGAATAATCTTGCTTTTACTTGGGATAACCAAGGTCAATTTGACAAGGTAGAAGCTCTTAGGGTGAAGGTTTTAGAGCTCTCGAAAATTGTCCTTGGCGAGAAGCACCCGTATACAATAGGAGCTATGAATAATCTTGCTTTTACTTGGAATAACCAAGGTAAATTTGATAAGGCAGAAGCTCTTCTAGTACATGTTTTAGAGCTCTCGAAAGCAGTCCTTGGCGAGAAGCACCTAGATACAATACCAGCTATGAATAATCTTGCATGGACTTGGTATAAGCAAGGACACTATGAAAAAGCAGAGGATACTCAAGTCGAAGTCTTGAAATTACTAGCTGATTTGTTAGATGCACATCATCCACACAGCCGATTAGCGATGCGAAATCTAGCAAATACATATGAGGCGTTGGGTCGTGTTGAAGAATCCCGGGCGTTGCGAGCGAAGGAAGCTTTGCTTATGGCAGAGTGGGAAAAGGAAAATTCGGTATATGAGGTTACGAGTAGTGATGAGGATTCGGCTTCAAATTCGCAAGCTGAGGTACAAGATATCACTTCTACGGCGTGTGTTAAGAAAGTGAGTCGAGTTCGCGGCTGGATTCGCCCGAAATATAGGCGGAGAACTCGATCGGTCACATTCAGGTGGCGATGAGAATTACGTGAATGCTGGCTAAGCTGAGTCTGCTAGTCTATATGGGTCATTCTCAAAGTAGAAAATCCGAGAGGTAGCGAAGGTTGGATTGAAAAAGTTATGCGCAGTAGCTATGAGTTTTACCCTGTAATTTCGGTTCAAGTCTCTTATTTGTTATGAGTTAAGCTAATTAAAAGAACGTTTGAGGCTACGGATTCGAGGTTTGAGCATAAGGACGCTCTACCAACTTCTCTTAGTGAAGAGGAGAGTGTTAGTAAAATTTGGGAGGATTCATAAGGCATCAGATCGGAGTTCTCGTTTTTATGAAACCCACAATCTTGAGTGTTAAGAGATAGGATTGATTGGCGTTGAAAAATTTCAACTAATTTACTTTGATCCCAGCAAGTTATTCAACTTCAATAATTCAATTACATGACTTCACATCACTTCTCGTCGAGATAACATTACCCTTCTCAATATCCCCCTTCCCACCATCATCAAACGACAAAGCATCAATCACCTCAGGATAAAGCCTCGGTACGAAATCATCTCCAGGCTCAGCCTCATTCCAAGCCTCTGCAATCCCACCGGCCGGTGGCGAAATAAGACAAAACCCATAATAAAACACCGCTGCCATAATAGTCTGAATAAGTGCTCCAAGGTCAAATAACTTCACAAGACCAACAGGTACTCCTTTGGCTCCACAAATCTGCGCGAATCCCGGAAGGAAAGGAATCACAGTGAGGAGATAAGCAGCAAAAGCTCGCCAGTTCCAACCTCCTGTATAGTAGTAAATTCCATCTTTTCTTCCAGAGAATAAATCGTGGATGTTGTAGAAGCCTTTGTGGATTATAAAGTAATCGCAGATGATTATTCCCACGAAACAGGCGAGGAAGACGAAATAACTGGAGCATAGTATTACCAATAGTAGGATGGCATCTTGAAACAGATATCTAAGATTCGTACCTGTTAAGATAATTTGTGAAAGCAAAACTCGTCCTGGTAAGATTCCGGGGCGTTATAGCGAAGGATAGGCTCATACAAATAATAGCATCTAGTCTAACATCGATGAATCTTGGAATCAGAGCAGCCGTATCATTACCAGTAGAGATCAGATTAGCAAAGATCATAGTAGTGATCTAAGCGAAGGAAAACCCAAGACCTAGGAAGAATACCCCGCATCGAGTTTTTGCATTATAATCTGCTGTTATAAAACCATCCACGATAGCAATTGGATCCCAGAGAACTTTTCCATATATGACTTGTGATGTAGAAACTATGAAGACTCCACAAAATGCAATAATACTTGTCCCGATTGGATATCCAGCAACTTGTGTCCATAAAGCATTTTTAGGTCTTGCTGCATAACGGGTTAGATCCGCATTATTCGTTGCGAAAGTAAGTTGATTTGCTGCTTGGATCATGAATTGAGATATCCAAAGCCAACCGTGAGCTTCTCCCTTTGGGATTATTGATGGTGCTGTTAACATTTCTCCACCTCCATGTGCTTTTATTACTACCCAGATGAAGAATGCGAAGATGAAGAATATCATTACGGCGCTTTTGGCGATGACTAGACTTTGGAATTTGTGGAAAGGTACGAAGCAGCAGGATAGAGTTACCACTCAGCCGCAGGTGAAACCAATTAAACGGCCGCCTGTCATTGTTACTTCGCTGCTAAAGGGATTATGGCCGTGTGCGATTGAGGGGAAGATTGCGTGGAGCATGACATAGAAACAGTTTCCTCTAAATAAAGTCTGTAAGTATTGAATGACAAGTAACTTAACTTATTATCACTCACGTAGAAACAGCCTGAACACCACTTCAGATGATAGTCATGACCTGGCGACAAATGAACGGGAAATAACTTCCCCATTATCCAAAACTAGTGCGTACAATGACTGGAAATGGAACGTGGTAAACAGCACCAGGTTGACCTGTTAAGACCATATAAAGTCCCACAAGCAGGTGACTGAATACAATGGCTAATCAGGCTTCTCACCATGACCGCAGATTGCTCAATATCTACTTTAAGATTGCAATGTAGCCATAGAGACTTACGAGGCCATTCTTAACAGCAGTTCCAACTGTTGTAAGAGAGGTAATGCTACTTCCTTCCGCGAACCAAAACAAAAAGTCTGGATAAATAGACCTTTAGCTTGATTTATTGATTGGGGTGTTTTTCTCACAAGTCCATGGGCCCCAAGTTCGATTCGCAACAGGTATGGGCAATAAATCGTAGTTGGCGAGATATAATTCTTCGTGGGTGAGTGAGTCGTCTTCTCGTGGGAGCTCGATTCGTTTGATGATCTTTTGAAATGCCATTTTTGAAAATTCAAAATGATTCCACCAAAAGCAGCCCTTAGGTCACAGGATATCACTCAGTAAATACAAAGAGAAAGTATGTTTATAGGCAAAGCTTAGAATCAACGTCGCCAGATTACGTTCACCTCTACTTGATAGATCCCCAAAAGATGCAACTTCAAAAGAGCCAATCGGATAAGAAACCCGATGACCCGACCTCTTGCAAGAATGGGATAGACGAAACAGCTTACAGCGAAAGATAGGGCTGCATGAGTAACGAACAGCTTATTGTTACGGAACCTCTCCACCACAACATCCAATCTTGATCTTTGCTTATCAAAAGTCAGAGATTGGTGGCTCAGAAGAGACAGCAGGTGTGATTTTTGTTGCGGACATTGCCCCTTTTCACAACGGACTTAAGCGACATCCGGGGTCTGGAGGCGTAAAATTCGGTTCAAAAAGTCTTTGTACACGACCCACATATACGACGCGACGCGTTTTTCATGCCTCCCACCACTCCTCCTATAACACTAAAATACCTAGCCTACGTAAATCCTTTACTAATAGCCTTAATACCGATCGAAAGCCTAGAGGTCAATTAACTAATGACCAAAGATTAGCTATTATATAAGCTCTTTTAGATAGGGAGAAAATGAATATATTAGTGTATTAATTTAATTACTATCGAAATACGATTTATAATATATATATACGATATTAAGAGTCGAATACCTTTGAACTAAAGCCTTAAACTAGCTAACTACCTCTATTCAATCGAAGGTAAAGGAGAGTTCTATTTAAACTAGTTCGAAGGGAGCCTATAATCCTATAGACTAGACTAATAGAATAGTATAAAACTTAAATAGGTAAAAAGCTATCAAAGAATACTATTCGATATATTCTATACTCTATAAAGCTTATACATTAGAAATCTTTAAAGAGGATCTTCCTAGATAGGAGGGCTATACTATAGAGAACTTGATATTATCGGGAATAGTAAGGAAGAGAAGTAGAATTAACTTAGGTATATATATTAAAATAAGGTTATTTTTAAGGCTAATACCCTACTTAGGGCTACTACTCCGATAAGTACTCTATAGCCTTAGATACCTTAAATCCTACTAGCTAGGTATAGTGATTCTTAAATAAATAATATAAGTAATAAGTAGTTAATATTATAAATTATAGTAAGCTAGATATTACTATAATAGTATAGAGAGTAATATAGCTTAGTAGGAGGTTAGAACTAGTTATTATAATAAGGGATATAGACTCTAAGGGTAAGGGATATACTACCTAGAGCTACTTATAGGCTCTTAAAGAGGCTCTTCTTCCTATATATAAGCTAGGTTGATTTTATTAATAAGATAATACGAAAATATATATATTAGAGAAGGTATAGAAATATTTTAAGGAGTATAGAATCTAGGTTATTTACTAGCCTATATATAACCTAGATATAAACTTAATTAAATATATCTAGTAGGTAATGAAGTCTATTTTATATAGACAATATCTAGATATCTATTTATTAAAGGATAATTAAGCTAATATAGAAGTTTTAAAGGGTTGGATTAGAGAGGTATAGGAGGTAGTTCTATAAGAGCTTATTGATAGGCTTATTCTTTCTATACTAAACAGAGTATAAGCTCTATACAAGGTAAAGGGCTGGTATACTAAATATTAAAGCTCTAAATTAGGGCTTTTAAATAAATATATTATTAGATTTTTATCTATTTTATTAGGTTTTTAAATAGACTAGGAAGACTAAGTAGGATAAATGGGAAATGGTGGGGTATTATATAATATAGGGCATGCACAAAGACTTTTTGAACCGAATTTTAGCATGATAAATATTTGGCTCCACAACAACACCATTGCAAACTCGATCAAGCATATTCTTGAATATATATCACCGAACTTCAGGTCATCGCTTTCAGTGCCATATTTGTATCACTCACCAGACTTTCTACCCACCAAACCTGAAAATATACCCGGGCATCAGTTCTGAACACTCGCAAATTTCAAAATATGTCAACAACCACCATGGAAGAACCCAAGATTTCTTTCCCGATCGTCTCGTTGGTCATAATCCCACTTCCTTCAAAATTTCAGGCAAGAAACTCACTAGTTCCCCAGGTTCGAGCCGTTCCTTAACTGCAACGAAGAAGAACAGAAGGAATGTGCCCAGAGGCTATATGATGCTATCCACAATTTTGGATGGATTTGCTTGAAAGACTTTGGTATTCAAGCGGAGACTGTTGACGAGATGTTTGCAATGGTATATTCTTGAATCGACTGACGCTACGTGTATAAGCGGACTAACCACTGCATACAGAGCAAAAAGTACTTCGATCGGTCACTCGAGCAGAAGATGAAAGAAAAGGTCGTCTCAACAGAAACAGCCCAAGCCTATACAGCCGACGGTGCAGAATCAAGTCTCAAAGGAGCAGTCTCTCACAAAGAATGTTACGAACATGGACGATTCCAAAACGCAAACTGTGCATCCGAAGACTCAATCCCAGGATTCAAACCCTTTATTAATTCCCTCTATTCCAAGTGTTTCGAGCTTTGCAAGCACATCCTCAGAGCCCTAGCAATCATAGAAGGAAACATGAATCCCGAATACTTTACCGAACCTATGAAAGATGCAAATCCTCAGTTGAGATTATTGCATTATATGGGTATTCAACGGAAGACTTTTGGAAGCTGAAGGTCCTTGGAGAATTAATCCTCATTGTGATTATGGCCTTTGTACTATTCTTTTTCAGGATCAGGTTGGTAGTTTGGAGGTTGATCCTGATCATACCTACTGGGAATTTTCTTCCTGCTACTCCTGTTCGTGGAACTTGTGTGATTAATGTAAGTAAATTTAAAATGTTTAATCCTGAAATATAAGCTAAGAAATTTGTTGAAATAGGTTGTCGATCTCTTGCAACGACTTTCCAATAATTGATTAAAATCTACACGTCACCGTGTAACACTCCCTTAAATAACTTCAGAACAGAAAAGAACACTTGGACCAGATGATTTTCTACCTGAGAGATACTCATCTGCCTTTTTTTGTTCATCCTGCTCCGACATATACTATTGCTCCTATTCTACTTGGGAAACAGCCGGAAAGTGAGTATGAGCCGGTTAATGCTGGGGAGTGGAGGGAGGGATTTACGAGGAGGAATTATACTGCTAGTCATTTGCATAATGGTTTGATTGTGGATGAGGGGAAGGGGTTTAGTAGTCAAATTAAAGCTTTGTAACTTCGTTGTGTGGGATACGACTCTTCTATTGTAGGAAATGAGATGCACTTTTTTGCAAAAGGGTCAATTCGCTGATTATTAGAGTCGAAGTCGTTTGCTATATGGTAAGAGGAGGCCATTCATGGAAGGACTTAATATACAAATACGAATGGAATAAACAAGAGTTCTTATGACTCGCTAAACAAAATAAGATAGTTGAATAATTTACTACAACTCAAGGTACTGGTGAGAGTCACGGGATTTGGGGAATGGGCCACTTCAAATAGTTTGCCAAGGCTTCGACCTGCTTGCCTAATACAACAACCATAGAACCTACATTCCCTGACCCTCATATCTGTGGGATTATGTAAGACTAGATCTAAATCAGTTTAGGATATGATACAAAAACAATCTACAGTGAAGTCTATCTTTCCTTATTAAAAGTTGGTTGGCAATAGAAGATCATTTGACAACAATACTAGTTGCTATTGATTTACTTGCTGAGTGTTTTATCTTATTATAAACATCGTCGTCAGGTCTCACTATTTGTCATGGGACTGCACTAGTACTAGTGCTCCTGCCTTGTATATAGCTTCAGCTTCAGACGCTTCTTCTCTTCTTCTAAATTCATGCTTTTGTCCTACTCTGATCACTTACACTATTAACTTATATTTTTAATAGCACTGAGCTAAGAGTACTCGACCAGCTGCCTACGTTGTGGTCTAAAAAATTGATTAGTCTTTAAGCTTAGCAAAATTACCGTTCAAGGTTTTTCATACTATATATTTTGTAGCCTGTCCTCAAGCCTTCTCTTTTCAACAAGAGGTAAGAACATAGGCTTTTACTAATAGGCAATACTTTCTACTATCAGATATAATTTTAGACTTGTATAAACCACTTTTTAAGTCACTGTGTGCAGAAACTTAGCAATTGAGAAACCACGATAAATATTGTAAAGCACTTTCATTTAGTAATTCCGAATATTAGAAACTTTCCTACATCTGGCAAGTATTTCTAGCTGCAAAGGGTAAGACTTCTCTATAACCGCGACACTTTCATCAAATATATAACTTAGAAACATTTGAAAATTAGACAGCCAGAAACCCTTACACCAAAATCTTGCAGAACGAGCGAAGATAAGATGAAGAACAATGTTCGTGGCCTACATACAGTTCAGCTTGCCGGAGTCGTCCGAATTAGGTTAGTGTTGCCCATCTACTACGAGTAGCGCCAACTCTCCGTTAGCCGAGGGAGCTTCCATTTCTTGTAAAAAAAAAGTCGTTCATCTCCGCGAATACTTTTATCGGCATCCAACAATAATCCTCCCACTCTTATTGTTTTCTCAACCAGGGCACCATTCCCTGTTGCTTTGTCTACGCATATAGCATACGATGTAGCACGCCCTCGGAAGAAGAGCAATGCCAGGAATGCCTGCAGCTGTTGCTCTTGGACATTGTCCAGATCCTCCATTTTGAGTCGAACGGTCTCAGCCTTGTCGTCCCCTTCGTGCAATAGAGCTCCATTGCACATTGCAGCATCCTCCGACCTAAGCATCTCCATCCTGGCAACTGTCAATACGGTCTCCGACTCTAATAAGCAAGCTGTCACGATCGACAAGATCAAAGCCGTCACGTCCTCACTGGGAGTCGAAATTGCTCCTGAAGATCTCGACGACTGGCATTCGCTCCTTGCATCGAATCAAGCCTCGATAGAAGCCGTACAAGCGTTGCCCGACTACCTACCTTTCGTTGACCTCACGCGGTTTCCTCGCCAGAATGTCCATAGATAGGCCTGAGCCTCAAGATAACGAAGGCAATGCGTGGGCATGGAAGGTTACAATCGAGGGGGTGGCAGACGGTCCATTGAAAGGCATACATATTGCCTTGAAGGATAACATCTCCGTGAAGGATATGCCTATGCTGTTTGGCACAGATATATTCACCGAATATGTGCCAGATGTTGACGCAAGTAAGCGCCAATGAGTATAGCTTAAATAACTTAGGTCTGACTGCTCAAGCTGTTGTCACTAGATTACTGGAAGCCGGAGCGACTATTGTAGGCAAGGCTGTCTGCGAAAACCTATCACTGTGTGCATCCTCCTTCTCAGCCGCAACCGGTCCTGTCGAAAATCCTTACGCTCATGGATACTCATGTGGTTGTTCATCGAGCGGCTGCGGACACTTAGTTGGGGCTAGGAAGGTTGATGGAGCGATAGGTGGAGGTCAGGGAGGCTCAATACGACTTCCTGCAAGTCACTGTGGCCTTGTTGGGATGATGCCTACCTGGGGTCTTGTACCTTGGACTGGAATGGCAACACATGAGCAAGTTCATGACACGGCTGGGCCAATGACACTTGATGTTGCTTCCAATGCACGAATCCTGCAGGCTATTTCTGGGAGAGATGATATCGATGACCGTGGGTGCGGAGTTCCGACACCTTCTCAATTGCCAGATTACTCTAGCGGACTTACGCAAGGTGTCAAAGGGCTGAAACTTGGAATTCTGAAGGAAGGCTTCGATTTCCCGGTGATGGACCCAAGGATAAGGAAGCAAGTTCTCGAGGCTGCTGAAAAGTTTAAATAGTTGGGAGCCGAAGTCGCCGAGATCAGCATACCACTCCACAAGCACGCTGCAGACATCATCACCTGTGCAATTAGACCTTCCGCAGCAAGGAATGGCTATCTCCGAACAGCTTGCGGTCGTCGAGGACTGTATCTCAATGGTCTGGTGGACAAAATGAGTCCCCTGGACCAAAACAAATTTGACAAAGTAAGTTTCTCAACACCCAGTATACAATTAAGGCATGTTCGTTTTACATGATGCAACAACATGTATTTGCTACTTCAGAGCCTGGGAGACCAGGCCATGAGACCAATAACACCAATTTTCTGAACAAAATCCTACACGCCTCGATTTTTCTACAATCCATCTGATGTATAAATTTGAGCATATGCTAACTTCGCGTTAGATTTTCTCCACGAGTAAATTCTCGCTTCTTTCCGGCATGTACATGTGCCAGAACCATCCTCTCATCTATGGAAAGGCTATGAATCTCTACCGCCGTCTGAAGGATGAGTACAACGCAGCACTTGAGACTGTCGATGTGCTCATCATGCCGACGATGCCATACGTTGCCAATCGTCATGCAGCATCAAACGCATCTCCAATGGAGCAGATGAACAAAAGTCGAGGTTGTGCAGTGAATACCGTGTGCTTCAATGCTAGCGGGCATCCGGCTATGAGTATCCCTATTGGCATGCTAAGTGCTCTGGAAGATGAGAATGTCATGTTGCCCGTTGGAATGCAAATTACCGGTAAGTGGTTCGATGAGGAGATGTTCTACCGCGTCGGCTCCGCTTGGGAGTTGGCTTTCGACTGGAAGAATGGGACTTCAAGAGTTTGATTGCCCTCTTTAGAATAAAGCCATGAGCCTCAAATCACCTGTGAATCAGTACTAAGCTTCGGCGACCAAAACATCTTTCTTCAAAACAGCCATCTCTGGATATTCCAGTCAAGGAGTAGTAGTATTGAACCCAAGTAGTGAATCAATCAATCTTATCAAGCTCAAAGTTGACCACCGTAATTGTATTGTGTGAAGGTCTGTACTTTTTTTTGTCAACTTCATTTCAAGGATTCTGGAACTTTGAGCAAAGACACAAGATCAAACTTTGCAAATGATAACAAACAAATGAAAGAAGTCATTGAGAGCTGGGGCATTTTCTACTTACTCATTGCAAGAACCATGACAATTACTTGGACGGGCTATTAGAAGCCACTAGAGCCAGTTTACTAGCTAAATGAAAATAAAGTTTTTATATCATGTAATTTAACTAAATATACCTGTTATCAATTGCTGTCCATTCATTTTTGTAGAAAAAGACCAGATATGAAATACCTAACTGTTAAAAGTCTGGCTGAGGATCATAAGGCGATTGTTCCCCTCCGCATGACTAGTACTCTTGGAGCTATAGATACCTACCCATCAAGTAAATTGGGCGAGGGATGGAGTTTCTTTGGGATGTTATGTGTGATAGAGATAGAGGTTGATATAATAAAGTTGATATTGGGAAGTTAGATAGTTATGTAGTACTAGCGGTATCAACTTTTAAGTGTGATTTAAGGTGTGGTTTGGGAAGGTGAATGTGCATTTTGTATTTTAGTGCTTGTTGCCTTGCCATCCTAACAAAACGAAAAGGAACTATACTAGTACAATTTAAAGGATGACTGGTTATAAAGATGGATAACGAGGATGTTATGGGAAGTTTTCTCTGTGGTATTGCACTATCTATTGAGGCATAAAGGCTTATAGAAGAAGTGATGTGTTTAGTAAATAGACTAGATTTTTCTGGGAGGGGATCTAGAGTGGAATTTATATTTCGCCCGTGTCATTCTGTATATTGTTGTCATTTGTCTTTCATAATTTTTTATTTATTCTTTCTTTGGGGGTACTATAATCTAACAGGGTTGTACAATGTAGACTTCTAGAGATGGTGTATTTTGAGGTGTGACGGCAGGGTATTATTGTTGTCTAAGAATAAGAATATGATTAGAGGAAGTTGTTTATGTTGGTTATTTAAATCAAGTTAGTCGTCTGAATTAAGTTAGTCGTTCAAATCAAGTTAGTCGTTCAAATCAAGTTAGTCGTTCAAATCAAGTTAGCCGCCAACCGTAAATTAAGTCACCTACTAAATTCAAACAAGTTGGTTTCAGGTGTATTCATATAGTGGCGTCTATATACTATAGAAGGCTTCCTAATTTCTATAGAAGTCAAGTATATCGTCACTATGAAAATTACACTTCCTCTCAAGAGACTCAAGCATTCAAAACCTCAGATATCAAACCCGCAGCCTGAATCAATTCCTCATCTTGGAAAGTTCGTGCTACAACCTGCACAGAGCAGGGTGCACCATCAATTGCTTCTGCTGAGTATTCCCTTCCTCCGGCTGGGTTGGCGAGACTATCAACATCGATGGATTTGTCTGCTTTGAGGAAGGGGATTATAGCTCCCGGGTACTGGGTTCTGTTAGTATTCTCTTTGTTAGAGATTTGGTGGGAATTGACTTACATCGACAAGGTTCCAGATCATGGTGTAGGGACAGTTTCCATAAGTATCGTGAGGAACTGCAGTGGTCTGTGTAAACTCTTGGTCAGTATAGTTCAATAGATACAATCGCAAGGCAAAGATCTCTTGGAAGTGAGAATACGAACCTCAGCACCCGCAGCAATGACAACATCCAACTTATTATCCACCCAAGTCTTGTGCCACTGAGCAGCATACTGCTGCCTTGAAGCATTGAGCCCAAAAAGGCTCTCAAGTGTATGCCTCTTCATCTCATACTTTGTAGTCATGTCAGCATATGATGGAACAAGTGGTTCTCCACTTGCTTGAATGTTTTGGAGAGATTTATTTGTGTTGTCTAGGCCAAAGTATTGGAACGTCAACTCGTTTGCTGTTAAGACACTTGGACCGTTGGTTAATGGAACGATAGTATGACCAGCATCCTTGAGCTTCTTGACTGCAGCTTCCAACGCTCTAGCAACGGGAGGCTGAAGTGGGAGTTTAGGATCTCCAGGGAGAACACCAATAGTAAGCACTTTCTTTGGTTCAACACTCCGCCATGGAATAATTGAAGCAGAAACATCGTAATCCCACGGTTTCTTTGCAATAACCGTCTCCAAGAAGTACTTCAAGTCACGGAATGAAGTCGCTAAAGGTCCAGCTACTGGAATTATACCAGGAGATCCGCGTAAGCCGGGTGGGACTTGTCCACCAAATGGAACACGGTTTGGGCTTGGCTTGAAGCCGTAAGTACCACAACAGAGTGATGGAATTCTGATTGAACCACCAATGTCGGTTCCAACTCCGAGGATAGAACCACGCATTGCTACGAGAGCACCTTCTCCGCCTGAGCTGCCTCCGGCTGTGAGAGTCAATTTGTGGGGATTCAAAGTTCGTCCGAAGACATTGTTGTCTGAGTCTGCCGTCTAGATAATGGTATGTAAGCAAAGGCTACCATTAAGCGGACTAGGAAATTTACCATAAGAGTTTGTGGAATATTAGTCTTGGCGTAGAGAACAGCGCCTGAATCCAAGAGGATGTTGAGAAGTGGAGAGTGCTCGGTTGGTAGTGGAAGTCCAATAAATGAGACGAAACCGAGAGTGGATTCATGTCCCTTGTACTGGAAGGAATCCTGAATTCGTTATCAGCGATGCTCTTGTCGTTCTTTTCCTTTGTTGCTTCACAAGAACTAACCTTCATACTGACTGGGATACCATGAAGTGGCCCAACAACCTTCTTCTCCCGAGCAAGGTATTCGTCGAGATACTTGGCACGCTCAATTGCTTCATCAAAAAAGTGTTCCGTAATACAGTTGGTCTATAGGTAGTCAATTCTTGAACTGGAAATTCGAACAATGGTTTGGTCCACTTACCACTTGCTGTGCAATAGCAGCCCGTTTACAGAATGCCGTGGCGACTGCCACGGAACTAAAATCTCCAGCAGCAATCTTTGCCGCAAGAGCAACCACATCGTAATTCTCTGTGATATCAAGTTCTGGCTCTGAAAGGAGTCCACATTCTCTTGGGACATGAAGCACGCTCACTGGAGTAGTGACATTGTATTTCTTAGCGTATGATTCAGGAAGTCGCCATTCTTTTGGTATCTTCTCGGCGAGAGTTGCACGTTTCTTAGCCGCGATGTCTTGCCATGATGTTGCTGCCGAAGCCATGATTTCTCGTTGAGGAACACAATGGAGAGTGGGAGAGATGAAGAGTGGTTGCGTAGGTTTGACCGTATGAATGGGATTTGGTGATCTCTTGTGATTATGCGTTACAAGCTTTGAGTTGAGTGAAGCCTTATATATGGAAGGTGTTGAATATACCTCGGAAGAATTGATGGTCGTTGGTCGTTAGGTCTTACATTTTCCTGTACCTATCGGGTGTTCCTCTTAGCGCCGAGAGGTAGTGAGAATGGGGTAAGTCGCGGGGAACCAATGGGGTCATTTTGCGCCTCTACATTCGGGGCCATTGACCATTCAAATTAAAGTTCCTCAAATTGTCATGGAATCCCGAGATGCAAGAAGATAATCCAAACTTCCGAGGATTTCCATATTTTGCATAATTCTAGAAAGAAAACTTAAAAAGCGAGGCTTTTCTCCTCATCGACAGCTGAGTTGGGACAATGACACAAGCTTTCCGGCACTTGGCGAAATCTTCGCCTAGAAATAGGGGTATCGGGCAACGGTGATGATAGTCTATAAGAAGCTGGGTAAGCCAAAAAAAGCCAGCTTCTTCGTCTACTATTTTAGTGGCTTTTCTGGACCTCTGTCTAGGCTATTTCCCGGGAAGATAGAAAAGCCAGCCTTTTGGCTTTTCAGAGGCGGCTGTAGCCCTCCCCCGCCTCCATATTAGGTAATATTAGGTAGTTTTACTTAAGATTTTAAATATAAGTAGAAGTAGTATATAGTTATATACATACATATATACAAGATTGTAGTAAAATTATTAAAATATATCCTTATTTCTTACCTTTTACTTACCCTCCCTCCCCTTATATCCCTTAGTACGTTAAATGTAACTTTATATAGGGATTCGACATCCTCAGAATTTTCCTACTAAAAAATATATAGGTTTTGTCGTGCACGTCCTAGTTGTCTGTGCAGGTTACAACTGATAAACTAGGGGATAGATTACTAATAAGAAGTTAGACTAACTTCTTGTAACTTATCTAGACTATGGCTTTTTGGACAAACAGTCTACTATATTAGCTGGACGGTTGGTCTAGTTAAAAACCAGATGGCCGTCTGGTTTTTTGACTAACTTTCCAGCCAAAGTACGAAAAGCCAGACTATCGTCGTCGTTGAATTAGGGGGTTCATACCCGGAAATAAATTAACGGGTATCGGGTCACCCCAACCTTGATTTACTCTATAAGTTTCCCCCGTACCCAATGGGGCACTTTTGCGCGCTGTTCCTAGCCTTGGCTGATTCTTATCAAATCTTTTTGTTCTGTGCCGTCGCCTCGATGATATCGATGCCATCTGCCATCTCTCATTCTTGATAAGGATTTTGGGAACGAGCACCTAGGTTTGCAGAGGGGAAACACAAAAGTGGGTTGGTGCGTGGTATTCGATTGGTTGACATTGTAAATTGGTCCTCTTTTGATAAGGATGAGATGCAAAGATGCTTTTGGAGTGATATATATAAGGCAATCGACAGGATGATTTCATTTAAGAATAACTAGACTCATTCTATTGTCTTCATCGTGTTCACTGTTCTCATACCAACAAAATGGGGCATCATCATGGAGAGATTGACAATGAAGCTATTCCCGGAACCGTTCACTTGGTCGATTTGGATCACAGCATGCTTACGAAGCATGCTGAGGGTATTGAAGATGTAGTACTGGTTCCTACCCCTTCAAGCGATCCGGATGACCCATTGAATTGGAGTCCACGAAGAAAAGCACTTTCTACTGCTTGTATTAGCGTGTAAGGCAACTCATTCCACCCTGACACAAGAGAAATATCCTCTAATTTCCATCCAGCTACACTTTATTTGTTGGAATTGCCGGCTCAGTCGTCTACTCAGTCTTAGTCCCACTCTCAACAGCAACCGGCCTCACAGTCTCAGATCTAAATGCTGGCACGGGCTATCTCTTCCTACTCTGTGGCTGGGGACTTCTTTTCTGGCAGCCCTTCGCATTGCAATATGGAAAGCGGCCAACATATCTGATTTCCGTTTTGGCTACCCTTGCTTTAACCATGTGGGGTCCATACGCTGGCAGCAACGGTCAATGGATTGCGAAGAACGTTATTGGTGGGTTCTTTGCAGCTCCTATTGAAGCTTTACCAGAGATATCGGTTACTGATGTGGCAAGTTCTCTTCCTTTTACTAATGCATCCTTGTTGTTTACTTACTCCATATACAGTACTTCTCTCATCAACGAGGTACCTACATGGGAGTATATGCCTTCTTCCTAGCAGGTAGCAATTACTTCGCCCCCGTCATCTGCGGATTCATCAATGAGTACCAAGGTTGGAAATGGGTATTCTACTGGCCCAGTATCTTCCTCGCCTTCGCCTTTATTTTCCTTTTCTTCTTCATGGAAGAAACGAATTACGAGCGAAAGACTGTTGGGATCATCGAAGGAAGTAACTCGAACTCTGCTGAAAGTTTAAGAATTTCTGATGCGGAGAAGGCACCGAAACCTGATGCGGAAGTACCGACTTTGGACAACGTAAATGTGGAAGTTTGGCATAAGAAGACTTTTGTGCAGAAGTTGGCGTTGAAGGATAAACCGAAGCCGAACCGTATGTTATATCGGGCTGGGCTTGGATTGTTATTTTTGACGTGGCCGGTGATTTTCTATGCTGGGTAAGCAAAAGTTCACTGGAATGGTATAACTAATACTAATTGAATCAAGATTCTCGTACGGCACTTACTTGATCTGGTTCAACGTATTGAATGCAACTGCCTCGGTTTTGTTATCAGCTCCTCCATATAACTTCAGCTCTTCATTCGTAGGCTTGAGTTACCTCTCTTGCTGTCTTGGTGTCATCGGCGGGTAAGAAGAAGAAATCCAAACCGGAACTCTGAAAAAATATACTTATTTATTCATTTAGTGCACTGTTCACAGGTCGCTTCAGTGATTGGCTCACAATTCGTCTAGTGAGAAGAAACAAAGGAATCATGGAGCCAGAGCAGCGTCTTTGGCCTTTCGCAGCATGCGTAAGTTCAATCTTGACACCGAAGTCACATTGGCTAACATTTATTTAAGGTGTTTATTGTTCCTGGATCACTATTGCTCTGGGGTGTAGGAGCAGCTCACGGAGTCCATTGGTTCGGTCTAATCTTTGCCATGTTCACCCTTGCCTTCGCCAATACATGCGGTATCACACTTAGCTGCAATTACATGATTGATAGTTACAAGGAGCTTAGTGGTGAAGCTATGACAACAGTCATTATCGTTCGGAATACCATGAGTTTTGCAATTGGTTATGGGTTAGTTCTCCTTCCGTCTATTACATTACAATAATCCCTGCTAATTTGATTGATGATAGTATTACTCCTTGGTTGGATGGAATGGGAACTCAAAATTGTTTTATCTCGGCTGCTTTTATTGGTATGGCTATTAGTGCTGTATTCTTGGTTATGACTACTTGGGGTAAGAAGTTTAGAGCTAAGAGTAGGGTTGAGTATTGGGCTTTGGTGAGGAAGAATATTGATATGGGGTTGGTGCCACATTAAGTCGAGCTATTGTTCATTGGAGATTATGGCAGTGGGATGTTCCGATCATAATATCGAGATTTATAAGATGCTCTCCTGGCTTATGTTCATTAATCTTATAATATACAAATTGATACACAGTTTTGCGACCATGGAAAAGGAAATCTACTGAGTCACTAGATCTCTATTTACTTTCAAAGATATTTGAAACTAAGGAAAATTAAAGCTTCCCAGCCAGTTTTATGTCACCTCGTAGTTGCTGTTTTAGCAAAAAAGCAAATCTGTTTGCTTACGCTCTATAGACGAGCACAACTTTAGCGAGCTAGATACATTTATGCCAGAACTCAGAACGCTAGACTTGCCAGAGACTTATGATTGAGGCTTCGATGTTTAATCCCCTGCCAATTGGAGAGCACAGGAGCTCAAGACTCTTAGACTTAATACTTTTTACTTTAAAAAAATATTATTTTGATGGGGGCTATATAGTAAATGAGTTATTAAAATTAAGTTAGCTACTCACATAGATAGGTAGCTATTGAAAATGATATCTGACGAGACAATGAACACGGTAATCGAAGAACGCTTCAGGAGCACGACGAATGATCGTTTACTCTAGCACATAGGCCTCTAAATTTACTCTTCACAAACAGTAAGAGCTGGTAAAAGTGTATGTTGAAATAGTTAAAAGGTCGAATGCTTCTAGCCATAAATTTGGAGCATCTGGGAAGAACATTGCATGGGTAAATGTTAAAACATGTTGGTGACAGCCAAGGAATGCTCTTAAAATGACGTCTTATATGTCCGAAGCATCCGTGATCTCCCCGCTTTCTTGGGTGGATACGTCCCACTGTTCATTAATATCACCTTACCCATTCACCCAACCTCTGTCTTTAGGAGTAAATTTACGTTACTAGTATTGCCACAACCCTGTGCCATCATCTATTCCAGCATCTTTAGTGCATACTACTACCATCTCTATTGATGATGCCCACCAATAATGCCCCTCCCGACGCTACGGCAGCAGAGCGCATAGCTTTGCGTCAAGAGAAGAAGCGAGAGCTAGATAGAAAATCCCAGCGCATGGCACGTGATAGGACCAGAACACGAATAGCACATCTCGAGAATCTAGTCAAGGAGTTCGAGGAGCAGGACTCTAGTGGTCGGACTGCCGTATTGATGGCCCAAGTATCCGAACTACAAAAGGAGCGAGACGAGTTGAAACGAATCCTCAGAGATGTAGCACACGTGACGAAAAATTACGGGAGCCCCGAAATTCTACCAAGCTGTCAGCCAGGTCGTACAGACTCTCAAGTCGAAACAGGTTCATGCGAAGATTCTATTGATTGCAGCACTACTCCGACAAAATGGCCAACTTACGAGTTCGCGAACATGGAGCAAACCACTACTTTCAACCACGCCAATAATCAAGAAAACCACAGTTTCTTATATGATTGCCATCCTTCAAATGGCCTAGAAACCCCAGACTTAATGCCTCACACACCAGCTCCTTCAAACTTCAACTCGCCTTCACAAAATTCAAGGAAACATTCCACAGCGTCGACCAGTCAAGAAGGAACTCATCTATTTTCTACCGAGGGGTTTCCCCATGAAATCACCAGTCCAATCATACCAGCCGACCCCTCGTGTGAGTGCAGCACCTCGGTACTAAATGCCACTTCACCACAAAAACGAAATCAGTGGCGCTTTGCCAATGAAGTACTTATGACATGTCAAAAGCCTACTGTACGAGCGGCCATCGCACAAGAGGACTCGATTCTAAACGAAACAATACCAATCCGGGCTATAGTCGAAGGATGGAGCTCAATAGAGAATATTTTAAGGTTTTATCCCTCATGGCAGGTGCTACGGCAGATTGACGAGGGTATGTTTTATTGTTGTGGAAAGGTTGAGAGGCTGAGTATTATGCTCTACATGTCAAAGGTGATGCAGTCGCATGTGAATTGTACACCTCAAATCTCTTCTAGACTACCAGCTTGGTCTTACAATAGGTATGGGAAGTGATTTTCGGGTTGGATTTCCATGTGTACTGATTTCACAGGCCTTCGCAATTATTGCTACCTCACTCATACGCAATATCTTACTTTACATGGTAAGTAAGACACCTTAAATCCTTGACTCCACTGATCCAATATCCCCTCTTCTTACACACAAAAAGGCCAGGAATACGCGAAAGATTCGTCTTCTCCCAACATCGCTACTGTAATAACAAATTCTGGGAACTCTTCGCACAATCCTTCCGATTCCTTTGGCCCTTTGAATTTCGGGATTGCTACTCCCGAAACACAGAAACAGGTCTCTATACAGTCTCTCCTACTTTTGAGGAACGTATACGAGATATTGGATGTTGGACTATGGGACCGGAGATTTTTAAACATTTCCCCGAGATTTTGAGTGATATTCCGGCTAGTGATATGGTTCCTGCGAGGGTTGATATGTCGATTGAGGAGAGGATTGTTGCGAGGAGGAAGGCTGTTTTGGATGAGAATGAGAATGAGGAGAGGAAACAGGGGAAGGTGCAGGGGAAGGATATTCCGTTATGACCTTTGTAATTTTTGTTCTGTGGTCTTGGGGTCTTGAGGTCTTGATCCTAAGTGAGGAGGGTTGGGTTTTGCCCCAAGATGATGGTTCTGTATACCTAAGTAGTGTAGATACAGCAGCAGAGTTAAATACAGCAGAAAAGAAGAACCCATCAATATCAAACAATATCAACAAATCTGGTCACACTACCTAAGTCCTTGCAATTGAACTGGATTAAGAACCATGCCTATGCCCCAGAAGAGTCTTCAATGGCGAGGACGATTCTAGGGATGAGGATAGAGATGTGCCTGAGCTAACTCGAGAGGATGATGTACGTTGAGAGGGCTCTAGCTGCAGGTATTTAGAGTATCTAAAGTAAAGTCCTACTTTCTAGATTGAGAGCAAATTTACAAATCTATTACTCCGTTATCTGTTATCGTAATAAGTTTTGTCGTGGCAGCAAGCAAGTTTGTGACAACAGCTCTGTATAAATTTTAATAATGAATGTTCGCAATAAAACTTTTAGAGCTCTAAGAAAATTTTCAGACTGCCTAGACTAAAGAAGAAGAATGGTGTTATCTACTGCTCTCTTGTGCTATTAATGCGCGATCATAGCTATTGAGATACCGAGTCCCTCTTTCCCTCCTTCTAATATCAATCTTACCCGATGAACTCAAATGCACACTTGTATAGTTTGTCATACTTTATCAAAGGTTTCATTTCGTGTTGTTAATATTTCGTAACACTATATCCTAACATGAGGCTCTGAGATCTAATTATCTTAAGTCCTCACATTATCACCTTTAAAATTCCCTTTTCAGAACACCAAACCTTTACTATATAATTCTAGCATTGTTTTCTACAAGGCAGAGAATATAGGCCTCCTATAGCGCATAAGTCTTATAACAGAAGACAGTACCTGACACAAGCTGGTGTACTTCCACGCCCTTTATCTAAACTTATTACACACATACTATCTCCCAACTCTTACTACTCTAAGTTAAGTATATTCTAGCAAGGTTTCTGAACTTTTTACTAGTATGCACAATTTAGATTCCCTCCTATAACAAATTCTTTCTTTCTTAACGACAGCTACAAAATTATACCACAACTATAAATATATAAATATAAAGTATAGTAATAACCTAGTAACCTATGATCTAATATCACCATAAGAAATCCTGTCGTGGCAGTGAATGTGCTTGTGACAGCAGCACTGCATAAATTTTAATAAAAGAACATTCGCAACGGGAGGAACTTTAACGTCTTTGTTGGGATAAGGGAGGGTGATGAAGAAAATTTAGAGCGCAGGTCTTATTCGTGACTGTCTTTGTCTCGATAAGTCGTTATAGTTTATAATAGTGTACTGGTAGAAATCTGTGGGAATCGTCTGCAGTGGTTGAAGAGGAGTAGACTGTGGAATAGGTACTCTGACCTATTGGATTATCTAACCCAACCCAACCCACCTTGTGGGTAACCCATGGGTTCTTGGCATCTTGATCAGTAATGCAGAAATTTGAGTGTTGTGAACAAAGTTATTACTGGCTGAACAGACCTAGAACGCGCCTCTGGTTAGACTAACTATGGTCATTAATAACTAGCACACACATCAAAGATACACTCACTTACTGCAACATAGGTAAATTTGCAACTCTTACTACTAACTTCTATACATAGGATATCATACGAACACTTTACAGCACATAAATTCCATAACCGGCAAATCCCTTAAATATCCCTTAACAAATTCAACTCAGCCCTATCAACCTCCCTCTTCCCAATCCTCTCCTCCCCTTCAAAATCGACAGCATTAAGTCTCTCATTCCCCCTCAAAACACCCAAGGGTTCAAAAAATCCATCAGTAGTATACAGAGTCTTGATAATACCACTACAGCTATTTTCAGTAGGAGCGCGAAACATTGCAATTACATCCTGCAGAGCGTGAGCTTCGATCTTCGTCGGGTTTCGTTGTAAGAATTGTAGACCGTCGATAAAGCAGAATAGTAGTTGGGGCCGGATGGACAGTAAGTCTTTGAGTAGGCTTATTGCTTCGGGTAAAGTATCGATTGATCCATCTAGAGCGGCAAATCGTGTTGTGGAGAAGTTTAACTCGGTTTCCACGGCATCGTTCATCAAGTCAACTAATTGTGAAATGAGAGAATATAAAAGTCTTGTGACATCTGTTACACATCTTTCATCTGGATCCTCAACTTGATTTTGACTGTCCTTGCGCAGACAGAAGTATGATAGAACTGGAACTCCTGTCCTTTGTGCCGTTGATGTGAGGTACGCGCTCGCTAAAGTGTACTGAGAAGGCGTTGGAGCTTGAAATGGCCCACAAATCCAAAGTGTCTGAGTTGATGTACCATTTGTCCAAGCTCGTATTCTGCGGAAGATTTCAAGATTGAGATCCAGTCCTTGTGATTTTGCTGTAAACGCTTCTAGAAGGCCTGGTTGTCGATATTTCTGAAGACGAAGGGCGCTGGCTTGAATTTGGACCTTGGTATACAGTGCGTGGACAAAAGTTTGTCCGGTTTTTACGAAACACCCGAAATACAGAATTCCCCCCCACCCTACTCTCTACAAGAAAATGCCTCGACCACCCAATACAGCCCGCCCTGCCTTAGGAGAGGTCTCCCCTGGTACGCACAATCGAATAGTAGGTACGCGGAACCATGGCGTATCATATCCTGTAATTGGGCAGTAAGAAAACCTCCTACCAAATACATATCGAAAAATCTTCGAAAATACTCCTAACCAGACCTCTGGTATCTCACAACCACGGACAGGCAGGCCTTCCAAACTTACAATAAGGGCGTAGAGGATGATATTTCGAACAATCGTAGTAGATCCTAAGATTACAGTAGCTCAATTGGTTACAACTATCTACCCTGAAGTTAAAAAGAAGACTATATATCGATTTTTGAAGAAATCAGGTATACAGAAGTAGAGGTGCAAGAAAAGGCCACTCCTAACAAAGGAAAGAGCTACTACTAGGCTAGTATAGGCTTTGAAGTATAATAGAATACCTCTTGTCTTTTGGAAGAGGTGGAGATGGTCTGATAAGTACTCAATTAAGAGGGGAAAGGGAGGGAAATAGGACTTTGTTTATCGAGAAAGAGGTTAGTAAGACATCTATTTATAAAGTCTATTATTAACTAACTAAATAGGCTAAGTACTTGAGCCTTGGGTAGTGTAAGGAGAACCTACGAAAGGAAAGACTACTATATTCTAGGCTTGTTTTGGCTTTAGGATTAGGTCTGACTTAGTAGTAATGAAAGGAGATACTGAAAGTAAGAGGGGGGGGGGGGTTACAGCTCGAAGATACCTTGAAGTTATTCAGGAATATCTTCCAACTATTCTCGACGATAATAGTATCTTTATATAAGATAACGCCCCGATTCATAAAGTATATATTATTAGGGATTGGTTCATTAAAATAGCTATAGAATTGGTGGATCACCCCCCTTATTCACCTAACCTAAACCCTATCGAAAACCTATAGAAGATACTAAAGGCAAAGATTATTGAGTTATATCCTGAATTTATAACTATGAAGGATAATGATGCTATAAAAGCTTTATTAATTAAGGCAGCAAAAGAGGCTTGGGAGTTGTTAGAAGAGGAGATGTTAAATAAGCTTGTATCTGGTATATAAAAGAGAGTTACTGTAATTATAGCTGTAGAAGGCTGGTATACAAAGTACTGAGTTTATATATTATTAATTAGAAGCTTCTCTTTTAAATGAAACTATCGGTTTTCTAATTGCTTTTAAATTGAAGAAGTTATAGCTATTATAGATAAAATATAATTATGATAGGTTCGCTTAAAAAAAGAGTATGACAGACTTTTGTCCACCCACTGTATATTCGAAGAGAACCGTCTCGAACTTCGGAATTCGACTCGCTACTCTGCGTGAGTTGCTGCATTGATGTCTTCGCTCCAATAACCTGATAGTTCCAAAGAGCATTTCGAGCTTCGTCACGCAACGTCATTTGGATTGAACTTCCCAGAATCCCTTGTTGCCTCTCCAGTCGCTTGTCGAACTCTTCCATTATACGACTCTCGAAACGAGTTAGAACTTCTTCTACATTAATTTGTTCGGTCGATGCGAGCAATGTCTGTACATTTGCTTCGGTTGCCAGTTTTCCTTCGTTTTCAAGCTTCTGTGCTAGAGCTTGCATCTTATCTTTTTTCACTTTGACGATATTGTCAAAAGACTGGCTATTGAAAGAGTGGGAGACTCGCTTGAGGCCTGACTTGTACCATCCCATGATATCAACCAGAAGTTGGAATACCAACACATAAAGCTGGGCGACATATCGTTTCATGAAGTCATTGTTGTTGTGGATCTGTAATTGTCGTTTCCAATAGCCAATATCTTCACTGAGATTATCTAGACAGTCAGAGATACCGTCTGCAATTTTCTTGTGGTTGACCGTAGCCTAAATTCAACACCTTGGAGTTAGTTTACACCTTCTAGACATCTTAGGAGTAGCTCAAAGATAACTCCGAACCAACGAGCAATCTACTAGAAAAGGGTAATTTTACTTCAAGAACTTGAGTACTTAAGTATCTAATCTCATTTGACCTAAGTAACTCACTTGACTTAAGTAACTTACTTAGTTTTTAGTTGAGTAACTCACTCCATTTAACTTCTCGAAGCTGCCATGAGGCTTCTCTAACATACCTTTACAATTGCCGTGAGGCTTCCTGTCAAAAGACAAACGTATTTATCATTATTCGGAATGACCGCAAAGACCTCCTTGTATTCATAGAGATTATTGCACAGCCCTTGGAAGAGAGATTTTGCGGTTTTGCTTTGCTCTTTTGCTTTCCATGTCGTGTGCGCAGTGTTAACAGCTTTGAAAACCTCGTCAAGTCTTGGAGGACCGTCCAGAACTTCTGACTTTTGATCTTTTGGGAGATTTTTCTGAAACTTGAGCCAAGCTGCTGCGAGTTCTTTGCTTGACTGGTCTAGCAGTGCCTCTTCTCGTGTTCTCGTGATTGTCAGCCGAAGCGTCATGTATTGGAAATACAAGCACATACTCGAAATTTTGAATGGTGCCGGGTATGAAAAGTAACTGCCACTAGTGCGAGAGCAAATTCGCCTTGTTGACTTCTTCCTCATCCTTTGCTTCCTGGGCAGCAAGAGCAACTGCCAGAGGCTCTTCGGGGTGCGTCATATTAACCCGGTCACTAAAGCGGCGTACAATACCATTGATGCTGTCTGACGACTGGGCCATCTGTCCTGCGACTTCAGAATCCATTGTATGCTCTCAGCAACTCCTTAAAGGCTCCTTACGCTCTGGCAGGTATGTTCGGCGTCGAGGTTCGGCGCTAGTCCTGGCTACTATTGTTTAACATAATGCATTTGGCAGCACACCTTCTTGGCTGGCTGGCTTTATTCAAGGCAACCGCCTTGGGGAGAAGTCTACCAGGATCTGTGGTAGTTTGCCTCATATTTGATTCGAGTATATCCCCGTGGCTGGCGCGCTGCATGTCAGCAAGCATGGGTTTGCGCACCTGTCCAACCTGTCATTGGTGGAAGGTGGGCTAAGACTGGGCTCATGAGTTGCAAATTTGGGGGCTGTTTTGGGGGCTGATCGATGGCGCAGTTCAAACACATAAGTAAGGCTCTCCGTTGATCCAAGATGGTCGAGCCCAACCAACAGAAGTCGTAATACCCAGCTTTCCCTGAGGAGTAGCATGTCGCGAACAGCGACACAAATAAATATGGAGGATACAGCAGTCAACCCAGCTACAGCCCCACGTTCCGGGACCTCGGCCCCTCCCGAAGACCCGGTAGTCGTAGAAGCTTCGCCAAGTGAACCACTCGAATCAATGACGAGTTCATCAACTCCAGCTCATGATGATGAAGACAATCCATCAAATGGAGACCAAGGGCCTTCCACTGCACCTGAAGAAGAGGAGGAGGACCCATCTGGGATCTCAACAGACCGCTTCAAGACTGTCAACCTGACAACGAAACCAGTCCTCTACCAGCTTGAATGGAGAGACAAGAGAAACAGGATCAAACCCAGCTTCTATTCGAGCGAGCCTTTCACCAACTTGAATATAGTGGAGGATACAGTTTCGGCTCAGTATCAATCTAACGATATAGAAAAGAAGCACATAGCCATTGAAATCATCACGAAGATTCGTGGAACGGCAGCGCGAGACGAAAAAGATGATCCTGGGCCAGTCTACATAGAGAGACCTGGACGGCCGCCACGACCTTATGCAGACCCTCCGCTCCCTCAAATGGGGCCGCCGCCACCCTTTCCCGGCCCAGGTCCCTATCCTCCAGGGCCAACCTATGACATATATGGCAATGAGATTCGTCGCGACGAACAATCGGGTCCGCCGGTACCACCTCCTCCGTACAAGCTCGAAGAGGTTGCTATCAAACATGTCGGCCAAACGAGAGTTATCGTCCACTCTTCACAGCTGATGAAAGTATTAAGATCTATTGTGAATTATTATCCTATGCAGAATCTACACAAGAACAAAACTATCATCCGCGACCCATACGCCGTTCTGATACATCACTATTCTGAACTCAAAGCCTTTTCGATCACGGGGCCAGTACTCTCAAAAGATGAAGACAAGGACCAGGAAGAAGACCATGATAAGCAAAACCAAGCTGAGAAAATGATCGAGCACACTAAAATTCTACTGGACTTCTTGGAGCCGCTTTACCATAAATTCTTCGAAACAGCTGAGGATCGATTGTCAAGAGATATGCCCCTTCCTCGTTATGAAGAGCTATGGTATCTCTTTAGACCAGGCACCGATGTCTACTTCAAGATGTACTCGAAACAAATGGCAGGCGTAGTCGTTGGGTGCAAATATGCCGACACAGATTATATAGAGACTTTTGAAGTGAGGGTTTGGTATTTGTTGTTCGATGGGAAAGTCGCGAGACGAAAAGCTCGATCACTTATTATTTATAAATATCAAGGAGAAGAGGAAGTCACCGAACTCACAGTGTATCCGAGCAAGCCCTGGGATCTGAAAGATGGTGGGAAACGCAGGAAAACATTTGAAACAAGAGGCGAAGATGTTTTTCGACTCTGTAAGAATCGTTTCAAACAAGTCTACTATAATGGAAAACTTACCGCAGAAGAGGATCCAGCCACGGTATGCTGCTCGCTCTTTACGTTTTCTCTCAACTAGCTAATTCCCACAGTTCAAAGGCCTTGTCATCATTGATAATGATCCAGTCAGTGATTACACTGCTGATCATCCAGATGATGGCAGTACTAGCAGTCGTTCAAGATCAAGAAGTCGCGGGAGAAGTGCTAGCACTGCTCCGTCCAGTCAGTATCTAGATGACTCTGATGGGTCTTCGATTTCTAGCCGCCTTACTGATTCCGATACTGATCTGCCACCACCGCCTCCACCGCCCCCAGGTACTGTTCTCATTCAGCCTCCAAGTATTGTGAAAAAGAACAAGCGAGACGATTCAATGTGGGCCAAGTATAAGAATGTCACAGTAGACAGTCCGAACCTTACAGCGCACCACTATTTTCTTGTCATGCCTTTCATTGAAGGTTTTGCGGTTCTCCAAAAGAAGTGGAGTAAGTATAGACTCTCCACCTCAACTTGATCATACGAGTTGACAGATTACTGACAAATTGCAGGAACTTTTGATATTGATTGCATGTCAGAGGTCCCCCGAAGAGAAGAAATTCTCGATAACGTTGTCATGGAATCTACTAAGCAAGCAATTATCCGAGCTATCTCGCACCCACAGAGCCATGCATGGAAATTGGACTTCATTCAAGGCAAGGGTGAGGGTCAAATTGTTCTACTGCATGGACCCCCCGGCGTCGGAAAAACATACACAGTTGGTGAGTAGCTGCGATATCTACCAGGCACTTCCCTCATTAATCTGAAATTAGAATGTGCTGCGGAAGCGACCGGAAGACCTTTGATATTCTTGACAATTGCTGATATTGGACTCGACGAGCGGAGAATTGAAGAGCAGATGACTAAGTGGTTCAGTCTCGCAGAAAGGTGGGAGGCAATCTTGTTGATTGACGAGGCGGATATCTTTCTCGAGCGACGAAGAGGAGCGGATATTGCTCGCAATGGGCTTGTTTCAGGTGTGCATTCTGTCCACCAATTGTTCTATAAAGTACATCACGCTAATTTTCATTGAAGTTTTCCTCCGAAAGATGGAGTATTTCCGAGGTCTTCTTTTCCTCACTACAAACCGCATTGGTCAAATCGATGATGCATTCCTCTCCCGAATCCACGTCGTAATAGGCTACACCCCCCTCGACGAAACCAAACGTAAAAGGATTTGGAACGGATTCTTCCAAAAACTAGAACGAGACATGAAATCATCCAAGGCTACAGGACCAACAGTAGTAGTCAGTAAATACGCAAAACAATACGTCTTGAATGATGAAGAAGTCAAGAATCTTCAATGGAATGGAAGAGAGATTAGGAATGCATTCCAAACTGCTATTTCGCTTGCTGGGTATGAGGCTGGTAAGGATCCGGATTGGACTGAGGAGAAGGGTGTTGATGTTGAGAAGGAACATTTTGAGAGCGTTGTTGCTATGAGTAGGGAGTTTCATGATTATATGGATAGTATTACGCAGCAGCCGGAGAGTGAGAGGGCTAGGAGTCGGTTTGAGAGGAATGATGCGCATTTGGGTGTGGGAGTGGGGGTGAGTGAGAGGATGTAGGTTGGAGGACGTTTTGGAGGAGTCACTGTATTTGATGTTGCCTACAAGCTATTACTATGGCTTGGTATATGCTCTGTAGTAAAATCAAAAGAAATATCATTATTTAGGAATGTCAAAGTAGAGATAAAATATCAAATCTGTGTTGCAGATTACGTAACTCAAGTAAAGCGCTGTAAATTATATGCACCAGCGGTAGCTATCAGTAACTATCAGTAACTAGGTAACCTAGTTGTTTGCTCTCTCTAGCACTTACGAGTATCAGAAGCAAAGGTGGAGTAAGACCAAAAGACACCGAAGAAATGAGAGCCAAGATAAAATATGCCACAACCTAGTTCGTAATAGCTCTTAATAACCACAACTATGAATATTATTGCCATATAAACTCCCTATCTTAGTGATACTCCCTACATCTACTAGCACAGCGTTGACGATAGTCTGGCTTGTCGTACTTTAACTGGAAAAGCCAGTTAAGAAACCAGATGGCCGTCCAATTCAGGAGTAGACTAACTGTCTAGTCAAAATAGTGGACTGTCAGTCCAAAAATCCAGCAATCTAGGGATTTTATGGCAAGGTTACGACAGGGTTAAAAATAAGGCTTTAGCCCCTATATTTCAGACTTTAACCCTTATATTTTAGGTCGAAGCTTAAAATATAGGGGAAAGGCCTTGTATAAAGGCCCACAAAAAGCTAGAAAGCTAGCTTTTCCGTCTTCCCGTAAAACAGGCTAGACGGCGGTCTGGAAGAGCCACTAAAACAGTGGACCAAGAAGCTGACTCTTTTAGATTCCCCAGTTTCTCATAGACTATTGTCATCGTTGTGTAACTAGCATATATCATGGTATCAATACGACATCAACATCAATATCGACACAGCAATATCATTTATACATTCTCAACCCTGCACACATCGTTCTCGCAAGCAATCAAAGTACCTAGATTAAAACTACAATTCTAAATAAAACTCAGTCAATAAGAACTGTTGTCACATAATATCTTGTTGCCATACACTTATAAAATCTAACGATCCTAATGTAGCTCCAAGTAGTGTATACATGCACTACCCGTGCTCTACTCTCCACACACACCAGAGATCGGCGATTGAGTGGCCTACAAGAACCAGGCGCGAAGTCTTGCTCCAGTAGTTAAGCTTGCTTGTGAGTTCAGTAGCCATCTCACTCTTTAAAATGGCATTGTCAAGAGGAGGCGGCGTAATTGGAACATTGTAACGAGATAGGCACATGGAAGAAAACAATGAATGGACTTCAATTGGCTTCTCTGTTGGTGCTATCGTCTCTGTGGAAGAAAGAAGAAGAAGAAGCTGAAGAAGAGAAAGAGCAAGAGCAAGAAGTAGTAGGCTAGTGCCCACGTGACCCAACAAACATGCTGGAGGTAGATTCGAATGCCTCCTCGATATCTCGCAACTGGTGGCTCTGGGTATATCTCGTATTTGTCCGAGAAACAGTGTATTATTTTTCTAAGTACTTCGTTGTTGTTTGAGAAGTGACCACCTTATGCCTAAGGTGGAATTCCTTTCTGGCCCTTAAGAGAGCCAGGCTAGCCATGTAAAGTTAGAATAGCAAAACGATATGGGACTGCAAACTAAGACTACACTCATTGTATGATTAGTAGTGTTAAACCTTTGGTTTTGACAAAGCTATAGCTCTATTCCAGAACATGCTACTCTGTTCAACACACTACTCTATTTTTCAGTTTCAGACAACAACAACAAGCTTTAACTGCCAATGTCTTTGTGGAGGAAAATTCAAGAACAAGGTGGTTTTCTTCTACATCTCTAAAACGTTAAACGTATAACATTACTAACATAGTACGTTCTTCTATGTCTTAGTTACTATATTTCACTAATCCATAATCTCAAAGTTAGATAAATCTACAACTTTCGTCGCTTGTTGTTTGTTGACAGTAATTATATATTTGACAACAACTACGAAGAGGAATACTTCTTAATAATTTTTATAAGTATTTAGCCTATTGTAAGGGTTTATCTAATGAGATTGTCATTAGAGGAATGTATAGATCTTAGAGATCTAATAGTAATCAGTACTAAAATAAATCCTAATCCTCGTCAATCATATGCACAAAGTTTGTATCCTGGGGATTAAATCTACTAATAATATCTCCTAGCCGAATATTTTTCAAAAAGTATTGCAGTGTAGTGTTGTTATTTATTTCTAAGAATTTTAAGATTTGTAACAGTAGTATCCTAATATTTCTATACGACATACTTCTTCTTGCGAACTTTAGGACCAGGTCTAGGATAGGAGTACAACTGAACATTCTTCATGCTGTTTATAATAGAACAGCTGATAATTCTATGCACTTTCCATGTTTGTGGCATACTTTTGATGCTTCTGATGCTTCTGAATGGCAGTAAGGTAAAAATCTAAACAAAATTTCTTTTTGTACATGTAGTACAACTCAAGACAGCACAAAAAAATACTGAATTTAGCACACTCAATTGTTAACACCAAAGGTACTCGAGATAATCAACGGAGGCAATGTAGATAAGGCAGCCTAATGTGTCTGTCGGACACGATGTTTAAAAGTCAAGAAAAAAGGCACCTAATCCTAATGGCACTAATACGAAGGCAGAACAGGTTGCTCTCACTGCCATTTCCAACCAAAAGCCAACATGCCATTCTATCGCGCTCGCATAATACCTACCTTCAATGCCTTTTTTTTGATTGTTCAGCACGCACACACATCCTCGAGAGATATAGTTAAGAGAGAATCATTCGGTCCTTCTTACTTACGTAGCCAAGGCGGGAGCATTACACTTCTTAAAAAGAATGCTTACGAGGACGAGATAGTGCTGGTCGATAAAGCTGTGTAAAGACAATGGTCGCAAAAATTCTCCAAGCAGAATAGTCTAGTGAAACAACATACCTCTAGGAGAAAATGGCATTGAAGGAGAAGGAGCTGAGACTATACGGGGTTAACTCCGAGGACTACCTACAACGAAATGTTGAAGACGATGTAGGTAAGGGCTGTAAAGCTGATAACTACGATGCAGAGAAATCATATGTAGGCACTGTTTATTCTAGATATTAAATAACAACAATAAGAAAATTAACAACAGCATTATTTAACTACCTTACACGAAACGAAATTTCCCTAAATTTTAACTCATTTTGACAGACATACTAGCCTAGTGTTTATCTCCCGATCCGGTTGGTCAATAGTGTATAGAGGCTTTCCTATTCTATTTTATGTTGCTGATGATGAGTTTTGTCAATAAGACTTTTCGTCGATCTACTGATAGTAAAATTGATGATCTACTATGCCGGTGGGACTTCCATTCTTGGGTTTGGATCATTTGATTGTGCTTAGGTTCGATAATGTTAGCTAGGTCATCGCCTCTTGTTATAGTCTCTACTAGAGCCTCTATCTCTGTAAATGGCAGCTATTATGCTCTCTTTACATTAAGACGAGTAAAAGCGACAGTAGCAGAACCTGTCCAAGCGGAACTTGTGCCAGATAATGGTATGCCAATCCTCCCACTTCCCATGTATGATACTTCGGATGAGGCAGCTTTTGCAACGCACAATAAGACAGATACACCTTTAGGATATAATAAAGTTCTCTCTTATGCGAATGAACATAAAGCAGAATCTTATTAGTATTGTTTCTTATAAATATCAGATGGCAATAAGGATACAATTAGCAACAACAATGTTTAGCTAACTTTAATGAGATATAATATCTTAATGGACTTCGCTTAGCTAAAGTACAAGCACTTACTACTTAAGAATTCCACTTGTAATAGTAAATGCCCACTCCACCGTCTGTTTCTACAACGTTTGCCAGACTGTTTCCCTCCTCTGATCATGTCTTAACTAATAGGCTACTTCTCTATAGAAGGCTATAGCTGCTATTTAGCAATTACACAATTAAAAGTTCCCGTCGTGGAAAATTTTAACTTTTACTAGGGCCTGTAAATCCTAAGGTAAATAATATCCTCTAGATCTCTCTGTATCTTGTTGGAGACAACCTTTGTATAGTAGATGTAGACTATCTTAGCAGGTACACTTTTAATACTTTAATCTAAACATAACGATACATCTGTGTATATTGGAAGGTAGATATTATAGAGATATACTTATAGTGTAGTTAAGAAGGGAGGTGTAATATCTTACAGTAGGTGGACAAAAGTCTGTTGTATACCCCTATTTTATACTAAAACTCATACCTAATACTTTAAAGGTTTATAATAAAGAAGGGAGAATTAATTAAAGTCTTTATACTAGACTTATTTATTCAATAGTTAAATATATTTTTTTATCTTTATAATAAAATTATAGGTAACTAGGATTAATTAATAGAGATTAGAAGTAAGAGGAGTATAGAATTTACTAGTTTTATACTAAAATTTACTTAAAATTTTACTACCCTAAATTATTTACTATTTCCTATAGTAACTATTAGTTATAATTAAAATCTAATATAGAAAAGTCTACTTTAAATACTAAAAATACTTACTAGTTAAATTTTTAGATATACTTATAGCCTAATTTAAAGTTATATAAGTAGATGTACTAGGAGTGTTTTAGTGTAAAATAGGGGTATACAACAGACTTTTGTCCACCCACTGTAATTAATTTACTAGAAAGGGTTATCTCCGCTCTCTTCCCCTTCTATCCCTCCCTATCTTATCATAAAACACTGTACTAATCTATCCCTTAGTCCGTTACTTTCCACTTTGTATAGGGATTCGACACCCCAGGGATTTCGCCTCTGAATAATATATGTATTTTGTTGTGTACGTCCTATTAGCCAAGCCTTTTGGAAAGTAACAAACTAAAGAATAAACATATAATTCGTGTTGATTTCGCCTAGAAAGTTCGAAGTATACTCTTCTTTAAAACGTACCTCATTCTCTATCTCGTATATCTTCCATATAAGCAAACTCATTATATCCTCTAAACAAGACAGAATCTCATCCAGCGTCAAGAAGACTCCTGAGAAGTCACTCAGCGTTAATAAGGCTCCTGAGAAGTTATCCAGCGTCAAGAAGACTCCTGATAAGTCACTCAGCGTTAAGAAGGCTCCTAAGAAGTCATCCAGCGCGAAGATTACGGGGAAGTCAAAGAAGAAGGCCGCGAAGGATGGAAGACGCTTTCCATATTAGCGTCAAATATAATTATTACTTGTCAACGTCTCCCTTCTTGTCATTTGCCCCTTACGAACTTCTAAAAGAATTTCAGGTTAATTAGTTTCGAAATCTGAGAATCAGAAGTAGTACTACAGGTTCTCGAATGTGTAACATGTGAGATACCCCAGGTCACAAAGTATAAGAAATTTTCGCGACACTTGAATTTGTCATTGAATTCGTTATAATTCAAGAAATAGCCGTTAATAAGAGCATCACAATAAAGAGCTCAATCCCAATCCCCATCTCCCAATCCCCCAAAACCCTCCCAAACCACCAAACTACAAAGCAGCAATACACTCCATCTCAACCTTCGCACCCCCAGGAAGTCCCTTAATAAAAACACAAGCCCTAGGTGGTTTCGGATCCGGCATCTCCTTAACATAAACCTCATTCATTCCCTTATAATCAGCTTCATCAGGTAGATAAATCGTTACTTTCAATATTCTATCTAGGGATGTGCCGGCGGAGGCTAGGATGGCGGAGATGTTTTGGAGGGTTTTTTGGGTTTGGGGTCCTGTTTTTCTCATTGTGTCAGAGAGGTTGGGTTGTTTTTTGGGGTTTGGTTTGGAGGGGGTTTTAGGAAGGGGAATATTACCAATATCACTCGAAACTAATTTCCCTTCTACATCTGCTCCAACCTGTCCAGCTACATATACGGTCCCAGCGTGAATCTTCGCGTGATGGAAGAGTCCTGGAGGGAAGGCACAGGCTGTTGGACAAAGGATGGGTGTTATTTCTTGGCCAGCCATTTTCTTCTTTCTGCGATTTTCGCTTTGGTGAGGGAGGGTTTGAGGTGGGGGTTGAGAGGGAGTTGGGAAGAAGTGTTTGTGAGTTGGATTTGTTGTTTGTGGTTTGGGACGTGGGAGTTTCAAGGAGAGAGTTTTTGGAGAGTTTTTTAGAGGTTGTAAGTTGTTGACTGATGGTTTTGGGAGCTGTGTCTGAAGTAATTGAGAGGAGATAAAGTGAAGTGAAGTGAAGTGAAGTTACAACTACCCCTCCATCACGTGAGTGGGGTCTCAACGACATGAAGGAGTCTCCGACTTGGGTCGGGAGGTGCGAAATGCTGAATTCTTTGTATGAAAAGAGATTTAGAGGGCGGCATATCCGAGCTGTGAGTAATGGTACGGTTGAAGGTCTTTTCGGGGTGTCCGATATGTGATTTTGTCACGTGTTCGGAAAGGGGGAGCTCGCTTGTGGTGATGAGGAAAGGGAAAGTCCGATGAAGGGAGACTTGTTTATTTGTGGAGTGGTATGTAGAAATTGCAGTGGTATGATTTCAGTGGAAGTCAGCTCATACTGTACTCGTTCAAAGAGACAAACTTGCTATCATGCCATTCGTGTATCATGTACAAGAACTCCCCATGCAAATAATCCTAGAGCAAAATCGATGCCATGCCCAACCCATTTTTGCAAAGCTCCATCACATACACCAGACCATGTATCCATACTCCATAAATAATGCCTTCTATTTCCTGTCAAAATGTATTGGAACATTAAAACTCAAAGCCTTCCAAAGCAGGATCATACTCGAAACCCTGAACCAATCCCAATAAAGCATCATACGAAGCATTCCCTGTTAGGAACAACGGATAAGCTGTAGCACTACCCTCCATACCTGGAGAAAACATATTTGTACTCTCGGGCTGCGCTCCGCCAATGTGTTCTGGAGGCACACTTTGTCGAAGAGCACCATCCCCGTGAACACTTTGTTGTGGCATTGGAGACAACGGGCCCTCCAACGTCAAGCGACTTTGTACTGGTAGATAAGAGTCTAGTCTGCTTATTACATCCTCTAGCATCTCGCGACACTTCCATGCTGCAGGGAATTTACCCTCAAACGTACGTAAAAGGTCAGCCGCGAGGCGTAAGTCGGAGAGAGCTTCGGAGCGTTGCAGATAGGAGGAGAGAGTTTCTGGTTGGGCAGTGACCGAGTAGACGAGTGCCACCATAGATGTAAACATAGAGAAGAGGTTGAGCCAATTAAATGCGAAGCGCTGCTGACGATGCATCGTAACAGCATGTCGAATAGCCATGGCACTTGCACCTGCAAGGAGGGTCACCTTCTCCAGATTCAGTACTGGGAATAGGGGACTTGGTCTATATAATAGAACGATGTGATTATGATAGTTCAAGTCAAACCAAGTCGTGCTTAAATGTGGCACTCTCAAGACTTGAGATTCGGGCAATGGGAAAGGCATATTGCGGCGCCAGTGGATGAGCTTTTCGTGGAGTGTTGCTACAATACGGTCACGCTCAATGGTCGAGAGGTGTCGGTTTTTGTTGGTATACACTTCCTGAAATATTTCGCCAGCGATTTTGCGGAGCTGGAGAATGTGAAGTGGTACGGCCATAGCCGAGAGGGCGAGATGACGTTGTGGAAGGGAGGAAGCATCCATTAGATCATCATCATCTATATCTGCGAAAGGCTATGGGGGCTTTTAATAATTGAGTTGTGTAGGGAGACGAACAGAAAGTACTCACCTCAATTTCAACATCCTCATCGCGGATTCCAAAGGGCCGGCCAAGAGCTATGGAAACCATTCTAGAGCTTTGTGAGTATGATTGATTGATGTACAAGATGAGATGAAAATTTACCGGTCCATCATATATAAACAGAAAAATAAACGTTTCCTGTGCTCTAGTACATCTGGTGATAATCCACCCATTGCTCCGTTCGTAGGGGTTGTGTGAAGGCCCATACCGAGAGCCAGTCTTGCTGCCATTCCAACCAGGTACCACGTATCTAACAATTGATATTAGTGCAAGTGACGCGAAAATCACATGATTGCTCTTACTTGGTCCGACTTGGTTGAAAAAAGAGTATGCAATCTGTAACAGAAGTGCATTTAAAGCAGCCATATTACCCCTCGCTAATACTCCTTCAAAATAGAGCATTGCATTATTCCAATAACGTATTGATTCTGTTTCCTCCGTCATCATCACTGCTGACAAAGTCGTAGAACTGATGGCAAAAACCATCCACATTGTATACTGCCATGCACTTGATTGCATGACCGGATCGTCAGGAGTTGCATACATCCTTCTCAATGACTCCATAAATTTCTTCTTGCGGATAAAAGGGTAAAGGGTGTGCGTATGACACCAGTAATATTCTGCTAAGCGATGAGCTTCATCTTCAGGTGGTAGTGGAGGCATAGGTGTTGACTCTAGCGGATGAGGCGTAGGTTCGTCATTCGAATTCCATGGCGAGTCTGACGATTGCATGTGATGTGCCTGTGGATTTGCTGACCATGGTTGTTCTGAAGGCGCATTCTCAAAAGTGAAGGGATACCGATCAGGCTTTAATCTCTTCAAAACAGCTTGAGTAAGCCTTGCAAACGAGACTCCCGACGAAGAGCCGAGGTATTGGTCTGCTGTGGCTCTGAGAGAAAGAAGCTCGACTTCTGTAGCAAGAGAGCCTTGAACTTCTTGTATCGGAGTTCTCCCGCTTGAAGTTGTAGGTCGGGTAATATTTTCTCTTGCCGGAGTTTGAGGAACATCACGAGGATCATTTGGAGAGTTTCCATTGACTGCTCCTGCAGGACTTCCTGAATGTTGAGTCATGTTTCCATTGAAGTCTTCGAAGAGCGTACTATACTCGGTGTTTGCAGTAACACTAGCAGCATTTTGCTTAAATTCGCGCACTTGTCGTTCAAGGTCTCTGACATACCTACAACAGTGTTAAACTTGTGTAATCCAGACTCTTGTTTGAAAAAAAAAACTCACGAGACCCGGAACAGGCCCATCTCCTCGCTGTCAGGATTATCTTGAAAGCTACACTCGACATTGGACTGCACACAGGCGTTACACGACGGCAACGTCCTGTCACACTTCTTCTTTCTACCCCTACATCTTGCGCAAGCCTGACTTGAGAGGCCAGCATGTACTGACGAGGCTGTATCCGGAGAGTAGGACATTCCTAGAAGTGCATGTCTAGTTGGTGTTGAACAGTGGGGGTAGTCAAGACGACTTTCCGTAGTGGGTGAGAGTCTGGGTCACTGTGGATGAGGTTTTGCTTTGGATGTAAATTCGGAAGAGGGGCAAGGGCGTCGTGAAGATATACCCTGGATCTGATTGTTGTTGCATTTCTGAGTTGTCAAGAGAAAATCGAAGGTCGACACCAGCTCTGGCAGTATGCTTATCGATGGCGGGGCGGTGATTGGTTGCCGGCGGGGGATAGTGAAGGGAAGGGATTCCTTGATCGGCGATGGCTTGTAATCTGGGACTAACGCCTTCAATTAAGCGAGCACAGGGGTCTGTGTATACCCCGCCCCCTATTTTATGTTATCTCACTGCTTTTTGGGACAAAGTCTTCAACAGACTCATAAATAGACTGGATATCTAGGTACCTGTAGTCATGTAGTCAAATACTGCTTTCGATATATAAAGCTATCTTATTAGGGTATGAATTCTACAAATCGCTTACAGACTCAACCGCAATTCCTCATTCCCTCCTTCTGACGGCCTTCCAAAAATAATCAAGCCAGTACGCTGTGTCAAGTTCATGACAATCCCAAGTACAGTTACCATTCCTTCCCAGGGAGTCCCAACTGCATTGGGATCTATAGGCCGTGAGATAGCACCGCATCCATTCGAAGTGTTGGGTTGCTCGTCTCTCAACACCGATACCAAGTCCTCCTCAACCACCGCCTCCTTCGAGCGGCTCACAAGCTCGTGTACTCTTTCATTTCTTGCAGTTGTATCTAAGAGCCAAGGTAGCTCTTGAAAGCCCTTTGGCTCGGGCTTGGAGATCCAGTGGTTCGTATGCGTTATGAGTTCTCGTTTCCGGCTTGCTTCTGTAGCTGCTATTGACGTCTCTCCTGGTTTGAGCAGGCCAAATCCAAAAGGTGATACCTCTACTCCAACTGACGAGTTCTCGTCACATACAAGCATGTGAGCACTTGAACCACACCCATCACTTGACTTCACCACCTCGAGAGCCTTGTCCACAGAAGCCGATTCGAGTACCAGCCGAAGGAGCAGGTGTATCGGCAATTTCGTCTTGTCCGTACCCTTTGCTCGAATAGCATTCAGGGTGACACCGACTCCGAACTTGTTGAACCCAATCTTACCAACAATACCGGCTTCCGTCACGGTATACAGGCTACACCCTTCTGGTGTTAAGACATCTAGAACAACCATGTTCTTCAGCTGATCTCCTTTCCAGTCCCAATTCTGCGCTAGCCATCGTGTCTTTTGATCCTTTTCTTGACTCAACAAACTGAACGCAGAACATCCATCGGCAGGCGCTGCTGTTGGTGCCACAGCAAGAGCGATCTCACTGCGCACATTCAAAGCCAGGATATCATTGAACTCCACACTTGCTCCCTCGGCAATGCCACGCATTTCATCGATAAGGTGCTTTGAGTACTCATTTTCAGCGATTGCAGGGAGATACTCTTCAGCTACTTTCCGGATGGCGTCCCAATGTAGGTTGGTTGTTGAGAAGAAGAAGGCTTTGTAATTCTCGATGCAGGAATGGATCTGTGTTTTGGCCGCAATTCCATGACAAAGACCGATCTATTGTGCCTTGTTAGAAGAACATACGAAGGCAAGTTTATGAACGTACTTCATGGAAGTTGCTTCCTCTGCAACTAATCAGTCGTGGGCTGTTTTCCTGCGTCATGATTGCTTCCTGGTTGTATGAGAGCCGTATTGATGTCGGATGCTCCTTCATACAATTCCGCATTCTCAATCATTCATCTCGTACGAGTATAAGAAATCGTTCAATAATGACAACCCTCGACCCCTCTGCCCCTCCGCAATCGCAGAGTCCGTTCAAGAATGGGCATTAGAAATAGCATCCAAGTCACTGGACCACCCCGCATCGTGCCGGCCGAAGCGGTTGTCCTCGTCGGGCATTCCGATATGCGAGGCTGGCCAGCAATTCTGGGGCCGAACTCACCTTGGACAACGGACAGCCGACGATAAGCATTCCTCAATAATGACACGATAACTTCCTTTTTTTTCAACAGGCCTTCTTTGTTCTCAAACATATAAGTCTGAGGCCTTGGAAGATCCGAAGAGTTGCCTTTGGATACTCAGTCGCAGTCTTTCCAAGATCATTACCCCCGCCATGTCGTCATCACCACTTGATATAGGCCCTTTGGCCAATGTTCCACGAGAGCAGCTTACATGGGCTGCATTTGCGATTGCTGGGACTTTACTGGTGTTGCTTTGGAAGGTTTGTCCCAATGTCACAATAGTAATCCTGCATGTCGCTTACTTTGGCAGTGGGCAAATTCGACGGATATTCCTCATATCAAAGGTCTCCCCGAGATCCCAGGAGCAGTTCCTATTATGGGACATTTGTGGAAGTTGGGTGAAGACCACGCAACAAGTTGTGAAAAATGGTGGAGACAGTGAGTTTATCAATTTAGCACTGAGGCGAGACACATAGTCTGACCAAATCTCAGATACAAGCACTCAGTTTTCCAAATACGCCTTGGAAACCAACGAGCAGTAGTTGTAAACTCTTTCGATGACTGCCGCAAAATGCTTGTTGGTCACCAGAGTGCTCTCATTGACAGGCCAAAGCTCTACACCTTCCATGGCATCATTTCCTCCACTCAAGGTTTCACCATTGGCTCCTCTCCATGGGACGATTCGTGCAAAAACAAGCGCAAGGCAACTGGAATCGCTTTAGGACGTCCTGCAATGCGCAGCTACTTCCCCATGTTTGATCTCGAATCCTACTGTATTGTACGTGATCTTCAGCGGGACAGCAAAGGTGGTGCTCTTGAGATCTCAGTCCGTCCTTATATCCAAAGATACGCATTAAACACTACCTTGACGCTCTGTTACGGTATTCGCATGGATGATGTCTACGACACTATGCTCCGCGAAATTCTACACGTGGGCTCTGCTATTTCTCTCCTTCGATCCGCGTCAGAGAATTACCAAGACTACGTCCCAATTCTACGCTACGTGCCCAACAACGAGAAGAACGCCCGATCTCGAGAACTCAGGGATCGTCGAGACGCCTATTTAAATGAACTTCTTGACAAGGTCCGCGCTATGATCAAGGCCGGAACAGATCAGCCTTGTATCTCTGCTGCGATCTTGAAGGACGAAGAGACAAAGCTTACAGGTGTTGAAGTATCGTCTATCTGTTTGTCTCTTGTATCTGGAGGTTTCGAGACCATTCCTGGCACTTTGACTTCTTGCATCGGCTCTTTGTCAACACCCGAAGGTCAAATCTGGCAGGACAGAGCTTACGCAGACATCAAGAGAATGTACCCCAACATCCAAGATGCATGGATCAACTCATACCAAGAAGAGAAGATCCCATACCTCAACGCCATCATCAAGGAGGCAGGCCGTTTCTACACTGTTTCCTCCATGTCATTGCCGAGAAAGACGGTTACGGAAGTGAACTGGAACGGGGCTATTATCCCTCCAAAGACCATGATTCTAATCAATGCTCAAGCTGGAAACCATGGTAAGTTCCCCCAATCACCCCCTTCTAATTCATTCACTAACCAAGCCAAAAAGACGTCGACCACTTCGGACCAGACGCAAAGAACTTCGACCCAGAACGTTGGCTCGAACCCTTCACCAACACAGATGGACCCTTCATAGAAAAGCCCTCCACATTCGGCGTAGGCCATCTTTCGTTCGGAGCCGGAGCACGAGCCTGCTCAGGCCAATTTATAGCCTCCCGTCTCCTCTACACCGCACTCCTTCGCATCATCTGCTCTTATAAAATCATAGCTAGTAAAGAACATCCTCCGAATACTGACTACGTTGATTATAATCAGTTTAAGACGGCACTCGTTGCTATTCCTAGGGATTTTAGTGTTAAGCTTGTTCCGAGGGATGGGGCTGTTCTTGATCAATGTCTTGAGGAGGCACTGGGGAGGACTAAGGAGTATTACAAGGAGGAGTAGATTCGGGTGGTTACGAGGGGTCATGCTTGTTGTTGGTCTTGAGGCTGTGAATTGATGGGATGGGATGGGAGTTTGCATTTATGGGGTTTGGGTTGGGCATTTCAAGGCTTGCTGCTCTATTGCTTGTCATTTAGATTGATCACTTGATTCCCCAAACAATAAAACATCATTCTGCCTTTGATATTTTCTTCTAAAGTACTTAAATGCGTACACTCAACAATTGTAGCATAAATGTGAAAGTAAACCGCATGTTGTTCAGGCCTAAGTTCTCTCTCATCATTCCACGGCCTCCAGTCGCCAGAATATCTTTATTTCAAAATTTACTAATTGCTTCATTCCTACTCGCTTATGGAATAATTGGCTACTTTACATCAAGATCCTTCTTTCTATTAAAAGTCCTTACTACAACTACCTTACTAATAATTTTCACTTTACCTTGTTACTATCTATACTGTACTCCATAAAGAAATTCTCGTATCACACCTTTTTTTCCCTTCGAAAGTTCTTCAACTGTAATAACACATTCTTCATATACGAAATCAAACAACTCAAATATATTATCGATAGTAATAGTAAGATATATATTATACAGCATCTACTTGTGTTTTAAGATTTAAGAATTAAGAGTTGAAAATAAGCTATAAAAAAATTGCGAAATGACAGCAAGAAGTAAGATAACAAAAAATAAGTTAAAAAGCTCTTAATATTATAATTTATATTACAACATCCTAATAATTGTTCTTCAATCTGGGATCTAATAAGGCTTTCATATCTGTCACTTTGATTCTATGTTTTGAAACCTAACTTCCTATATTTCATTGCCCAGGACACTGACCGATTTTCATGGTTGTTGTAATGTTATACTTAAGTCTAATGTTGTCTTTGTAGACATGCTACTTCTTGTTGTAGTTAAAAACAAGCTAGGAAGTGTGTGTAGTATTGTGTTTGTATAGTTTTAGAAGTAGTACTACTCTAGGTTCTAGTGTATATATATACTATTAATTTATTTCCACAGATATTAGGGGCGTTGTAGAAGGTATTTCCTGTAACTATAGTTAGTATTATCTTTTTATTCTTTTTATTTTAGAATCTCCTTCCTATTAAATTATCCTTAGCACAACGTAGGAACTTCTTTAAGCCTGGAATATAGTTGCCATTGGAGCTACTCCGGCTTTCTTATAAATTTCTCCAACTCTTGTTCTTTGATTATAGTTTATTATATATAATCGAGGGGGTGACTTTTGTTTTATATCCTTGCTAAAGTGTTTTACTTTTCTAATGTAATTAGTTAAATTTAGGTGACTGTAATATTTAGTAGAGCAACGAATGTGTATAAGTGATTTAAATATAAGTACAAGTAACATTTTTAGAGTTGAGTTATGTAAGGGACTGAGGATAGTAGATAGGGACTAGAAAGGAAGACTACCTAGGTATAAGAAGAGGCTAAAACACTCCTATATAGGGTGTTTTTTTGTTTGTTTTTCTTTTACTTAATCCTTAAGATTCTCTTCTTTGGTTTCTAATGCTGGTATGTTTGTGGTAGTAACTATAACATTGTTATCTTAGTAATTATAAGGGGAAAGATATTTTTGTTGTTCTACAATTCCATTGATAAATGATCTTATAATTATCTCGTGATTCCGTAAAATCAAGCTTGCTACCAAAGAATAACACAAAGTGACTTTAGTAATAAAGAACTAAGTAGAGCAACTTCGATACTCGTTATGTCTAAGGACTTAGAGATTAAGTTTACTTTATATTTGAAAATGGTATTACCAGAAATACATAAATTAAAGTAGTAACAGCAAGAGCTAAGTTGACAACAACTATACTAAAAAATTCCTACCTACAAAGACAAAAGTCAATGTATAATACCCTAGAGCTGCAATTCATTAAAGTGTGTATATCTCTAAGGCCTCGGTATACTATGTTTAGTTAAGGATTGCTGCTGCTTATGTACCCCTTAACATGTGGTTGGAGTTATGTGCCTGTGTATAATATAATGAGGTTATCAAGTGCGAACTTTCCTCATAAGATAGGACCTATAGGTATCGTCGTAGGGATTATAAGTAGTGCCTTGGGGGTTATACTAGAGCCTTGTATATATCCTAGTACAATTCGACTATTAGAATCTAGCCTACCTAGGGAAGCAGTAACTCCTTTATAAAGCAAACTTGCTGAGAAGATACCAAACGTAATTAGCAAGACAAATAGTCACATCTTAGGGCATTGAGATAGGATCGCTATTACGCTTATACCCTGAAATAAGGGACGCTCTTCTTCCTTACAAAGACTTAGAAGATTTTACTTTAGTAAAGTTTTGAATAGTAAAACTTTGTTCTTGTAGTAAAACTGAAAACAAAGGGAAGGTAAAAACAGAATATTGTAACAAGACATAAAGTAACAATTCTTTAGGTAAAAGATATTAGTAAAGTAAGGTATAATTCTAAGAACTTCATTACCTAAGTATATCAAGTATTAAAAACTCTTATTGTTCCCTATTCCCTGGCCGCTCTATGTACTTTAGTTCCTGCTCTCGGATGTTACTATAGCACTGTCAATGGGATTAGGGTTACTTGCTAGTTCGCTTGTTATATACAAAGCCTAGATCTTACAAGAAGAAGGGATTTATCTAAGTCCAATGGAACAAAAAAGGATAATAAGCTCAAAAGAAAAAAATATTCCATCTACACTCCTCTACCTTAAAATTTTACAAAAAATGTAAAATAAAACATTAAAAATCCAAAATGCCAAATACCATTGATATCAGGCTACACTGATACTAAGTCGCCGCTTAACCTTGTTTATCTCGCAATTCTAGAAACAGGACTTCTCTCTCTAAACGCAAAGATGCTGAAACGTCAAGCAAAACATCGAGAATTCTAAAGGTCGAAGGGTGTTTGTGTAACAAGGATACTAGTAATAAGACGCGGCCGCTTGACCCTTTTTATCCAACAGTTGTAGGAGCTAGAGGAGAAGAGGAGAGAGGAGAGAGAGCATGTCTTTACGACGAATACGACGTTTGTTGTTATTTGGAATGGTGTTGTCATTGTTTTTAGAGAAGAGGGGTTTATATTCTAGATAAAGAGAGTTATTAACAATAGTAATGAGATCTAGAACAAGCTTGTTGAGTTTTTATAACATATATTAGCTGGTTGCAGTTCCTAAGTCTACCATTCTTTTTCCAGATCTCCTGTGCAGGTTCAGAATTGTCGATACACGTTTTCCTCTTGTCCGCAATTGGTCTATTAATGCTGTGTTGATACGGCAAGATGGCTTATTAGAAGTAGATATATCTGTAGTTGCGATCTTGTGGAGCGAATCATGAAATAATAGTGACTGTAAAAAAAAAGGCTCTGTATTTTTTTTTTTGCTACAAGCTTTAAAACTGATACCGAAATGAAACGAGTTACTCAAATAAGTCAGTTACCCAAATCAAGTGAGCTTAGATAAGTGATTGAGTATAGTCACATGGCAGTGCCTGTATTCCACAAAACTTTTTCCGGTTTCTTTTGAGTAGTAGCAGTTGATACTTCTCGTTCCGTGGATGGGAAATATAGAGAGTATGTCAACAGGCTACTCAACAGCTCAATGCTTTACAAGAAACATGCTATACATGAAAAAAGCCATACTCAGAAAATTTCAATGCACCTCTTGTCTAGCAATGAGAACTCTAGATCTGAATTCGAATTGCATCGTACTCTATATAGTCATGCCAGCATCAATAACAGCATTGCTTCCAGTAACTGTCTTACTGTTCACAAAACACAACACCTGCTGCGCAACATCCTACAAGATTCATCAGCAAAGCTCATAGCATCAAAATAGATGAAAAATCAGGAAGACGAATATGAACATACCTCAGGAGTAACAAAAGTCTTCAAAACAGTTGCATTCTTCGCAGCATCCTGGCCAGACTGAGGAAAAGACAATCCCCACTCCGTCAACATCAAACTCGGACTAACAGAATTAACCCGAATCTTCGGTCCAACACTCTTAGCCAATCCCTTAACGAGATGTATCTGCGCAGCTTTGGTAACTGCATATGCCTATACAAATCATCAGTATTCTATAACTCCAAATCAAACTCGAATCCCATTCTAATCACCAAAAGACTTTAAAAAAAACTTACCAAAGAACTCCCACTAGCCTTAACACCAGCCGTACTAGCCGTAGTAATAAAAACCCCCTCACTACTCTCCAAAACCTTCCGACTAGCATACATCAACCAAAGATGAGACTTAACATTCAAATTATAACACCTATCCCAATCCTCCTCATTAACATTCTCATCCAACTCCAAAAACTTAACAACACGAGTCCAACCTCCATTAGAAAATACAACATCCAATCTCCCCATCTGCTTAACCGTTTCCTCAACTAGGTTTTGAATCTCAGTTCGGGACCCGAGATCGGCTTTGAGAGCGATGAAGTTCGGTGTGTTTTTGTTTGTGGATGGGGGAAGTGTTGTGAGGGTTTGGAGTTCTGAAAGGAGGTCGTTGGCTCTTGTCTCGTTGTTGTAGTAGTTTATTACTATTCTTATTCCTTGTGTGGCGAATAGACGGGCTGTTGCTGCTCCGAGACCTGCTGAGCCGGCTGTGATGAGCGCTACGAGGGGGGTGCTGCTGGCCATGGTGGAGATTGAATGGAATTTGTTTTCCTTAGGTTGAAAGGTTATGAGATGAGAGTTCTATGATACTTAACCACGTGAATTCGTTCAAGTATATATATTCTCTGGTTGTTGTGGTCGGTTCCGATTGAGGAGTGTGGTTGATGTTGTCGGTCTGCCCGCTTTCCCCCACTTTCCGAGATGGCTTGTTGCCGTAGTCTTAGCCGAGAAGGGTTTTGGCTTTTGTACGGATATTTCATTACCCTTTTTAGTTCGGGACAGCTTGAGGTACTCAGGAGGGAATTTTCAAACCATTCTGTGTTCGGAATAGATGTTTATTTAAGCAGTTTATGTCACGTGCAAAGTCACGTCCTATTCTCGCTTGACCCCTTTCCCAACCGAGAGGGCTGGGCGTGCTTTCCCTTTTCGTACCAGATGAACTATTGCTTGCACGCATGGCTTGCATGCAAACATCCGACTGTCAATATGTATCGGAATACGAGACCCAAACAATTTTCAAAGAGCGATGGAAGCTCGGAAGTATGAACCGTGTACCACAAGCGATAGGCCGGCCGTTGTGGCTACTTGCAGAGATTCGTAGAACCACAACGACAATCTCGATACATATATCCTGAGAGAATCTCTCGAGATCTAGTCTGAGATACGAAGATCGAAGATCAAAACAAAAGGCTTTTGTTACACAACACAATACTTGTCTAAAGATATGGAGGACAGATGTATCCACGACGCACAAGACGAGGAGAGGAGTCTCCGATGGGAAAAGGCTCTCCTACACCAGGTCCACCAAAGTTTTCTTCCTATAAAGAATATATAGACGCACATATCGAGGAGTGGCCTGAGTATGAGTGATGACAGGGCTTTCTTGCTATACCTGGACTAGATTCTTCCGAGACGGAAACGACGATTTTAGACACAATTAATGGATCGGTCATCGAACGGGCTCACTTCACTACAGACATAGCAGGACTCTCCGACGCTTTGGACTCACGAAAGCCCGAAGTCAACACACGCTTGATAATAGTCTCTTACCCACAAAATAAGTACGTCGATAAGCTGGCTGTGGATAAATTAGGGATGGCCTTCGATAGTGATCCAAACTTCTTCGGTTGGCATTTCTATTACAAGGGCTACAGGAGCGAAGATATGTACCTCAGTTCCCTGACGGACTCCATGGATAAAATTTTTATGCTCCTCAGAGAGACTCTGAATGAGGATCAATCGACGGTAGTAGAGTTGTTCTCTCACATTGGTCATGCCCTCTCGGCATTCTTCTACCAAGATTCAGTCTCCCGTAAAGTGACCACCTGGCATATTTTTATCTTCGAGCATCTTGTCTGTGCTAAAATCCAATTAGTTCTGATATGGATCTGGGAAAACTTCATGGTATTAGGCACCCAGTGCTTACGAGTTGGATATGAACGAAGCAGCATAATGGACCTATGGCCACGATTTTCGAGCAAGTACAAGTTTTCTACTACATATATCGTGGGACTATGTCAACTCCCCCAGGATAGAGTCAGGAATGCTGATTTGGAGCCATTTCGCTATATTTATCCATGTTTCCGTACTCTGTTGATGAAACACTATATCCAGTTTCTTGAATACTTCGACTCTGAGAGGATTGATAATGCTGTGGGGTCTGCATTAGCAAGTAGTACACCGGTGTCTACCACATATGGGCCCTGATTCACGGGTTCTAGTACCCGCTACCGAGTTTGTACCACCTGGACCTAGAATCCTGTAGGATTTGCCAGCTGTTCAAGTCCTCTGTAACGTCTTCAAGTTTTGAACTCTCGGTAAAGGATCTCGACTCACTTCACTCTAGATACGAAAGGTCAGCGAAGGATTATAAAGAGCAGCTACACTCTGGTTACGTTGCGAAACAACTTGAAGGGGTAATAATTTAACGGGGTATTGTGATGAGCGTGGGCAGATTATCGAGGCTTGCCTTCATCTTCATTCCTCTGTCCTTCACCACGTCGGTATTTGGCATGAACTTGTCTGAGTTCAGCCAAGATACAGCATCTCTCAGAACCTTCTTCTTAACAGCTGCTGCCGTAAGCATATGCGCATGCATTACTATTGCACATGTGGTGTGGAACGGACTGTGGAACGGTCTCTGCGATGGTCTGCGGAAATCAGTTGAAAAGTACAAGAACACGGTGAACAATGTGCGAACAGGGTCTGCATTTGGCGCGTTTCTCTCCTGGCCATGCTTTCTGGTTCATACTTGCTTGCGCCTTCCACGACTATGGCACAGTTTGCAGACCAAGTTCCATCATCATTCACAAGGCTTTGGAAGAAATCCGCCTGATAGTGGGCGGAAAGGGGGATGTTGTCTTTAGCCGCGTTGCGGAGGGATGCTTCCCCGACTTTTGGGTAAGGGAGTACCAGAGTATCTTCGAGTGTTGCGCAGCATGGCCGGAATGAAGCAACGTACTTCTTCTGTTGGACGTCTTCTCTCCTGGCGACCGTGGCGTCGGCAAAGAATTGTGGAGAAGATGATTTAAGAAACCCGGATTCTATGACACCCTAGTCTCTGTTTAACATCAAAACTGTCTCTCACTCATACATGAGCAAGATCTATGACAGTAGAACTTGCACGTGACAATTTCAGCGCCATGCCGGGTGACCTGGGATGGCCAGTATATCAAAATCGACTCTATCGGATAAGAATCTGGTGGAGACTTCAATCGATTGAAGTACTTCCTTGAGCCCTGCTATCACCGAGTAATAGATCTGCATATAACGTTGCATTGCATGCCTTATTACTTTGACACCACAATCCTCTTGAACCTCTGCTGCCGACAAATAATACCTGGATTTAGAAACCAATAACAGTAAGAAGCAATCCGGCTGTCACGGCGGTGGCACCAGATATCTTGTACTACACCATATATATATATATACCATTGGAAACGTATGCTCCTGTAGCTACCCGTCAGCTAGTCAGCACAAGGTAAGCAAGCAAATATTGTATCGGAACGAGGCACGTATAGAACGTCTAATATCTCACACGTTCTACTATATGGTACACGAATCTAAGAATTACCCCAGATCAAACACTTCGGTCAAAGATAAGGAACCGGGAAAGCATCTCGATCTGAAAGCAAGGTCGCGATGTGCAGGTCGAGAGTGGATAGCTATGATAGCGTGGGCTTTTCTGTCTCTCTTCTAGGAAGATACCAGCAAAGAAGCAGGATGGACCAGCAGGTAAAGAAAGGTATCGGTGGTCGGGCACTTCGGGGTCATGCGGTCACAGCGGTCTACTGAAAGAGGAAGGCAATCCAACCTTGCCGTCCCCATCCTCAAGCAAGCCTGGCTGATGTCTCGTGGTAACCGTCTCTCCCATCTCCCAGCACAGCTGGCAAACTCGTCCTTTCTTCCCAAAGCCAAGCACGCCAAATCTCTCAAAGCACAGAAGCAAAACCTCGAAACGAAAGCAGAGGGAGAAAGAGCTTATTCATATAGTCCGTTCCGAGCCATCGCGCAAGAATGAGAAGATTGTTTGCAGCAGGCCAAGATGCAAAGTTCCCCAAGTTCACCACCATGAGCAGGTTATGATTGGCTACACTTGCCTTCGCATGTGCCTTCAGAGGTCGAATATTTTGCCTGGAAAACCAGGAGTTTCAGGGTCCTGATGGACTTGCATGAAGTAGCTCAAACTTTAGCTAGAACGTGCGGCCCGATGATCAAGAAGAAGCCTTTCGTTGACTTGCATTTTTTAGTTGCAGCATCGTTGGGTGGATTTTTTTTATGACGGCGGAGACTTGTGGCGTCTGGCCACAATCCCCCCCCCCTCCTCCAAATGTCCAAGGAGGTCAGCCAGATTTCAGAACTTGAAAAAAAAAAATGCGATATTAATGCGGCCGAGACTCCTCGGAAATGAACAACTCTTTAATCGTACTTGTCATAGTCATGTTAGTAAACTTCAATAGTTATTCTCTTACTTAAGTTCACTTGAGATATTTGTGCGGTGGAAGACTGACTTTTTGTTTTACGTGGAAGAAAGACATCTAAAAAAGTAATTAGGACCTCCTAGGCTACCCGAGTTTCGCTCAGGGATCCATCAACGCCCCAGTATGGCCTGGCCCTCCAACCACGGGCACGTATGACACACAGGGCAGTTCCTGTTAGTAGTGGAACTCCCCGCCCTGGGTCGCGGCCTTTGTGCGTAACTTGCGTAAAAGCGCACAAACCACGCAACCTATCGGTGAGATGCTGATTTGTGATTCGATGAGAAGACCTGGGATGTTGTCTCATCGGGTCGGATTTCTGTAGAGTGGGGTGGCGCCGCCTACGGAAGGAAAAGAAAGGTACGTATGAAGACTTGATAAAAAGGTTGGGCTTTCCCCTCCTCCTTCTGCATTCTTTACCAACGACTACAAACTTTCAATCTACAAGATCAAATCAATTACAAAAGCCTTACCAAAACCATAAACCCCCCCCAAACCAACCAATACCATCATCATGAAGGGCGAATGCGGATGCTCCGGTACCTCCAGCTGTATGTCCTACCTGCTTATCTTTTACCCCTCCTTTGTGTTCTCCTTTGTGTTCCCCTTCTACACCTAGGGAACAACTATAATAGGACATCCAACTAACATACCAAAAACAGGCAACTGCGGAACCAGCTGCTCCTGCGCTAGCTGTGGCAAATAATTTTCTTTCCCACCATATCAACCACAACAGCCGTCATTCCTTCGATATTTCACCTCGTTCCCTTCACTTCGCATCCGCGGTCCTCGACGCGGCATTCTGGGTTAGGGCATCAATTTAAACGTGTTGCCATGGTTCGAGTTTTGCTTTGAGGGTATAAGGGGAGAGGAAGGGGTTGGAATTTTGGGGGATGGACGGGGAATATTGGATTGATCTTTATTTTCTTCCGGCGTAGTTTGTCACTCTATTGACTTACGGGCAGGGTGGTCTTTTTCAATCTTTCTTGGATACCAATACCAATTCTTGCATACCGAACTGCTGCTTGTCTATTGCAACGTGCAGCCTATGATCTGCAAGTCTTGCGTGATGGACTAAGTGATCGTGAAATTCCCGTCAACCCGGGGTACTACAAGTCCCAAGTCCATGGATCTTTGCTCTCCAGCGAGTCTGAGATGACTTGAGGTTCATTTACTTCGTTGATACCTTGTTCATTGCTACAGCCCAGGACCCTTTGAGGGACAACCATAAATGCGTCTGGACAAAAGAAGCACCGAGTTCATCACCATCCTATACTCCCAAAAGGTACCTGTCCTGTCGTACACAATCATCATCATTGTCATTCCATCCCGAAGCCTCGCATCACCCCTCTCTCGTGACACCACAAACCCCACCCTTGGCATACGAGTATGTCAAGAACTAAAGCAAGACATCTGACATCTCCCCCTCCTCCCTCTCGGCTAAGATCGCATACAGCGGATGTTCCCCTCAAAACCAACCACACCTCAATAATCACTAGCCTAAAAGCCTTCGTATTAGTGGCATCCAACCACGACAACCACGAGTCTTTTCGCCCTATTATTTTGAACACACAACCTATCATTTGATTTGTCGTCCAATATGAAGGCTTCCAGATCAATCCAATCCGAAGCCATCTTAAGCAGAGTTGGCCGAAAAGGCGAGTAAGGCTAAGCCCCCACATCATCTGTACCTACTGGCGAGATGCCACGTAGAGAAGGTAACTATTTTAAGTTTAAGGCAGAACTTAGTTACTCAGTTTAACTGACCTGTCGCTATGTGTACAAGACCAACACCGAATAGTACCTTTTCGTACGGAAAGTTGCCACTATCGTTATCGTTATCTTTTCTTTCTGATACTGTATGCCGGTAATGGAGCTTAGCCAAGCTGGTAAGGTACAAGTTTGGAGCTATCTGAAGCTATCAAGGAGCTCTTTTCTTGGTCTTTGAAACTTTGACCTTGAATACAAGTCACGTAGAGGTTGTTCTTGAACGCTGTTGCCGCCCAAAAAAGGTCTTGGATTGAAATTGGTACGGGATAGGAATTGTCATTCTATGTACCTTCCAAGTATACTGGTTCGAACAGGGCAAGACAGGAAATCAAGTCACCACTCACCCCAAGAGCTCATACAACCTCACTGGTAGCTCAGCTCTAGTGGAGCTCCTACTCTCCCTCCACAAATATGTTCACTCCTCACATGTCTTCCTAACACAAGGCAACACTTTTGCATCATCCACAACATTCCAAACAACCAACAGAGAAACTCCAAAGACTCGCAATCCACAGTGTAACAATGTGCGCCGCTGCAAAAAGAAAACAATTACTCCGTACATCTGTATAGATCTTCTGCTCCATAATCCTCAGACGAGTAAACACACGACAAGTGATCTACGGTACCTAGTTCCCACACCCAAGACACTGCCATACCACACCATATCATACTGGTGATAGGCAAACAAACCACCCACACCACCGCCCCAAACGCAGACGCCGCGGTTGTGCAACAAGTCACCATAGTCTTGCATATAGACAAACTCGCAAATATCCCACTCCAATTCGTCCACCTCACGACTCTCAACATCGAAAGAATCTCCTATTCGTCACCCAGTCTGGGTTCGGGCCTCACCTTGGTACTGCGTACAGAATGGGATCCATCTGGAAAATACCCAACCCCCAAATCCTCCTCTTGCCAATCCTCTTGTCAACCCAGTCCAATCCAATCCATCTAAACGTACGAATATTGGATCTCCCATTCCCCACCACCCAACCCACACCTACACCCACGTATTCACCAATCCCTCGTTTCCAAACTTCCAACACCCCCATCCACCAGGTCCTTCCTCAATCTACAATCAAAAGGATATAAGTACCCTCTCCATCTCCCCTTTCTCAGTTCTCTTTTCTCCTCATCCAACCTCCTATTGAAATAAGCGAAGTCAATATCATATCCTCTTCAAACAGCAAACCTTTCTATCTCGTCTTCTTCAGACAACCAAATACATATCCTTCATCCTTCATCATCATGTCTCCAGAATGCTCCTGCAAGACTTGTGCCCACGGTACCTCCACCTCCAGCTGTGAGAGCTGCTCTTGCTGCAAGGTATATCTTCCCTCTCTTACTCCCTCTCCTACGCCCTCTCTTATACCCTCCCCCCTTCGCTCTCTTCTCAATCCAGGATCAACCGTAACTAATATACCCAACAGCACTAAATCCCCCACCTCACCTCGAGGCCCCTCTCAACCACAAAATCATGACAACACCATCCCCAATTCCCAAATTCCCAACTTTCCTCCAACGAAAACGACAAGTACCAACAATCCATCGATGACCCACGTATCGAACCGATAGTTCTAGGAAGGAAGGCATAGAAAGTAAAGAAAGGGACGGGGAAAAGGTTGAGATCAGGAAATCGAGGGAGAAAAGTGGTCGGATTTCATAAACGTATGCGAAAACGAAATATTATGATTTATTGATGATGAAATTTTCATTGTGGATATTCCTTTTTTTTTCTTCGATATTCGGATTTGAATTCGGTTTCGATTCGATTCGATGTCTGTTATAAACATTCTTTAGGTTAGGTTAACTGGAAATATATACGTATACGAAAATCCTGTGCATATGATGTTATGTTTGTTTTGAAATGACTTAACTTATTCCAGCTTGCTTCTCTTAAAATTCTTTCTTTGTTTTCCTTTTGATGGTGAAAAGGTTTTCTGGGCTTGTATAGTTGTATCTTTGTACAAGTACCTTACAACTCATGATAATGTCTAGTAGCGACATCGCCCAAAGGAGATGGAGGGAGTCTATATAGAACTGTCAACCTTAACTAACTAAACCGAAGAAAAAATATTTGATCCTACAGAGATAGCAGAGTCAGATTAGCTGTGTTTCCATTGCAGATGTTTATTCGCAGCGAAGATCATCATCGTTTGTCAATGTGTGTTGGTACTGTCAATTAAGTCTTTGAAGAGATGGGATGAGATGAAAGCCTAGAAAATCAAAAACAAAATATAGAAATATTAGCTCTCTTTTACATGTTATATGGGTTTATACTTGCGCAATATATATATTACTTTCATCCCATCCTATAACCAACCACCTTGACAACAAACAACAACCTAACAACTCACACCCGTACTCGCCGCAAAAAATCCCTTCGCAACACTCCCCGGCCGTCTGTTCCCTGCAATTCCTTCGTCCCATCTCCGTCCATTTGGAAGATGGTGGAGGGATTGGGCTGGTTGGTCGCGGCGGCAGCTCCATGAGGAAAGTCCATCATGTCGTTCTCTTGTCTCGCTTAGCATTAATTGTTGTTGCTAGAGAATAGAAAGACGGAGCTGAGGGTGGGATTTTATAGTTTTTGGGAAGGTGTAGTATGATATAGTTGATGCTGAAGGAAATCTTGATCTATAGATAGTGTGAGAATTTGTGGTTTTGGGAAGGTATACCTAGTAGTAGCTTTCTTCCTGAAAAAATCTATCATGTCGACCAGTATCTTCTTTTTGCTGATGTCCCTTTTCGTTAATCTGTTGAGATCCTTTCAACTGGTGTTTCTTGCGGGTATGGTTTCCGCTAAAGTCCTTTCTTTTGATGTGTATTTCGCCGATGTGTATTTCACCGAACTCCTTTTCGCTGAAGTCCTTTCCTTTAATATCTTTCCACTAGTCTTTTAATGTAAAGTATATGTATGGTTTCTGTGCGGGTATTTCTTGGGGGTGTACTTTCTACTGGGAGTTTTTGCTGAAGTCCTTTTCGCTAATTTTCCGACGTGAATCATAGGGTATGTAGTTTCAGGCTGGTATTTCTAGGGGACATCTTTTCGCCAATGTCTTCTCGCCGATAAAATGCTAAAGAATACCTTGGTCTGTGGATGGTGTGGGATTTCCTACCGTTCGAGGAAGGTATAGTAACAGCTCCTGTCAGAAATCTATTATGTCGTTCGCTTACACTTCGTCTTTGTGTCGACTATTGATGCTAAAGAATACTTTGGTTTGTAGATAGTGTGAGATTTCATACTTCTAGGGGAAGGCATAGTAGTAGTTCCTTAGTAATATGATAATACTAGTGAAGTATTAGTTTTATGTCTTAGGCAAGTAGGATGAGGATATATACATACATTGTGTGAACGACACAACGTTCTCCACCTAAGAATAAGTGAGTAGACGAAAGAACAAAGTGTAAGCAACACCCTTTCTATACCTTGATTACAGCACCATCAAATCAACTGTACCTTGGAGCTTTCCGAAAGTGATCCAGAAGCCACTGGGCTCCACTTGACTCGACGTAACATAGAACATAAAGCTAGAAAATAAATCAAAAGAGAACAGAATCAAAAGCTTTCCAGGTGATAGATACAGTACCATAACATCCATCTTTCGTCTACATTACCACATGGATGATCCAAAAGTAAGAAAACCGATAAAAAGGCAGCGATACAAAACTAAACGGGGAGAACGCAGGATTTAAAGGATATCAAAAAGAAAAAGAAAGGAAATTTTGAGGAAAAGGGAGGTATCTAGCCTTTATATGCCGAAGCCAAAGCGCAAAGCACGTCTGATGAACCCATACTGACACCATTCGACCAACAAGAAGCGGTGAGACGAAAAGTCGCTCTCCACCACGACAAGATATGGAAAAGAAAAAAAGAAAAAAAGAAAAAAAGAAAACAAAAGTTTGAGCACATGAAGATGTCCTAGAGAATTAAATACCTTGATGGTAACTTTCACCAAGAGACAAAGCAGATGTGTAACACACCAGAATACCTTGATGGTTGAGCACCACCAATGGGCACCAAGCAGACGATAAACTTTTCTCTTTTCAGAGTCTCTGCTGATCGTACATGGGTATGAATATCATACAATTAATACACCGACATATCTCCATCATGCATACGTTCTTATGGATGTCTAGAGGAAATTGATGCCAACACCAAACTGCAGTCCTTTCCTCGCTTCCTCGCCCTTCCTTAGTACAAGTGGCAGGCTAAAGTTAAGCTCGAATCTTGCAACGGGGTGTGCATAAACGACGCCAAATCCAGCAGCGATACTAGGTAAGCCATTTCCGAGTTCGGCAACGGTACTATATACATTCTTCTGAACAGAACTGCTGTCTTGACCTCCTTTGTCGCCCGCGTTTTTCAGAGCCAGGAGGCGGCCTCCGTTAGCGAAGAGTTGGAAGCGAAGGGGTGTGTCTTTGCCTAGGCGTGGGAAAGGCATAAGGAGGTTCAAGCTTCCCGCTGTGTATATATCACCTCCGACTGCGTCTGGACCATCTCGAGGTCCTAACCCAGACATCGCGAATCCACGAACGTCAGTAGGACCGCCAAGCTGGAATCGGTCATTTATCCGAGATGGTTGCGATTGGGATCCGAAACCAATAGGCAAGGGGTAGAGCATACCAGCTCTGAGTCCACCTGTTAAAGAAACACCGCTGTCTCCTGGGATTCCAGGGATTGGGATTGGTACTGCTCCCGAGGTTTCGACTTCAGATTTCCAGAATGCTACATCTCCTTTGAGAGGTCCCCATCCAGCGATTTCGGAAACAGTCTTTACCAAATATCCTCGGTTAGGTAGGAATGGGTGGTTTCGTCGATCAGCCACCCAGGTATGAGTTATACTGCTTTTGACGGAATCCCCAGCATCTTCCCGGACCGTAGGAGAGGCATTGCTAGCCAATCCGGTAACTTGTCTCCAAACTCCTGTATATCCTATCTGATGACGCGTTCCTGACTTTGTAGCCCAACTATACTTTGCACCTGCTCCCTTCAATCCTTCCTCGTGACTTGCCCATGTTTTCGCAGTCGAGCTCGATAAAGCATCAATAGATATCCGTTGATCCGGGTCGCTCAAAACTGGTGTATCAAAAATTGCCTGGTATGCAGATCGCGTTCTAGTCCCAGCCGATGCATTCAAATTTAATGATTCTGCTCCACCAAAGATGTTTCTCAACACCAGGTTTCCGTATGCTGAACCTTCTGCGTTCCCAAGATCTGTGCCGGTCTTGAGGAACATTCGGGACTTTTCTCGAGCGGAAAGAGAGATTGCAATATCCGATACAGAGGTCGAAGGATCGGTCTGGCTCGGCTTGTCAATGAACATAGCAATATCATCATGGTAGATATCTGCATCGCACAGTCAGTTCTGCTCAACACTGCATCTGCCAAAAGCCATACCAAACCGTCGGAGTTTGTCCGCTGCAGAACCAGCTTCGCGTAGCGCCTCTGATAGTGTGTATGGCCGGTCTCGATTTGCACTCAGGAGCGGGTCGAAGAGTCGGTCGAGGAAGGATCTTCTTGTACGGGAAGCTCCAATAACGTGGATGGAGGAGATGGTTACTGGAAGAGTAGAATTGTTGCCAATCTGCATATCTTTAGTCTACAGCTCCTGGGCCTCCAATATCGCTCTAACACATACCAACTCCCCCAATCTCTGCTGAGCCTTCACATATTGAGCATGGAGTCTCTCCTGGGCTTCCTTTGCGCGTGCTTCCTCTACCTTCGGATCGGCTTGTTTACGGAGACTCTCGAAGACCTGTGGAGGATATAATTAGCCATTGGACGTGGCGCGAAAGTGGAAAAGAATTGGATGTCCACATAGCAGCAGAACATACATCGTCTTCGGAATCAAGAGGTGAGGCCATCTCAGTGTGTCGTGTTTGTCAACACACCATTTCAGGGTTGTGAAGCTCTTCCCTGCGCAGGGTTCTACAGTAGTGTGTGTGCAGCCGCAAGCTTTCAGCCGTGGCACTTTTTTAGGCCGGGATGACTCAGCCTCAGCCTTGGACTGAACTGCGATCCTCCATACACTTCAAGCCAACAACACAACATCTAACCGCTCTGGTCTTTTCCAATTCCCATCCATCGTCTCTATCCCGAACAACGCCATCCTCTCGAATTGCATACACATACAAGGAGCCACTCTTTCTGCGAGCTCTGGTTGACCTCGGCGCGACCCTTGTTAGGTACTCAAACATCCCTGGCATTACATTCACAGCCTCGGGAATATCGTCGCAATGGCCACGAAAGCAGCCAACAAGAGAGTATGTACCGCCCATCTAGATTATAGCTGTTTTGTGACATATACTAACACGTTATCAGCTCACGCGAGAGTACAAAACCATCTCAGAAAACCCTCCTCCATACATCCAAGCCCACCCATCTGAGTCGAACATTCTCGAGTAGGTTCTCCCTTCCCAGGAACAACGTCGTAGATACTAAATATCCTATAGATGGCACTACATAATTACTGGTCCTGAAGATACGCCATACCATGGAGGTCAGTATTGGGGTACGCTCATGTTCCCACCCGACTATCCATTTGCACCTCCAGCGATCCGCATGCACACACCTTCTGGGCGATTCCAGCCCTCCACTCGTCTCTGCCTCTCGATATCTGATTTCCATCCCAAATCATTCAATCCGGCATGGGAAGTCAGCACAATCCTTATCGGCCTTCTGTCCTTCATGACCTCGGACGAAATGACGACTGGCTCAGTTGGCGCTACAGAAGCAGAGCGGAAGTGGGCAGCAGCAAGAACCAGATGGTGGAACAGCACAGGAGGAGGAAGCAGTGCACGTGGAGCTTTTCAAAAGGGCAACATCAAGGCAGGAGATGGAGGTGCGAAGTTCAAGGCTGAGTGGCCAGAGTTGGATGCGGAGAATCAGGCTTGGATGAAAGCAAACAGTATCGATCATGCTACTGGAAATTCTACGCTACAGGAGACCAAGACATGCAGCCCTACTGCGGGATTGAGAAGACCCAGCGGCAGTCAACCTGTTGTCGGTGCAGTTGTTGAGGGTGGTAGAGTTGCCGGTGATGTAGGACAGTCGTGGATGCGGCGGAACAAACTCCTTATTTTCGGGATTGCCATTTTTATGTATGTTTTGGTTGCCCGTATAATGGGCGGAGAAAGGGTATAAAGCTTTTTACTGGGGGTTTGATGCTAGAAATAGGAAAATGGGAGGGAGCTCCAGGCAAGTCTTCTAGGCTAGTGTAACGTTTGTCTTTTGTATGTTTACTATTGTAACAGCGCGGCGTTCGCGGAGAACCCTTTGGGTAGAGAGCTAAGAAATAGATGCAAGTAATAAAGCGTTTTCTGCAAGACCAAGTGTCCAATTGATGCATTTGACGGAGCAAGTGCTCGGTCATCTACACAATGAAGTAGGTAGTTTATTTATAATCTTCTCGCCTTATTAACCAGCGAAATGCCCCTAATATATTCTATTCTATTCTAGCATTCTATCGTATCTCCTTTTCAATGTCGTCAGAGCCATGCTCAGCTTCTACCATGTGTAGCTTTTGCCTAACTGAGAAGTAGTAGAAGCCACTCTCCCTCCTAGGAGAAGTAATAAACTTTATTATGTCTAGACCGCTCTATCTCTAACAAGTCACGCTAGAAGGCAGGGATAGGTTCAATAATTGCTTAGTTAATCCTGATAGAAAATTGTCGAGAACGACCGGTTCTTAGAATACCTAGCCACAAATCTGCGGTGCTTATTGTATCCTACCTATTATTAAGCGATTAAAATTCAAGTTGATCCATATAAGATAGGAACAATTGGACACGCCTATGGCCGTTGTAAGCCCCAAGCATCCTCTTTCAATGCCCCGGAAAACTGTCTATACTACTTCTATCCTCTAAATGTATATCTAGAAATGCAAGTCTTCAAGTACTTTTCTAATGAATAAGTCTAATAGAGTTCTTACCGACGATTGCCCAAGGTATTCTTCAGTCTCTTCCATGCTTCATGAATTTCAATAGGAACCTCAACATGGGTAATATATCCCTTCCCTTTGGGGCCATATCCTGCCTCATCATCTGTCAACCTAGGAATTTCACCCATAATCAAGTCAAAGAATCGGCTAGTCTCCCATAACTCATTCGCCGGTATATCTGCAACGGCATAGCGTATTTCCCCTGAATCCGTCATCTCCATCTCAGGAACAAAGACAGGACAGCTAAGAAACAGCGGCTGTGTCTCCAAACCTCCATAGATCTTCTCAAACGACGCAACAGTTCTCAAAGCCATAGTCGGATCCTGAATAACAACACAAGTCTTCGGACTAGGCACACCCGATTTCTCAAGCAACTTCCTAGTTTCCAAAGCATTGGCACCACAATTGGTTGATTTATCCTCAATCAAAATCCTACATCCCGAAGCCGTAATAGCATCGACATCAAAATAACGTTCCATAATCTTCTCTAAGACACGTGCTTCAGGAAGCCCCTCAATCTCTTTTGCAAGAGCATTGTATTTCTGATTTTGAGTTACTGAAGAGTAGAGTAGTGATGTTGAGTGTCCGATTCCTCCACAGAGGACAAGTGTTTTTGTTAGATTGGGTCGTGCTTCCAGGACTCGAAATAGTGTTTCTGCTCCGTGGAGTACGGCTGAGGCACAGATTACGATGCAATCTACTGGTGCGCAGGATGAGAGGTTTTGAATTTGTGCGTGAGCTAGAAATCGAGATATCTGATTTATGTCTTGAATCATCGTCGTATCGGCCATTTTGAAAGTGTATTATCTTTCGATGTGTGAAGTCGAATGTAACTGGATCAAGCTTTTGATGCTCCACCGGAAGAGGCCGGCGGCTTTAATTGCCGTAAAAGAGATCGGGCCATTTTGCTCGCTTAAACCCCTTAATTCAGCGTCCCCAAATCAAGGCGGCAAGACATGCAAGTACTTTTGTACCAAGCGGGGAAGTCGTAAAGAAAGACAATAACGTTCTCTTGGTTACCAAACTCGTTTTCCTATTGACGCAACTTCCCACCTCTATTGCTTTCAAAGCAATGCTTCAACCCAACTGGTACGGCAATCGGCAAATCTCAAGCCACCCCAATGTGATCTATTAATACGAAGTACGAAAGGCACATCAGGTACCAAAGCAAAACGACATCCGATTACCATTTATCCGGTCATTTTACCGGCATATTAAGGGGTACGTAGTTCTACCCCACAAATTGGAAATAACGTTAACAGATTCTGGGGTAGCGAGTAATATTTCAGTAGTAAGAAAATCTAAACGGATACCGGCAGTTTTTACGGCTTCCCATCGAAGGCGGAGAATAAGTCATGATCTGCCTTTACCCGGTCAAACGACATCAATGCGCTAGAATGGCGTGGAGATCCATACGTTGAGATCTCTTAGGGAGGAGAAAAAGAGAGAAATCAAAGCTTCTAATGGGTGCGGTAACAAACCCATTCTTGACACCCGTTGCGGATGCGGGCTCGGGATACAGATCTTAATACTTGCCCACCTCTGTTACTTTAACCGGTGGGCCATCTCTTCTTAATTTGTCTTACACGTCCACTTCTGAAAGTACGAGGAGGTGCCTCGGGTTAGATCGTTCCTGTTCCCCTTAAAAGTAGAGTATATAAATCTCATATTCCTCCGCAGTTGATGGATGTTCTTCAATTGCTTTCTTCGACTTTAAGTCATTACCTACCTAATCCATTGAATTCCTGGGCATACGTCGAAGCTCATAAAACCATGTATTCAATTTATCGGGCTTTGGGAGCTTATATGCTCCCAGCTTTACCAGTTGTGTTAGCAACGACGACATTTCCAGACTGCATCAATGGACCAGCTCTTCTAACGCAAAATCTGGTTTGCGACACCAGTGTATCACCATACGACCGTGCTTCAGCTATAGTCAATGCAATGACAATTGATGAAAAACTCGTCAACATGGTCGAGTAAGGCGGCCCTCGTATTTTCCCGAAATCATTGCTAACAACCTTTCAGCAATAGTCTTGGTGCAGCCCGACTCGGACTTCCAGCCTATGAATGGTGGAGCGAAGCTCTTCATGGCGTCGCTTATTCTCCGGGGGTCAACTTCTCCAGTTCTGGGGAATACTCCTACGCCACTTCTTTTGCCAATCCCATTGTGTTGTCAAGTGCTTTCGATGATGACCTGGTTCAAAAAGTTGCTACAGTTGTAAGCACAGAAGCACGCTCGTTCAGTAACGTTGGTCGGGCTGGACTTGACTTCTGGACTCCTAACATCAATCCATACAAAGATCCCCGATGGGGTCGAGGAATGGAAACCCCAGGAGAAGATCCCACTCGAATTGCTGGTTATGTGCAAAATCTCCTTTTAGGATTAGAAGGTGGAAATGACCCTTCAATTCGAAAAGTCATCGCAACTTGTAAGCATTATGCGGCTTATGATCTGGAAGATTGGGGAGGAAATGTCAGATATGGATTAGATGCTATTGTGACCTCTCAGGATCTTGTCGAGTATTACCTACCGCCATTCCAGCAGTGCGCAAGAGACTCCCATGTCGGCTCTATCATGTGCTCCTACAATGCCATTAATGGTGTTCCTGCTTGCGCAGATACCTATCTTATGGGCAGCATCTTGCGAGAACACTGGGGATGGAACTCAGACCATGAGTACATCACTTCAGACTGTAACGCCGTGTGGAACATTTACGCCAACCATAACTACACCTCTTCTGCTGCAGAAGCCGCCGGTGTGGCTTACACTTCAGGAACTGATACAGTGTGTGAGGCAGGAGATCTCACAGATGTAATCGGCGCATACAATCAATCCTTTTTAAGCGACGCGGGTATTGATCAAGCACTGATCCGCCAATATGCCGGTCTTGTAAAGGTTGGGTATTTTGATCCAGCAAACAGTACTTCCTACCGCTCATTATCATGGTCAGACGTCAATACGCCAGAATCGCAAGACCTAGCTCGGCAAACTGCATCTGATAGTTTCGTGCTCCTCAAAAATGACGGCACTTTACCGCTTAACTTTGGAAACGCAACCTCTGTAGCATTAATTGGATTCTGGGCCAATGCGACAACCCAATTACTCGGGAACTATAATGGCAATCCTCCATATTTCCACAATCCAGTCTATGCAGCTCAACAACTCGGCCTTACTATCAATTACGCAACTGGCCCCATTGCCGAGAACGACACAACTGGAAATTGGACTGATACTGCCTTGGAAGCTGCAGCTAGCTCCGATGTTATTTTGTACTTTGGTGGCATAGACATATCAGTTGAAGCAGAAGCTATGGATCGATATACAATCTCCTGGTCTCCATCTCAACTCGAACTTATTTCTCAAATATCCTCCCTCGGGAAACCAACTGTTGTTGTTCAACTCGGTGATCAACTGGACGACAGTCCACTTCTTTCCAACAGCAATATCTCAGCTATTCTATGGAGCGGCTACCCCGGCCAAGATGGTGGTTCAGCAGTCTTCGATATCTTGACCGGCGCCAAAAGCCCCGCTGGAAGACTACCAGTCACACAATATCCAGGTAGCTATGTTGATGAAGTTCCAATGACAGATATGACACTACGACCAAGCACCACAAACCCAGGCCGAACCTATAAATTTTACAACGACGCAGTACTACCTTTTGGCTACGGACTCTCCTACACTAATTTCTCCATTGAATTTACTTCCAACAGCACCACCACTACACCAACAATCTCCATCTCAGATTTAATATCATCCTGTAACGAAACACATCTCGATCTCTGCCCTTTCCCATCAACCTACATCCCACAACCAAAAATAACAAACACCGAAACCACAACCTCAGATTTCGTCCTCCTAGCTTTCATATCCGGTTCCCACGGTCCAGAACCCTATCCCATAAAATCACTAGCAACATATACACGACTACGAAACGTCACAGCCGGAGAAACACGCTCCGTACAATTAAACATGACTTTAGGTTCTTTATCTCGAGTTGATGAATTCGGAAATCGGATCTTGTATAATGGGAGTTATACACTGGAATTGGATGTTCCGACGCAGATTAGTTTGGATTTTAATTTGGTTGGTGAGGATGTTGTGTTAGATGAGTGGCCTCAACCACCGCCGGTTTCTACAACTGTGCTTGCGGGGAATAGCACTGTTACTGTTACGCCGCAATCTACCTAGTTTTCGGGGGTGGGTTTAGGTCTTGTTTTAGTTTGTGTGACTTGGGGAGGGGATTATAGTCTATATTAACGTTCTTTTATGTCATAGGTTGGTAATTTAAAAACATCTTGGAAGGATTTAAACAGAGTTATAATTTCAGACAATTCTCATAGAAAATAATAAAATTTGTTGCTGTAGCCTTTTTGTGAGGCAGGAAATTTTCGTTGAAAGTACTTATGGTATCCGGATCTTGCGTAAACGTAGGCATAAGTACTGTAGGGGTGGGTGCTTTCACCTCGTTAAGGTAGGAAAAATAATCGTAGTTGATTCCTAATAACTAGGTCGAGTAGTAGTCTAGTTATACTCGTCTGTCTGCAAAGACTAGTCCCAATTGGGCTAGTAGCGCGGTGCGGCCCGGCTGGGCGCGGCCTCTGATTGGCCCAGCTCCTTGTTGGTGCGCTTATATAATACACACGTGATATTGGATATCAACGTTCCAACAGAAAGAAAGTCTCCATACCAGTCATTAGCTCCTAGGGAGAAACAGCGTCGAGAAAGATTAATCCAGACTGTAAAGAGATAAAGAGACGCTGTACCTATTTATGCGTGGGAGTATAAAGACTTCATTGTATAAAAGTTGATGGAGACAGGGAAGGAGAAGGCTAGGTTTGAGTAACTCATTTAATCTAGGTAGCCGGTTTAAAACCTGTCACTTATTTAGCGTACAATACACAGAATCTTTACTCAAGCAACATAATTTCAATTCCGACTCAAAACAGGAATTTGTTAAGATACAGTCTCTCCTAGCTTAATAAGTCTCCTTACTTAAAACGCAGGAAAAGGAGAGTACAACGCAAGATCAAGGTTTAGATACATCCGCGATATGCAATTTTACAATGATTACGATTACAGCCTAGGACTTTGTCACTTCCATGATATGGATCTCAGATTGTATTGGGATATAGTTCTTTGCTGGTGCATGATTTCAATGCTAAGATCACTTTCACTCTAATTGAAGATTGTGGTAGAACATAATCTAACGACCCATCCTGATGATCTTTGTGTATTTATGTGCTTGTTACCAGAAAGATAAATTATGCCTCAACTAAAGTTTGGGTTACAATGACAGATTTCTCTGTCAATAGCTCGCCGCTAGTATCATCAACTTTGACTAAGTGTTCCCGACGAATATAATCGTCGTACCTAAGATAGGCACCTAGCAGCACTTGTGCTCCAGTAGCACAGTCCTCTGGACTTGTGTATTCTGCTGGGTTATGGCTAACTCCATCTCTGCACCGAACGAAGATCATAGCAGTTGGGATATGTTTCGATGTATAGACCCTATGAGTATCAAAATTAGTTCTCCTCGCGTAGATACAGGGTTTGTAACATCTTACGAATCATGGCCAGCTCCACTGGTCAATTCCATATGGCATCCCAACTCCAAGGCCGACGAACGCACACATTGTTTCATTGTCTCGTTGAAATTGACCGCTGGAGAGTTCCAGATTGTGTCAAATGTCAACGTCAAACCGTGTTCTTTGCTGATCTTCTCAAAGTTTTCTCTGCATTGTTTCTCAATCTCGAGGACATCCTCATCGAACGGCGATCTGACATCTAGATTCATCTGCACATCTCCAGATATGGTGTTGATACTCTGAGGGCTTGAGTTAATGACAGCGATTGTTGCTCGGGCGCCTCGTTCATTAAGCTCGCCAGTTGTTGCAATACGATTTGCTTCAACAATCATCTTGGCAGCTCCGAGCAAGGCATCACTTCTCCTATCCATAGGTGTTGAGCCGGTATGTGCTTCCCGGCCAACAACCTTCAAGTTGTACCATCGCATGGACTGAACACCCCTAACAACAGCTGCTGGTAGCTCAGCATTATCGAGAATTGGGCCTTGCTCAATATGAACCTCAAAGTGTGCAAGAAGCGGATTTGTTTTGAAGCTCGCAGGTTCCTCGCCAATATAGCCAATGCGTTTAAGTTCGTCACCAAGCTTTATTCCAGAAAGATCCGTTCGGGTGTGGCCATAGTCAGTGGTGAAGTGCTCGGCCCAGACGCCCGAGCCTAACATACAGGGAGGGAACCGGGCCCCTTCTTCATTTGTCCAATTCACAACAGCAAGCGGTGCATATGTAGTGATGTTGTTCTCGTGTACCGTCTTCAATACCTCAATACCGGAAACGACACCTAGAATTCCATCATACCTACCGCCGGTAGGTTGAGTGTCAAGATGAGAACCGATAGCAATCGGAGGAAGATCATTGTTGAGCCCCGGTCGAATACTGAATATATTGCCCATGGCATCAATCTAGAAGGCTTAGTTCGAAGAATGCATTAGGGACAGTGTCGAAATCTTCTAACCTTGTGTGAACAGCCGTATTGTTTTGTCGTGGCAATAAACCAATCTCGAACTTTCTTATCATCATCATTGGCCGTCAAGCGGTCTATAGCTCTTGTTAGACTTAGCCTGTCTCCGGAATATATTATTTTTCTTACTCATTCCACCATCTGGAGTGCTGCGAAAATATAAGTATTTCTACCCTTCCAATCTGGAGATTAAATGACTTACTTTCCCCACTGGCATGATTCATGTATGGTGCCGATGACTCTTGCCGAGTTTATCTTCAGCGAGGCATATGTTGAATTCAACGGTTCTGGACGCATGGTTGCGATAGTGGACAGAAACACCGAAGAGATCTCAAAACACACCTGGACAAGAGGAAGTCGCTATTTTGCTTCCATTGTTCAAATTCAAACCTAGACAGTTCAGTATCATGTGATTTATCCGACCGACGGATCCAGATCTGAAAGCCACGGAGATCCGCGAGTTTGAGGATAAGACAAGAGTGGGAGAGCTGAAAATGACAAGAACTTACGACGCAAGACGGGGGATGGAGAAGTTGATACTTTTCGTAGGAGATATGTGTCATCAATTATTCTGACGTGGTGCTCTGCAGAGCTTGATTGACTAGGTGTCCATCTCGGTTGTCTCCAACCTTCTAATTGTCCATGACTGGAGATGTCCGCCAATGGGGCGGAGTGCCTACGAACTGTGCTGTCATGTGCGAGATGTCGGAGGAGAAAGATAAAGGTTCGTGGTTCTTGCCCACATTTGAAACCGTGTGCTATTATGGAGCATGGCCAATTGACAAGCCGTAGTGCGATAGACTTGCTCCTGCTTGTGGACGATGCATAGAAGCAGGAGTCGACTGTACGGGATTTAACCCAAAGGGTGACACCGAAATCCCAAGGAGCGTTGTGTACTTTCTCGAGCATGAAATAGCCAATTTGGAAAAAGATATTGGCCAAAATGACCTCAATGTCACAGACTCTGAAGACATCGCCGAGCAGCACTTAGGCGATAGTGCGAATAATGTGTCTTCAAAAGGGTTTGGCACTGAGACACACATCAGTCATGCACCGACCCAAGGTGATGTGATGAAGGAGGCTATCATGGCAAGCAATGAGCTTCAGAGCATGATTGGGGCTACGATGCCTTCAGGATCATGCCTCACTGATATGTTATCCAGTGTGAGAATGGGTCTTACTCCCTCGTACACCCCGTCATCACCACCTACCTTGGATACGACACCTGTCCAAAGCTCAGTGAGCACGCGGCAGCATGAAGAGGAAGTTGATATCCCGATACTAATCTCTTTGCCAACCCATGTGATTCATAGTTTGGTAAAGAAATTCGTGCAGCGCGTGTTGCCACTCTATCCCTTTTTGCACGAGCCAGCCATATACAAACATGTTAGTCGAGCAATCGGGAAGATACCAAAACAGTATTCGGGAATGACAAAACCCTCTGTGAGGCCGGACTATGACTTTCTCATCCTCTATCTCATCTTGGCTATCTCCTCAACCCTCGGAAGTGCCAATAGCGGGCATGAAGCCCGGTGTATAGCCTTCTCTGGCTCTTTGTTTTCTGAAGGCATCCACCATCTCTCCAGCAAAGCTCCTTTCCCCAACGATCTTGCAGAGATCCAGTCAACTCTGCTTATTTTGCAGTACGCGCTTATCAACCCAAAGTACGCAAATGTCTGGATTTTGAGCGGGGTCGTGATGCGATCGTGTCTCGAACTTGGTCTGCATCGCGAAGTGTCTCCGTCGGTTGGGCTGGATTTATTGACTATTGACCTGAGGCGACAGGTATTCTGGGTGGCTTACTGTATGGATAGATCGATCTGTTCAGCATTGCAGAGACCATTATCGATCCCAGATCCTACAATAAACACTCTGTTCCCAGCTTTAAGTCTCTCTGAAGCAGGCGTCACAGCGCCTCGACCCCATCCAACGAAATTGTTAGCGTTACGACAGATTCAATTCGCCAAGCTCCAGTCGACCATTATCGAGGTTCATTTTCAGGGGAAACCCTTCGAAGACGGGCAGACTTGGGATGAATGGCTAGCAGCTACAGACCAAGGCCTTCGAAATTGGTACGAAGTTCTCCCTCCTGAAGAAGACCAAACTTGGGCCGAGGTGGGTTTCTCGCAATGCCTAACAAATCTTTACCGACCATCACCGAGAGTGCCTTTTCCCAGCCAGAGAAGCCTTCTGGTCGCATTCGAAGCTGCCTGTGGTTCAGCGCAAATATACCAAAAACATATTGCGACTGGATTCTTCCGACGTCCCTGGCTGGCGGCGCACAATACCTTTTCTTCAGCCATGGTTGCATTGTTTTGTCTTCGTTACGGCTATGAAGGAATTTGTAACCGATGGAACGCAGGAGAGATATTTCAAATGACCAAGCTCTTCACAATGAACCTGCTTACGCTGTCAGCCCAAGGATGGTCCGAAATATCTAAGTATGCGGGTACATATGAACGACTCCTCGGTCCATTACTTGACTCAGTATTTACCCAAAGCACGTCTCCATCAAAATCCTTTGGCCCGGAGCAAGACGCAGAACTTGCCAGGCTTATATATCCCGGGCCGGCGCATCTCGAGAAACTGCGTTTCGGAAATGCAAAAGCATCTTTGGGTGACGACTATCAAGGCTTCGATGCTGCACTTTTTAACTGGGAGGATGATTTTCAAGGGAATATTTTGAATTGGGGAGAAGAACAAAGCTTTTCAAATTCATGCAGTGTGTCTATTTCTAGACAGGCGCAGACTGGTTCGATCTCGCCGAGTGTATCTCCAATTTCGTATCGGCAGAATTGGTTGCAGTAATATCACATTAATTTTCAAGTGGACAGTCTTAAAACCCAACGAAATTATTTCGAGATCCGTCAAATCCTGACATTCCCCTTCTTCTCCAAGCGCTTTTTTATAGCCAGGTCCCAGGCTGGCTTGTACGGCTGTAAGCGGTGCCGTAACCAGATGGGAAGCTATTGCTAACGCTTGGAAGATTGGGTCGGTTGCTGTGACATTCGGGACATCTTGAGTCGTTTAACAACCCACGCTGCATAGTGAGAAGAGTGTCGAAAAGATATTGGTGAGGATCTCCGGAGTATGTTTCATGATAAACCTGAAGAACTGTGACGACTTCTAGAGACGCTACTTCGTTTTGATGGAGCTTGCAGTGCCCCCAGTCAAATCTTGGACAACTGTTATGAAATTTGTGATTGTCAAGTCCATCCGGTGCGATATCTAGAAACTTAACCATTTTCATCTGCTTGGGGAAAACTTGAAGCATCCATCGCAATCCGCGCAGTCCGTTCGGTATACATAGAGTATCTATGTCTGGGTGGAAGTGACATCCAATTATAACACCACAATTTGACTTCCCTTGAAAAGATCGAGTATAGTTGGCCTCAAAGTGTTCGAGAAATGCACGACGTGCTTCGTGGTGCACAAGCTGTACGGCAGATGGTGAGGTTTCAAGGAAGTCTAGGTCAAAATCGCGATGGTGTAGCGCCTTGTTATAGTCGCGGGCTCGAATGACATGGATGCTGACAGTGCGGGAGTGAAAGGTATATGCGAAGATATGCAGTCGGACTTCTGTAGGTAGGAGTTACCCAAGTCAAGTGAGTTGCCCAAGTCAAGGGAGGGGAAAGACTGAATAAATTGTCTTCGCTATTTGCAGCCATTTCGAAACTGTTGGTGATTATAACCAAAGTATCGATTAGCTCCGTCGAAGGAAGATTCGCTTTCCCAGAGACTCAATAGGTGAGTTATGAAAGTGAGCATCACGACAATTGGTCGAGATTGATTTCGCTTATGTAATCGGCGGCGTGTTAGTTTTTCCTTCCGGTATTGTATCCGAACCCCAACTTCGAGTTCCAACACCTCATCTAGGGCGAACAAGATGTAACCCGTGATAATGACGTTCTTCTGAATGCTTTATTCCCAACCCCATAACAGAAACATGGAGACTTTACCAATTGTGTAAGACAATCCTTTTCTACCGTCCAACACTGACAATTGTCAGTCAACTGATCTATCACTAGTGAGGATGAACAGCCCGTTGCTTTCTCATCATCACCCCAGGGAATAGATCTTGGGGACTTTGATGATAAGCTCCGAGCCGCCATTCAGCTACTACCAAGCTGTCAAAGGTGCAAAAGGCTGCGAAGGAAATGTGATACCAATCTGCCTTCATGTCGGCTTTGCCAAAAAGCAAATGTTGAGTGTTCGTTCTATGACCATTCATTACAGCAGGTTCTGCCACGGAGGTATTTATTACAATCCTTTCTTGTGAATTCGGTTGCTGACTGTGTCTGGTAGCTATGTGCTATCCCTTTTGACACGAGCACAGGAGCTGAAGGAAGTGAAGAAGTCAAGCGCCAATAAATCTTCCCTTCCTTCTACGCTTCCGTCTCCAGTGGCTCCTGTATCGAACACTGCACCAGCTCTAGAAAAACTTTCTAGTAGGCAAAACGCCAGCCAAGATAACTTTGATGAGCACTTCATGCTGTCTACACCTACCGACTCTACGTCCCGGTTCTTTGGTTCTAGCTCAGTATTCGTCTTAACTGTTGGGGTTGCTTCTAGAGTCTTTGATGATTCCTCCCTCTTTCAATCACCTGAAAAGCCTCTTTTTGATCTGACAGACGTCGAGGGAGGTATCAATGACCCGAATATCGTCTTGAAATCTCGTATCAGCATTTACTCAAGAGAAATGCTACTGACGCTCACTGGCCACTATATGTCGTCTTTGAATACACTTTACCCGTTTATTGACGAATTTACAATAAGTCATGACTTGGAGGTTTTCTTGGACAATCAGATAAACGAGGCCTCTGGACCATCTAAACTTTCAGGCAAAGCTGCCTATCAGTATTTCCGCATCGCAATGATTTGTGCGATTGCATGCGCGAACAAGTCTCGCCACAAACCGCACCTCGTGGCAAGTGATGATGACTTTTATGCAAAGGGTGTGAGATATGTGGAAGCAGTGACTTCAGAAGTGTAAGTCTTTGCTTTACTACCCTTCCTTCCCCTCTCTGAGATGATGAGAGCAATTATTCACAGACCTGTTCTGAATTCCATGTGGACAATAATATACACAAACACTCCTGATTACTGCCTTCCTCTTTAGCCCTTATGCATAGATAATTTAGTAGATATTGCTAATGCTTCCCAAGCTCTGGCGAATCACTACAGGCGCTCATGCTACTTATTGTATATTGCCTTTTCCATCCTCGAAAAGGTGACATATGGAAACTTTTGGATTACGCGTGCCGACTTAGCGTAGAATTGGGATACCACACTGAACTCCCTTCCGACGAGGACTCCAGCAGAGATATGTCTCTGCGACGCAGTACCTTTTGGGGTCTCTACACCATTGAAAGAATTATCGGACAGATATTCGGCAGACCCTCGGACCTCCCAGAACAGATCATTACGACTGAATATCCGGGTATTCTTGTCACCGGCTCACCAACAGACCGAGCTTCAGTCCAAGTTTTCTCGGCAGCACATCATTATCGATTGGTATACTTACGCTCCGAAATATATCGAGAGATTTATCTCCCAACCAGTCCCTTCGTCCATGATCTCGACTGGTTTATAGATCGTTACTTCACACTGTCACAGTGGTACGAAGAGATTCAAATCAATGAAGAACACGCAGGTGTTGGAACTTCAACCTGCAATGTTGCATACCACTCTACAATTGTGTTTCTTTTTCAACCGCTGCTTTTAAGAGCATTAACAGAGACCCGCAAACCAACACTTGGACCAACAACGCATCGAGTTACCCCTTCGGAAAACTATCGCTCCGCCTGCCAATTAATCCGCACCTACGAGAAAATCATGCATGCTCCAGACGATACAGCACTAGGCATATACGCCATGACTATTATGAGTGCACATTATATATACCTTGCAGGCTTGACCATTATGGCACATGCATATCTTTCTATCGACGGTCAGATTGAAGCTCTGGGTCCATTGGTACTAGGCGTCTCTGAAAGAACTACGCAACCAATGGATTACTCAGAGATTTACGAAGTCTCCGGCTCTTGCTTGGTTCTCCTCACTTGGTGTGCAAGCACTTGGAAGGGTATGTCGGGAATGTTGGATATGTACAAGAGGCTTTCGGAGAAGCTGCTCCCAATGTTGGCCGGCAAAGGTCTAGTATGAGATGCTAGAGCTATCAGTGGACTGTAACTATGCGTTGGATTCTTTATCTGAGATAAGTGCGGGGCAATCTACGGACTCCAACTGTGCCTGCTATGCTGGACCTGACAGGACACTGGATGCCCACCGTGTGCCTTTTCTCTGACCCTGCAAAGGTGGGGTTGAACGGACATGAGCGCTGACGGGATGCTGGGACCATCCGCGAGCTTGATAACTTGGGCTTGGATAAGCGATCAATATGACTGGCTGTATCACCATTCAGTAAGGAAGCGGTCTTAAAGGTTAGATTCATTGCAAAGACACTATCAACAGTTGCAAGGTAAACCGCGCAGGCAAGATGGGTTTTGCTAACAAAAGGATCGCGGTCGTAGGCGGAGGGCTAGGAGGCATGGCCTTTGTAAATGCAGCTTTATATGCGGGACTCGAGAACATTCAGCTGTACGAGCAATCACCTCAATTCACTGAAGTTGGAGCGGGCGTGAACATCACCAAGAACGCCAATGTTATCCTCGATGCGTACGGCCTAAAAGATGCAATGCGATGGAAGTCATCACACGATCCACCCTGCTACATGGAGTATCGGAATTATAAAACCGGCGAGGTCTTTGGTCAAATTGATGAGTTTGGGCAACCATCCAGCCGGCAGATACATCGAGCTCATCTGCTCGAAGTGATGAGAGAACGTATGCCGGCCTCGATTCTCAACACCGGGAAACGTCTGACGTCGATACATAGGAGCGAGACCGGTGAATATGTCCTCATGTTTCTAGATGGGACGGAAGCTGTAGCAGATATAATCATCGGGTGTGATGGCATCAAGTCAGCTGTGCGTGCTCATCTCGGATTCGCAGATCAACCAAACTACTCAGGCCAGATGGTGTATCGTGGCTACGTCCAGTATGAAGATCTCTCAGAAAAAGCAGCAAAAGAATTGCGGAAGACTGTTATCTTTAGGGGCAAGCAAAGGCATATCTTAACCCTGCCCATTGGAAACGACCATTCCAAAACTGCTCGCGTTGGACTCATTGGTTTTATGACAGAGCCGCTCGAATCCTGGGTCTCGGAGAGTTGGATGGCCAAAGCTCCTGTTGATAGATTGGCAGAGCAAGTCGAGGGCTGGACAGAAACAGTGCAGGAAATTATTTCTGGTCTTCGGAAAGGCGCAGAACGAGGACCTGAAGGCGATATGATTTTGAAGCAAGCTCTCTACGTGCGGGATCCAATTCTCAAGTGGTATCAGGTTGAAGCTGGCCACCCAGGTACAGGAATCATTCTCTTGGGAGACTCTGCGCATTCAACTCTCCCACATCAAGGTGAGGAGCAAGAATTCTTCCTATCACATCCTCAATTTTAACATAGTTTTAGGTCAGGGAGCATGCATGGCAATCGAATCTGGCGTCGCGCTGGCAACCATTCTCAAGAACTGGAAGTCCAATGACCTAGAAGCCGCCTTTGAATTCTACCAAGGTATCCGTAAGCCACGCACAGATAAAGTCACAAGGACAAGCTACGAAGCTGGGAAGCTAGCAAGTGCGGAAGTTCCCGAGGTGACCTCAGAAAATTTCAATCCTGATGCACTTAGAGAGCGTATGAAATGGATCATGGATTATGATGTCTTGAAGGAGGTGTATGAGAAAGGGGCACCTCATTTTGAAGCCGCACAAGCGCCGATTGAAGCGCACTTGTAGTTAACTATTCAAAAGTACCTTCCAGCATTCATTCAAGTTTTCTTTGCTGATTTGTGTCACATTTGGTCTCGCCTTCAAAAACAAATATCTAAGACTCCATAACTTGTGTGCAGTGGTGTATGGTTTTCTCAGCGCTTAGCTTTGGCTCAGCTACTCAAAGTAACATATAAATGACGAGCAATCTCTAGTACAGTTGAGTCTACAGGCACACTTTAAATTATGTCTGAGAGCCATGAAATCCATCATGGATCAGACACATCCATGACATGCAAATTTATAACCCTCAAAATAATAATGTATCAACGACCAAAATATCTTAACTCTAGGCCGCGGAGCGGAGGATAAACGATTGCAGACCATGCCGCTGCCAAAGGTAAACCAATCTTGTGAAAGATGTTAGCGATATTAATCAAAGTCGAGTGCAAATACTTACATCAGAACCATAAGCACCAATTAGTTTCGCAATCGGTCCGACAAAGTACGTCTGATCCATTCCTAAAATGGCACCAATCCAACCAACGAGGAAGGCAGAGAGAGCGGCGATACCAATAGGCATAGACTTCCTGTCATTCCAAGCAGCCCAGTCATAGCCTGACTTCCGGCGAAAAATAAGCTCCTCCTCCATAGTCAAGGTGATCCAAATGATAGTCCAGTAGCCAATCAAGGCAAGGAAGTTAAGGAAGATGGTCAAGAGATTGTCGCGTCCTGCAATAGCACATACAGTGTAAATGACGACCGCAACTGTTGACCATACAACACGTGGAATCTTCAGTGCCCAAGTTGCAAGTATTTGGAAGGATAGTGAAGCCGAGTATGTAGCGCCTGTAGTGATTCGCTATTAAGCAATAAAAAGCTAAAAATAAAAGCTAAAAAAAAAGCTAAAAAAAAACGAAAGAAAAAAAAAGAAAATGTTTGCAACAACTCAACAACTCCGCCCACCCCTACATGTTTGATAGCTCCTTTAGCTCAGCAAAAAGTTGCTTTTTCTTGTTCAAAAGTTTACGAAATTCTACATCTGTCTCCCAAAGCTCAGCAGCTTTGGCCTTGAAAGCCTCTTCCTCAGCGCCGGTAAGAAGCATTGACATTTCTGCCATTTTGGCAAGGTGCTCGTCCTCTCTCTCCTTCTCGGTCTTCGGCTTTGGTCGGATCTATACACAAAGTTAGCTATTTTACTACATAATTTCAATTCACTGTTCACCAGTTTACAATATTACAGGCCAAGTAGTAGTCATAAAGTATACTTATTCCTGATATTGTACATATTGTGGCATACTTGTTTTAAAACTTCAAAACAAATAGCCAAAATAACTTTCAAAAAACAAAATAAAAATAAAAATAAAAATAAACATACAGGGAGTTCTTTGGCTTCTGCCATTGGCAGATCGCCACTTCCATCCTACAAATTGTTAATTCATTTATACCAAACAATAGATAAGATAATACCTACAGCGATGGGAACATTTGGCTCGCCCTCCTTGGCCCCAACCTCCTTTGTGACCTCAGCAGCCTTCTTTGCCTCCTCGGCAGCCTTCTTGGCCTTCTTCTCAGCCTTCTTGGCTCTCTTTGACTTCTATAAATTCAAGTTAGTTAATACATAACATACTTTAAGGCTAAATACACAATCAAAAACCAATAGCTCGCTAGATTCTGAATATCCAGGAGAAAAAAAAATAAAGGATCTTATATTCAGCATGAACAGGATGGATGAAAAATAGAAAAAGGTGGAACAATCAGATACAGTATTACAAGAAATCCTGTTTCACGTAGTTTGAACAAAGCAGTAAGAAAATATCAAACTTACCGGCTCGGATGGCTTCTCTTCTTCTTCTTCTTCTCCCTTCCGCTTCTTTGCGGTGGTGGTGGTGGCAGCAGGGGTGGCGGCAGCTGCAGGAGTTGGGAGGGCGGGGAAGGCGAAGAGAGAGGCGCCAAGAGGCAGCGCGGCGGCAGCAGCAGCGAGCGTCTGGTTTTGGTAGTAGCGCTCTACACGCTGATTAGTACTACTATTCTACAGTAGCTAAATCGCAGCAAATAAGACAGAAATGAGGTTTCATATGTTGGAATGAATAAATAAAAAGCATACGTAGTGGCAGATAAACAACAAGTAATCAAAAAGTAGTAGAAACGGGAGAGAAAAATAATATGTATTCGATAAATGGCAAAAGAGTAGGACGTAAGAGAGAAAGAGATATTTGTCTGATAAATGGAAAATAGTAGAAAGGAGAGAGAAACGAATTTATATTAGATAAATGGCGAAAAAAGTAGAAAGGAAGAGAGAAACGAATTTGTATTAGATAAATGGCAAAAAAAGTAGAAAGGAAGAGAGAAAGAGATATTTGTCTGATAAATGGCTAAAGTAGATTCGACACTCATAACTCTTCGTTATTTGGCATTCGTTGATTGGCCCATGAAGCGAGAAACTGGGGGTCGTAACCGAGAGGAAAAGGGGGTAACAAATGCAAAGGCATCTCCGTAACCACTTAACAATTGGAATAAAACTCTGGACAGCTCCTGCTCATATGAGTTAAAGAGCTTGATGAGCCGAACAAATTTGTAGAGCTTGAAACGATAGTAAGATAAGAAAGCTTTCGTACTCGAGAACGGGGAAAGCGAGCCACCCGTAAACACACAATCCTCGGAATGATAGTTATCCTGAATCAAACAGAATCCATAAGAGGTACTCCACAGGGCTGAGTAGGCATAAGATACTCAAGAACTGGACAGGATAGTAATCCAGAACAAGATCTTGAATATACGTGACACTCCAGGAACTAGCGATGACCAGTTCTGTCTGATACATAGTTGCAAAGCATAAAGTCCCGAAGAAAAGAAAGGTGTAGTACAAAATTTCAAGTATGATTCATACGCGGAGTGTTATACACGTGTGTTGAAAGTACAGAAAAAGCATAAAGAGCTTATGACTGGGAAATTGGAAATCCATGAGGTAAGAGACTGCCAAAAAGCAGGTGATGCAGGAAGTGTAAAACTAACTATGGATGACCGTAGAACAAGACATATGACTGAAGTAAAAGAGAATATAAATCTGCATGAGGACTTGAAGGATGTCTTCGACGCGTTGAAGATATGAACCTCCAGAAGAAATGGCTCGAAACAACTTACCTTGGTATGCGGTCGGCTTCTTGGGAGGGGCCATCTTGACTTTTGAGGTACTATAGACGTGTACTGTCAATAATTGCCCATAAAATGCATGTATAGAGACATACGTAGTGGTGGATGGTATTGTGTAAGTAGTTCTATTCGACGCGTCAGTTCTCAGTAACTCAGTAATAGGCTCGAAATACATACATTGAATAGTAAATTTTGAATTTCAAATCTTACTATGTTAGTAACTAATCTAATTTAATATGCTATGGAACGTAAACCTACAACTTTTGACAATAGAGGATGGCGTAAAGAGTAGAAGGGAAGTTCAGGCACGAAAATTTTGGAGGTTTTGATATACCTACCACCTTCGCGTGCCTGCCAAATTTGGCAAGCGAGTCTGTTGACTCTAGCACATATCACCAAAATCTCGTCCCTCTCCTCTCCTCTTTTCCTTCTTTGAAGACTCGAGAATTCAAAAAAGTGACTTTATTAATCACAAAAGCTTCGCAGGTAAGACAATTTCCTCTTTCTCATTCTTCTAATGCAAATTTACACATCCATCGACACAAATCACTTGGTTGCAGCCGTCGAAGGTGTTGCCAGTATGGTCATTGCCTTGACCCGACAACTTTCAATACACGAAAATACACTGTGAAGCCTCCCTCGACAGGGTATCTGCTCTTGTCATACTTCACCTCCTACCGCCTGGGCCGACAGTCATCCATGAAGTCTCCAAGTTTCACTCGGCTCTGTTTCCAAGAGCAATGCTCATGTAGCTGGCGCAATTCCACCAATTTCGACGCGTAAACAAGACCCCAGAACGGCCACGCACTCGAAAGACCAGCCACGTGTGCCACATCTTTGTTTCTCTTGGTCTATACATTCAGCCATATATTTCCTCTTCAAACTTCACTTGATCAGAAGTGCTGGTCCAAGTGCTTGTCATATCTGCCACTGGCACACGGACAGATATGATATTTACATCTTCAGTTGATCATTTGCTAACTTCTATGATAGCTATCTGAATCCCAACGTCTTCACACGCTCCCTGACAATGCCTTTACGTAAACGCGTCCAGAAGGTCTCCGTCAAGCTCTCCGCACCTGCACGTGAGGTTGCGAGAAGCGAGACACAAAAGGAACCCTCTCTCCCTGCTCGAAAGAAGTACGCACGAGATGCGGTAATTCTAGACAGCGAGGAAGAGGATGAACTCAGTGATGTCTCTCCTGATACTGAAAAGAAGTACGCACGAGATGCGGTTATTCCGGACAGTGAAGAAGATGATGAACTGAGCGAACCTCAAGAAGAGTCAATGACTTTGAATGAGGATACCATGAAATCCACTCGGCCTAAACGCACAAGAGCTTCTACGAAGCGCTATGGCGAATGGGCTGATGACGATGGATTGGAACACAAGTCTCCTCAACCAAAACGCCAGAGGGCTTTGATTGAGGATGACGATGTGGGATTCCTTGAATCTGATCGACCCCTGCACTCAGAGGCTCGGGTTGAGAATGATGAAGGTGAATTCGATTTCGATTCTACGGGATACGATGACGATGATTCTTTGGATTACGACAGTGATCTTGAGGATGAAGAAGTCTTGTTGGGTCCTGAGGACGACGAAGAGAATAGAGGTATGATTGATGTGGATTCGCTTGACGAATCTACTGATGTCTACCCGGGACTTGACGGCCCTTCTTCAAGTCAGAATTCGGATCTACTTGCCGAAAACGAGCTCGATGCTCGGATCATCCTCTTTCGGCAGCGTCTTGGTAGGGTTATCGATGCGTTCAAGGATGAAGCTAAGATGCCATGGAAGACGTTTGTGAGTATACCACGCGAAGAGCGATGTATTTGTACAAGCTTTTACCATATGCTTTCACGAGTTGGAACTGATTTTCTGCTGGATAAGTATTGCCAGGCAATTCCAGTTGAACTTCAAAAAATATGTGGCCAAGAAACATGGACGAATGAGGAGGTGGTTGACGCTTTACCCATTAATAAATGGCAGGGCAACAAGCATCAAGGTATCTATTGTGCATTCGTACACAAGGACGACCAACCTTACGAACCCTATGTTGGAGGCGCTTATTCAAAAGGTGGTCTGCATCAGCGTATTTCTACGCATAAAAGAATAGCAAGACAGGCATTGGACCTGTTTAAAAAATCAAATGTGAATAAGAGTGCATTTTACCAATATTTGCGTAAAGACGGCATGAAATCGAACTTTCGAGTACTTGCTGAATTTGATGTTCATATATCTTCTGGGTACCTTGCACTCCTAGAGTCCATTTTTATGGTATTCTTTGGATCATATCAGTATCCTGGGTGGGTATGCCAGTATTCTACTCTACGTAGCTATAACTTGGTTAACGAGATTCGTGAAAGAGCGAACCTTGGTAACTCAATCGAAGGCTTCCAAGGGTTGAATAGAGCTTTACCAACTATTCAAGGGTTTAGCCACCCAGGATTGAAGGGTAAAAAGACTTTTTGTTCCAAATGCAAGAGAGAGTGTTTTAGCAGAAGTACTCTTGGCAAGAGAGGCAGACTATTGTTGAATAAACATGATCCGCTTGGTGCTTATGTATGTGCCACCTGTTATAGACATTCAACTGGACAAGTTTCAAAGCCGAGGGATGCAGCGTGTCTGATAGCCCATAAAGAGGCAAGAAAACGTATAGCTCAACTGGATGATCCTCCTTGTGAGAACCTAGGGTGTCCAAATACAAAGTCGTCTACGACATTGTTTCTGTTTAACACCAAGCTTCATGAGTTCTGGTGTCACAGTTGCGTTACTTTCTTTGCAAATCACAAGAAACGGAAGACATCATTCGAACGGGCGAAAAGTGACAACCTACATCCAGATAGGCTTGCAGCGTTGCTACGCCTTGAGGCGCAAGTAGATCCTAGTGATCCTGTGTGCGAGAACCCAATTTGTAGACACAAAAAGTCTGAAGGAAGGGGCTTATCATTTTATTCTATGGCAAAATTGTTCCTATGTGTTTCCTGTGCACATTACTGGGGGCGTCACCAAAAGCTTAGGACCAAGGGGAAAGATATTGACCCCGCGGACATGGTCTGCGAAAACCCAAAGTGTACATGTCTAAAGTCTCAAGATTCTCGATTCTCATTTGTTTCTGCAGCAAAAATGCGGCTATGCCATGCCTGTGGACAGTACTGGACGAGTTACCAAAAGTTTAGGACCAAGGGGAAATGGATTGATGATTAAGAGGCTGAAAACTACAACTGTAGTTGAACATCCTGATTAATCAGATGTCCCCGCATTACCGCAAGGACCAGTTGTGTTACAAGGTTTTTCCTTCAAACACATAGCAAATGCTTTTTTTTGTTTTTTGTTTTTTTTGAAATCTCGGGCTTTCACCCTTGCTTTTCATTGAGTTGAGGCTACGGCTGCTCTCGAAGAATGACGCATTGGGTTGTAGCTGGTCCATTGATCGAAGATAGCTGATAACACAATGGGATTGGCGAGAGAAGTTGCATAAGAATATTCTCCGGAACTGGAAAAGTTGACTCCTTAAGCTAGGAGAGACATGTATCTTAACAAATTCCGCGAAGAACGAGTATCCATTAAATAACCATCATCCGCTTGTTAACGAAATTTCATAGATATAGTGTTACGGGGTAAAATACCATGCGAATTAGTTTAGAAGAGATCAATTTTATTAGGGCAAGTGAGTTACCTAGGTCAAGTTAGTTACGAGTTACTCAAGTCAAGTGAGTTACCCAAGTCAAATGAGTTAGTCAAGTTCATCTCTTATGCCTGCATAGATAGCTATTCAAAATAATCTCTTATAAACCAATTCGTACGATACACAAAAGAAAACTACAATTCAATTCCATTACGAGAACTTCCTATCTTTATACACATTCTACTTATCAGACAACTGTGTCTTAATAGCCTTCCGTACCGTATCAGCAAGCGTCTCAGTATCCTCGGCATCAATTAGATAATTATCCCTCTTCTCATACAACGTTCCTCCCTCATTCCAAATCCTTCTTAAAGTGAAAAGAGGAGCCATAGGATTCTTCGTCTCCCATGCCTCTTTTTCCAATTCTCGTAGTTTTTCAAATGAGGTATATGTGACATCCCATTTACCACCACCAGTTTGTGATTCGAATTCTGCGAGGATTTCGGCTGGCGTTGCTGTGAAGGAGTTTACTCGGAGTGCTCGATTGCGTGATTCTTTGGGATGGAGAAGTGCTTGTACTACTAGTTTTCCTACACTATATATTTCGTTAACTAATGATATTTCAAACGAGTCTTAAAACAAACACTTACTCAGAAGGCGTAGTAAAACTAATCTTTCCCCTCCCATCACCAACCAAAACTGCCTTTTTCGTCCTAACATTGAACTCTCCAAGTTCAGGCGCAGCTGGTAAAGTACCAAAGGAAGCAGGTCTTTGTGCATCTGCATACGGACCTGTAACAATATACGTATATTCTAAATCCTTGACTTCTTTCAACGCGGCCCGAACTTTTAGTTTTCCTTGGTGTGGTTTTTCGGTTGAGGAGGAGCTGTTGTATTCTATGTCGGTGCCGTATTCGGAGGGGAAGAATCGTGTTATTGTTGGTGTTGTTGAGGCAATGTTTATTAGATTGATTTGTTCGGCGATTACGTTGCGGCCTACTGCGCTTATTATTGTGTTGATATCTGTTTTTTGGTTAGTTAGCATTATATTGGATTAGATTGAGTTGAGTATTGTAATAGACCTTTGTATGCATTTTGAATATCTGAAGAGTTGGTTATATCTCCTACTATAACCTCTACGCCTTGATCCTTGAGCGAATCGATTTGTTTTGCTTTGTTTTGAATTGTGTTTGGAGATGTGAAGATGGCTATACGACCGAACGATGACTTGGAGGGGACTATCTTTTCTATGATATAGGCTCCTATTAATCCTGTTGCCCCGAACATTAGGATATTTTGTTTGGTGTTGGTTTCCGCCATGTTGATTGAATATGGTGCTGTAATCTTGCAAATCGAACTTTGAAGAGCTGGAGAGCTCGCTTAGCACGTGTCTTTTTTTGAATCTACAGGTTTTGATAGGACGTCACTTACCTAACTTTGCAGATTACTCCTTGATAAGCTCTAAGTCTCTCAAACTCCTATGTCTTCTCGTGGTGTCAGATGCAAAAGGTCGTGGATTACCTATCCCACCTTTCCAAGGCGGAGTCGTAAAGTGGGGTAATGGGGAAGTGACGTGCTTCTAAGATAAGAGCTACTAAGCGAGCGCTCATCTCCGTGTCCTAGATATACCCCTCAGGTCATCCCTGCATATCCAAAATAGTACATCGAACGATAGATAGTATCAAACCATGAAGAACTGCGTACCTCCGTAAAGAAATTAAAGATTAGATCGGGACTACCCCACCTTATATTTTTACCTATGTCTTAATTCGCGAAGCTGCCGGCCGGTTAGAAAGAAACAACAATAATAACACTTTCCAAACACCAAATACGTATCTCATATCCGATATCATTGCTCTGGCCAAAGCAACAAATCCAAACGGTACTCACGAAAAAATCAAAACATGGGAAAAGTAGTAGCAGCAGTGGGAATGTCCCACGCCCCAGGAGCTCTCGGATTCCCAGAGACAGCCAAACCCGAAATCCGCAAGAAATTAGAAGACGCCTCCCTAGAACTTGGGAAATCACTAGCAGCAGGCCAACCAGACGGTTCGTAAATCCAACTCCTTTTTGTCCTGTTTTTTCTCGTTTGGAGCATTATACACATTTCTTAAAATTTTCATACTCTCAACACATACCTTACAACTCAAAAATCCCATCTTAATTCTCCAAAACGCTTATATCAGAAGCGCATAGAAGCTAATATCTCAATTCCAAAATCACAGTAATCTTCGCCTTCCTAGACGACCACTTCGAAAACTTCTTCCGAAACCACATGCCCTCAATAGCAATAGGAATCTCCGAATCACACATCGGACCAGCAGACCAATGGAGGGAACCACTCCGCATAAAAGAAAAAACAATCTTCCCAGGAGCCCCCAAAATAGCCGAACATCTGATCTCCTCACTAGTAGAAAACGGATTCGATTGTTCCAGAGCCGGGACCACAGAATATGGAAATAATCTTTTAATGCCTTGGATTTTGATGAATCCGGGTATTAAATGTCCTATTGTTCCAATTTATATCAATGTTTTTACGCCGCCGCTCATTCCGTATAGACGGGCGTATGGTCTTGGGGAGGCGGTTGCGAATGCAGTTGAGAGTTTGCCGGAGGATACGAAGGTTGCATTTCTTTGTACTGGTGGTCTTTCTCATTGGCCACCTTATTGTAAGTTTTAAGTTCTCAGAATGAATTTATCCCTGCTGGATCTAAATAACTTATGCTCTTGAAGTATAATTGAGTCACTCCCGACATATTTCTAGAACAAAGTAAACTAACTCCGATTTTCTAACTATAGGGAATGAATTTCAAGCTTCACCCGACGACAAGTTCATGCAACGCATGAAACGGTATCAAACAGAAGGAAAAGCATATCTAAAAACCGATCCGAATCTATTCGTAGAATTCGATGAATATGAAGTAGAGATGGCAGCTAAGAACGAGTATCCACTTAATAACCACCATCCGCTTGTTAACGAAACTTGGGATCGTCTTTTTATGGAGAAGTTTACGGAGGGTGATAAGGAGTGGATGAAAGCGTTGACTTATAAGGAGGTAGAGGAGGAGGCGGGACATGGTGGTCATGAGGTTTTGAATTGGGTGGCGATGTTGGGGGCTATGAGGGGTGCCAAATCTAAACTTTTGGTCTATGAGCCGGTTTGTCATTTCCTTCCTCTTGTTTTGAGAGCTTGGATGCTAATTTATGGTCGTTAGGTCATTGAGTGGATTTGTGGGATGACTTATGTTGACTTTGAGGTTACTAAGTCCTAATTGCTACTATGACATAAAGATCAATGAAACAGAGATTTTACAATATATACAAAGCATAAAGACACAACTATGCAAACCTCGAGATCTTTTCGTCAGAATGCCCATCAGTCAGCTGCTCAGCTCTCCTCAAGCCAAAGCAGTTTCCCAGAATACCGAGTGGAAGTCTCTTAGATTGTCGGTCTTCTTCGTGTGCAACTGATGAGTTGACATCCCTTTCTTCACTTTCTTCTGCTTGGTCGGTGAGATTATTACGCCTCGTATTTCTCTTCTGCTTCTGTTTTTTGAAACGACTCCACTGGTCAATAATGCTTTCCAAGCTCAAGGCTAGGCCATAAGTGCCCACGACAAAGACGACGACTAAGATAGCAAACAGAGCGTTGTCTGCATGATCCATGAAGGTACCGTGGCCAACGGAGAAGAGCCCCTAAAAATATTAAGGATTAGAGATTTCCTTGTTTCGATTGCATATATCTGATAATAGGACCAAGGAACTTACTGTCACAAAGCCAAGGGGCAAATAAGCAATGGTAATGTACGTCAAAATCCGAATGTTGTTGCCCTGCTTAATCGTCGTCTTACTATCCCTCAGCGCAGTCTGACTGTCTTCCACGTTCGTTACTGCACTAATGCCATCTCTCAGACCCGTCACCTGTCGAATCTTGAGCTGTGTCCGAACCTGCATGTCAGATAACATGCCATATCGCTTCTCAAACTCCTCAATTACATTGTTGTATTCCTTTAGCAGATCCACGTGTTGCTGACTCGCTTCTCCTCTGATGGTGCGCTCCATTGTTTCTTGGGCCTTCTGTATCTGGGAGATGGATGCAGATAGACGGTCATCAAAAACGCGGAGAGCCTCAAGACCCCACAGCATTTTCTTGAGCTTGTCCACTGCTTCGCTTGTACCCCATTCAAGACCTTCCAATAGAACCTCTTCTCCAAGACCTACTATATCATCTAGTCTAGACAACGTCAACTCGTAATCACCAGCAAGCTTCTCACAAAAATGGCCAAGTAAAATCAAGAATGCGAGACATCGTCCGCAAGCTTGCTGGTGTATAAATCGCTGCAGTACGAAAGGTAGTGTACGGATAGGTAGCGCGATAGATTCTACATCTGTTAGAGATGACCAAACGGAGCAGATCCACAAATGTCCAGAAGAGTCGCCGGTGATGACCAAAGAAGACGACCGTTCCTCAACTACACCTCCCAAGGGGTCCGTGTTCATACTCTTATTAGAACCCATTCCTAATGTAGCAATGCTTACAGGAGGGAAATTTCCTTTTTTTCGATGTTCCCTGAACCTGTGAACATGCTCTTTCGACAGGCTAGCTGGCTGAATGCTCCAATGCGAAATGGTGATAGTCGTTGTCCACATTTGTCGCTCTCGTGCATCTGAAAATCTTGAGGATGCGCCAAAGTAACTGTCGATAGTATCCAAGGCGTCGGGGTGCCACAAGTAGATAAAAGAACCGACCAATGAAGGGCTACACTTCTCTAGGAAACTAGTACCAAGCAGAGTCAGTGGACTAGTATTCGCCAATGGGAAGATAGTCAATGATGACACTTACAAAATGCGATACTTCACCCCCATATCAACCAGCTATCTAAGGATAAGCTTGTACCCGAATTATAAGATTTAAAGCCACTTACACTATCATTCAAAACTTTAAACAGCCTCCTGCGATACAAGTCCAGCTGGTTTGAGGAATAGGAATTTGAAGCCTTTTTGGGCCTAGGAGCCTGCGATCCTACAATTGGAGCTCTCCTGCCAATGATATCGTCCGATGATAATGAAGTAGCACCGTTGATCGATAATTCCCTAGAACTTATCACAAATCCTCTATCCAATCGAAAATCGAAAATGCTTAGAAACTGTATATCATCTGCAGGTATCTTGTCTGCAATGTTCGCGAGGGTAAATTCCGAATTTGTGACAACGTCGGATCTTGCTCTACTTCTCAGATATCTCAGAATGTCCTTGCGTAATGGGACATGTTTTGTTTGTTGTACTTTGTAAACTTCAGGCGTATCATCAAGTGAGTTAGACCACGAATTCTAAGCGAGGTTAGTGAAGGCTTCAGGGTATGTAACGCAAGGTGGGAAAACACACGGGATGGAATATGGGGAAAGATGGTTTGCATGCCATCCAATCAAAAAACCTTAAGGCTAAGCTGACTCCCATCTCACCCTGGGCTAACAATTGTCTCATTTGCACAAGATGATCTCGACTAGCCTGCTCATTTGCCTGCTTCATCTGCATTAGTATTTCCTTGATGGACAGCTCTTGCGAAGACCCCTCAAGAGCGGTTGTGTTTCGTTCCTGTGTTGGAGACGAATTTAGAGGATCATGGATGGACCTAGTCAAGCCTTCCATAGCCGCTTCCGAGATAGCAGATTTTAGTTTCCCTTCTAGCTTCAAATCTAGCAGAGCGGCGCAAACAACAGCCGTCGGTTCCAGGTCCCACCACTTTCCAACCATGTCACTGTCTGAACGATCCCAAGATGTCATAAAAGAATAGTCAGCCATCATAAACTCAAAGAGCCTGTCTCTACTTGCTCTGACGTTGGACTCGTCCGTGCCCAAGAGGTGATTGAGATGATTCAAGCATAATAACTCCCAAGGTCCATTTGAAGTTAACCGTGACCCCTTTGAGCTTTTGGGTCCTGGATTAAATCTGGTTGTCCTCTTTCTCTCTGCAATCCTAGCTCGCGTTTGCGCTGCTCGAGCTGCTGCTAAGCTCGCTGTGTAATCAGTCTTCAGAGTTTCGAAACCCAATTCTTCGCCGAGGAGAATAAGACGATCCAATTCCTCGTGCTCGATAGAGTATATATCACTATGACTGGCCTTTAGGCGAGCTACATATTTCTCGAATTTCTGCTGTGTCCTGATTACGTCGTGCTGATCAAGCCCAGAAGCTATGAACCCATCCTGTCCGTCGCTCATTTTTCCAAAAGGCTGAGAGCAGATCAAGATCAGACAGCTGAGATGAAACCATTGAAGAACGTCATTCTTCTGGGTTGGCTCTTTGTCACGTGATGCTCGCTTTTGAACCGATTCATATGCCTTGTCTAGTTTTGGTAGAACAATTCGGGACTTAAAATCATCCGTAATTGCTTGCGGGCAGTGCTTCATGATATACCAGACGGCGAGGGTTGCAAAACAGGCTTGATTATACGACCGATCGAAGTCCATATTTACTCGGTTCATTTCACACATGTGCAGTCTGGCTGAAGGTTGTTGAAATTCGTCGAACTTATTGGTATGGCTCCGTAGAGCCAGAAGTAACTTTCCAGGCTTAAGATCCGTGTTAACTAGCCAGATAAGAGCCGAACGAATATGGCCTCTGAGCTTGACAAGATAGGTATCTCGGATTTCATCCAGAGGTCTGATTCTCTCCAAGAGATCTGGCTCAAAGTGCCTAGTCGCAATGAAATCATGCACTTTGGCAAGCAGTCGAATCTGGAAGCTAAATATTTGTCAGAAAGGGCTCAAACCCAGGTCAATGGGAAAACCGTACAAGGCACTTTGGACATCTACGTGTTGTGAAGCCATGATATTGCAGATCAAAGCAATTTCGGACTCCGTGGCTCGTGTATCTGGTGTGGCCTGGTTGAGATGATGTCCATCTACTGACGAGCGCCGGGAATCATTTTCACCGCATGTGAGTGGAACACAGGAGACACAAAGAATCTGTTCTACGCATCTTCCAATAACGCAGAATTCCACTTCAATAAATTAGCACTATGTTTTCTTCGAGGACTAAGAATAAGGGCCAGCAGACATGCTCAAAGTCGTAAAACAGTATTTCAAAGGTATAAGAGCAAATATATGTATTACTTACATGCTTCACTTGCTTCGTAATTGGTTGAGCAGAGTGCAGTCCATAGTCGATCTGTCATGTTAACTGAATTGCTACAGATTCCTAAGTAGTCATCTATGCCCTCAAAATCGGCAATCGCAACATCAACAACCGGGTCATCCACATCTCGCAAAGCGTAGGTTGAGACGATTATTACTGGGTCTCCTATTGTTAGCTCGACAAGATGAGTTGCGGAAGTATCCACTTCGATACCAGCTATCTCGTCGCAGTTAAGGCCTTGCATCGGAGCACCTACGTCCCGACGAGTCCCATTCACAAACACCTGCATTTCGAGTCTTTTTTGATAATGTTCACTGGAACAGCTCATTCTTGCACCGTCATCTGAATTCAACTTGAAGGTATCCATAATGGGAGGGCCTCCATTCGAACACGGGCAACCGAAATGAACAATGCCACCGCTCTGGACGGCGACAACCTTTTTTTCCTGAGCATCAGTTGAGTCGTAATCACTGAGTGAGCTTCCGTTGCCCCATTTAATACGTATGATCTGTATGACCATTCCATCCTTAACGAAGGAGATCTCTTCATAAGTACCCCCCCTGTCGTATTCCCAATTACCATCATTTCGTTTCAGCTCATATTGAGTGTACGGCCACCGAAGGTTCACCAGACCTTGTACTCGTCTTTCGCCCAGTTCTAGTCCTATGCCGTCGACAGGTGGTAGCAGTCGAGTCCCAAACGTGCCTTTGCTACCTGTATCATCCCGTCTCTGTGCCCGCGCCAGGATAGCATCTGGTATATTTGGAAACTTCCCTCTTACGAATGCGATGCCGCATGTCTCATCTGGAGCTGTGAGTTGCAAAAGCTCATGCCAGTCAGTTATCGAAGCAGTATACCCATCAGAACCGAAGTCAGTGGACTTTGCAGGTTTCGTCAGATCGCACGTTGTGAAGCTTTGAGCTAACGACAGATAATCAGCGACAGGTCCAAGGGAGGAAGGTAAGGCTGAGCTTACATTTTTGCAGATCTGCTAACCACTCGAATCCTGAGGTCGTGTCCATTGCGTAACAACCGCAAGGTAATTTGGAACGTTAGAGAAGCATTAGAAACAGTAGCAGTCACTGGACTGTAGATACTGCTATGAAGAGGAGCACGGAATGATGAAAGGGAGGATATCGTCTATGCCATTGAAATACGATGCATTTAACGATGGTGGTGGTCAGCCTCGCCATTCTCCCGTAAGAGCTTACCTTGTCAAGCCTGTATTACCTTGTGACACAATGGTAGAAGGAATTGAAGGTGACCGGGCGGAGTAGTTCAGCTGGGCTGTTTTTCAGGCTGTTCATAGGCTAGAGTGCCGTAAGCCTTGCGCATGCCTCCTGTAGGTTGCCTCTTCCAAGCCCAGGCTTCCATTTTCAGTTTTGAAAAGGATTCTGGGATGCCTCATTGAGATTGTAAGGAACGAAATGTATTACGAGGCAGTGTAAGCGTGATTGACAATGATCTGATTTGAATATTGTGTATGAACAGAGACGTCGCGTTGCGCGACCACGCGAAGTTCAGTCGAGCGCTAAATAAAGCACCCCGCAGGGATGATACACGTGACTGTGACACAACAGGTCACGCGTAAATTACACCAATATCCATCGAGCAGTAATCAACACTAGCCGTCCTACCTCAATCCTTACGTGAGTATATGATGCAGAGGTGATGCTATTTGCTCGATGTGCATACAAAGTCTCTGATCCCAACCCAGAATGACAATATAAAATTAAGCGATCTATGTAGAGCGAGTATCTTCAATCCCTTACCACCTTCTTTCCTTATTTCAAAAGTCAGTTGAAGCTCACTGTTTCCAAATATCCGCTGTGAAATTTTCTAGTCATGATACGGTGCTGCTCAAACAGAAGTAGAACTCCCTCGACGCACTAAATCTTTCCCCGAGCCTCGATGTCAATAGCTGCATTGTTTGGAAGGATCAACTTCTACGAGTTCTGGCGATCTAGAAATTGGAGAGAAATGCAAATGAATAAAATGTTTTATATGTGTTCTCTTGTACCTGTTCAAATGTTTTTAGTCATATTGAGCGACTGTTACAACATGGCAACGCTTAGGAGAGGGGGGGAAAGGAGGGTTGACCTATTTGTTGTTACTAAGTCTTCTTAAAAAATACAATTAGCTATATACATATTTCTTTAAACTAGAGAATTTTATCAAATACTCTTTATAAAATTAAAACAACGTAAATATACCTTTTATATCTAGACATTTATAAGTAGTAACTACTTAAAGGATGTAGTTAACTACTTGATCCCCTTAAATTCTAGTTGAATTAAATTAGAATAGCTATATAATCGTCCTCCTCTATCTACTACAAATAGGCCTATTTCGGAGATTACTTTACTCTACATATAATACAATTCTATTTGTACACTTTATATTACTCTGTAAATACCTATCTAAGTTAATCATTTCTTGTAGAGAATATAACTTAATTTCTTTAATTCACTAGTACAAGCTAAGCTTATATCTTTTAAGATAGGATGAATTCTACTAAAGGTAATATTATAGACTTATCTTATACTTTATATTAACCTTAGTACCTAATATTTTACTTTAGAGTAAACTCTATTACTAAATGCTTCTTTAAGGTTAGAGGAATTCTTTCAGCTATAAAATCCCTAACTTCTAATTATAAATTCTTTTTACCTTGAGATTTCGTATAACAGACAATAAAGTATCCCTGAATTCGTTAGTTACGACTTGGTACAGGAATTCGACACCCCAAGAATTTTACTACTAAAAATGTATAAGTTTTGGCGTGCACGTCCTAGTGGTCTACAAGGGGTGCAACCACCAAACTAACGAATATCTATACATTAAACTCTCTTCTTCCTATATTGTTAACTACAAAAGCAAGTCAAAGGAATTAAGTACACGAAAACTATAAAAATTAAGTAAATTTTAAATCGAGCGTAATAGTTGTCACATATCACTTAACACAACATTATGAATAAAATCATACAACGCCGAACTGTTCTTGGCCGCGAGTAAACCCGGGCGAGCGTCTCTATATTGACCCAGTCTCCTGGGTCGGCCTTACAAGCAGTGCGAACACCGAACTCGGTACTTCGACCTGTACATGTACAGAACGTACGGTACATAAAAATGTTCATAGATACTATTCGGTACTTTCCGGTTTTCTGGTTTACCTACAGTCCTACTCATCTGCCGCTGTGGATTCAGGAGTTCAGGGACTGTTTAAGTGCATTCTCATCCTTTTGGTAGTAAGCTTTGTGAAGAGTGGAAACTACCAAAGCAGTAGTATGTCGATTAATGGAATTTTTTTGCCTTGAACCATTGATATACTCACTTGTATATTTAGCAAGATAGAGCTATAAAGTGCAATTCTCAGAGAATAGGCAAAATGTAGACTTAAATTATCGGGGTTCATTAGTGCCGATTAGCGAGGTTGGAGAATCTACCCTTTTAGAATTTCATTTTCAGTACTTCTTTGCAAATATTACATAAATCAGCTTCCAGTCTTACGAATTTAAAAGATGAGATAACTTTAGGTAAGTATCAGTCCATTTACAAAGAAAACTCTAATTCATAGACCAGATACAAGATGCAAAAGTTATGGAACCGAGAGAACTAGTTCTGTCGGCAAACTTACGAAGTACACCACTATTAAGATGCATAATAAGTCATATTTAATTGGTGGAATCCTTTAGTTCTATTTTGCCATCTTAAGACAGTTAAGGCACAGACTGCCATACGGTGGTACGCCGGTGACGGTCGGAGCCAGCACCAAAAGTACCCGCTCCTCCCATTCCCACAATCTTCTCAATTCTGTCAAGCCTATGTACAGGGAGTTTAATCTCGAATCTTCGGCTCCTTCGGCTTATCATAGCGCTAAAAGTCTAAAAGGATGCCACCCACAACTTTAACGCGTATTCTCGTGCTCGGCGTGACTGGCTACATGTGAGGTCAAGACCGATTATCTCCCATGGTTGGTATATGATGCAAGAGCACATTGGAATCTGACTGTTCCCCGAACAGCGGTGGCTCCGTGCTCACAGAACTCTTGTACCACACTGACAAGTCTCACCTGGCTGCATTAGTGCGCAAGCATGAACAGGCGCAGAAGTTGAAGGAGGTTGGGGTGGATGCTATCTTGTTTGAGAGCCTGTATGATTCAGAGGAAATTAGGAGGGTTGCAGCGTTAAGTGATGTTGTGGTTGCTGCTGCAAGTGCAAGGCACGAAGGGGCTGCGAGGGCTTGTATTGAGGGGTTTGGTGCGAGGAGAAAAGAGACTGGGAGGCAGGTACACTACATTCATGTGAGCGCTTGATTTCCCATGCCGCGTCATCTCCATAACGGTTCTTTCATGGTGGTGCTAATGGTTGTGACAGACATCTGGTGTTTCCATGTTGGGCGACCAGCCTGTTGCGAAGGAACGCGTGGATCCTTCCATCCATTCTGATATCGACGAGGACATCTACACGACTGAGAAGAACCACCCTGAGTCTTACAGTCCCATCCGGAAGGTGAATCAACTCGTCGTCAGTATTGGGGAACAAGAAGGCGTGAAGACCTACATTGTCCCACCACTTATCTTTGGCGTGGGAACTGGCTTGTTCACTGCTGGCATCGGCCAGGTTGATATGCTTGTCGAGCTAGCACTCGCCCGTTCTCCTTCTAATTCGTTGTCATTGACAAGGGAACAGGAATCTGGAATCGAATTCACATCGAAGATATGAGCCATCTATTCTATATCCTCGTCGAAGCTGTAACACCAAGACCAATTCCCAACGGTAAAGATGGCTACTACTTCGCAGAGAATGGGTTTTAGACTAGTCGAAGCATTGCTCAGAACATCGGGAAAGTCTTGAAAACCCAAAGCATTGCCGATACGGACGAAGTTGTGGAAAATTGGACTGAAAGAAGCTGCAGATACTGTTTATGTTGGGAACGAACGAGAGACAGCGAGTCTTCTTGCAAGCAAGTAAGTCTATGACTACCCATACATGGTTTACTTCTACTTCCTCGGAAATTCGTAATATTTCAATCCTTTCTTATTATGAGAACTACTCTCCAGGGGTCTACCTGGAGAGCCGAACAATGGGAATTGTTTTTGGGTATGGGATTTAGCTAATGCAATTGAAACAGCACGAGAATAAAAGGCGATCGCGCTCGAACGATCCTCGGTTTCAACCCACAGTATGAAGAAGACGTTTTCGAGAGACATGTCGAGCACGTTGTCGCTATTATCAGCAAGAGAGAGATGCTATTGCAGAGATTGTCAGCATGGTTCCGCCTCAAACGTGCTCATATGCAGCTTTGGCTGCCAAACAAGGAAATATCAGAGGGGAATTGGGGACTGGTTTCTGTTCTGGCGGTTCTTTCCGTGGTCTTTCTGCGAGTATCTGACGATATGTGGGAAATGGCACACCATGTTGATGGTTTTCTGCAACATCGAGCAATCAATAGCCGCAATAAGTGGGGATCCGACTCACAATAAGAGACATTTAGGTGATCAGACGATTCAAAAACATGCTGTCAGAGCGAAGAGTTAGATGTATATAGAGACCACTTCTCCCACATCAAGACAATGTTGAAGTTATTGATACGAATACCTTCGACTACGCTGCCACAACTGACTGGTGAAACTCCTACAATATTGATGCCGATAGCGAAACTCTAAATTCTTTCGAGTCGTAGGCACCACAAACGATTGAACCTGCTGGGCCGTGGGCAAACCTCCACATGTCAGGTGACTGACTGGTCGTCAATTGAAAGCGTGCATTTGACGGGACTCGGGGACATATCTCCGCCAAGGCCGGCACTTGGATACTCAGACCACTACAGCATTACACAGAGCCTCTCCGTATAAGTACCCTTCTCGAAATCCTCCTAAGATATTCTCAAGAATGATCATACGATACGACATATACGATGAGTTATGCGAGACGGTCCGAGATTTGCATTAATACCGACGACGGTCATATTCTTGCCAGCAATCCGATATCTCCATATACAGCACCTTACGAAAGTCTTGGAATGTTAGCCGATGCAGGTTCGGGGTTTCCAAGAAATAATGCTCGTGGTTTTCGTCGTTGCGTCGCTGAGCGTTCAGCAATTAGGTCTCGGCAGGAACCTTAGGTCAGGCGTGGGGGGTGGGTCACCGATGTCTCTTTCCAGTCATCGCTGCGATTGAACGATCCAAGCGATACGCTTAAAAATGATCTTCTCGGGGATACCATGCCTCTATCTCAAAATAAAATCGTCTCTCCCCTGTCGATTTCTGAGATTCCTAGCGGCCGTTGTTGCGGTTTTGGGGACCGTGGAAGCAACGTGGGGTAGAAGTCGAGAAGTCGTCGTCAGCCTTTTCCAAAAGATATCTCGCTTAGGTCGCTCCGACCACATTTGGTCCTGTCAATCCTCAGAACGACAAGTCATTTGCAAGCAAGCCTGGATAGACCAAGAAATTTCTAGTCATGTCCCTGGTCAACACGAGGACAAAAGCGCCACTTATATGCAGGGGCATCAATAAGATGCAACCAATGCATACCCAGTGGATGCAACTGTAGCAAGAAAGCAAAAAAAAAAAAAAAAAAAAAGGGTCAACAGGAACAAACTTCGTAGGATCTTGTCCGGAATTCAGAGAGTCGCATCCCGTATCTGAACTAAGGAGGGAACACGGTTTATTCTCCGTTAGTGCACGAGATAGTTTTCTTAATTGAACAGCTGAGCCTAATGTGGAAAAGTTTAAAAATTACACTTACCAATCGATCTCTGCCCTGTTGATATTGAACCTTTTCGATAACCCGATAGCCTTGACAAGGTCAAGGGGAGTTGTCCTCGAGTCAGAAATATGTGAAACACTTCTAGACTTGTTCAGAGCAAGTCTAAATAATACAGTAACCCGTGTTTAGCCAATATTTGCGTCTATAATTCTGCAATTATGTACTCACCCAAGGCCGCGGTGACCCCATCGGATGAACTTCTCCAATGGTAGATGTTTAATAAGTAATTAAGCATATAGTTTATTACATCCATTATGATCCCCGTATCAACGGGTTAGCTTAGGATGTCCCAGGTGGGAAGTTGTGAAGCTTGACCACGAACGTCATGTGAAACTTTGATATTACTCGCTAGGATATTTGTTATGTTCGTCTTATCTTTCCCCTCGCGGCTATTATCTAGATTCGGCCATGTCTTTACCTAAAATTTCCGATAGGTTGATCTACCCACCAACCTGTCAACAATTTTGGACGGTCAAGGGTCCGTCGTTTATTTTGAAAAATTGGTGTTTGGGAAATAAAGTATATGCGTACATGAGCTGATTCTTGCTAGAATGTAACTGAAAGTATATTTGAGGAGAGTGCATATGTATGCTTTTAGTGCATAGCTAGTAACTGTAGTAGAATAGCCACGCAAGTCGTACATGTTGTTTCCATGGTGGATGCACGACACTAACGTAGGTACCAAGTACTCCTGTCACAAACGCCCAATGCGGAGTGGCTCTCACTTAGGGCTTGGCCCCTCCAAAGATTCGATATACCCTACCGAAGATCACTTCAATATTATGCGGGTCCAAGTAGCCTGTTTCCCTCTTAATAATATTTCAGATATAGGCACTAACTTACTCTTTGCCATGGCCGGTACACCCCACAGACCTTTTAGGCGCTTGAGCCGCATGCACTAGTCCCATGATCCCATGTACACCCCTACTCATCACAGAGCGAGGAATGCAGCAGGAGTTTTAACGGGGGGGTGTTTCCTCTGCGCTGGACCAGTTTCCACGACGGTTAACTGCATGAGAAAATCCACAAATGGTCACTGCTCACAGCCGCTGCCGAGGGAGATCGTGGTACGTATACACCTGCAAGGCACGGGGTTTCTTCACTTCCAACTTCCGATATTGTGCAATGGAGGGAAAGTTAATGTGAATATGCTTACAAGCTAGAGTTAGAAGGGGTCAGAGAACACGAGGGATGCGCACGAGGCAATCGGGGATACGATCTTGGAACCTTTGGAGATTTCTATAAGTACAACAGCTATACCTTCTCAATACCCTCATCCTCATCTTTCAGGACATCCTCGCCTAATCACCACATTCGTTCTTCTCTTCGGAGCCTCACATTCGTTTCTTCCTTTTTAGGAAAACCACATTCATCATGAAGACCACACTCGTTTCTCTGGCTACGCTCGCTTGCCAAGCCACTGCAGCGTTCATTCCTGCACACTCTCACTCCAATTTGCACTCGAAGCATTCAGTTGCTCCTGAGATCCTGCCTAGAGAGTCTTGTGAGAATACTGCCACTTCTCGTTCTTGCTGGGGTAACTACTCTATCGACACCGACTATTACTCGGTTACTCCTGACACTGGAGTTACTAGAGGTAAGCCGCACATTATCTTGGGTCGGCCGCCCGCTAACTAGTAATCAGAGTATTGGCTTTCAGTTCAAAACACCACTCTTTCTCCTGATGGATATGAGCGCTACACTTTGAACTTCAATGGCACAGTTCCTGGACCCGCAATCATTGCTGATTGGGGAGACAACCTTGTTATTCATGTTACCAACAACATGGAGCACAACGGTACTGCTATCCATTGGCACGGAATTCGTCAACTCGGCTCTGTTGAATATGATGGTGTTCCCGGTGTTACTCAGTGTCCAATTCCTCCGGGAGGCTCGCTTACCTACAGATTTCAAGCGACTCAGTACGGATCTACCTGGTACCATTCTCATTTCTCTCTCCAATACGGTGATGGTCTCTTTGGACCAATGATCATCAATGGTCCTGCTACTGCCGATTATGATGAGGACCTTGGATCTATTATCATCTCGGATTGGGGCCATGAATCTGCCTTTGCGCTCTGGGACACAGCGAAACTGGGAGGACCACCAACGTTACAAAACGGTCTGATAAACGGAAGTAATACTTACGACTGTTCTGACAGTACTGATGCTGCTTGTCTCGGTACTGGAACCAAATTCGAGGCTGTTTTCGAGGCTGGAAAGAAATACCGTATTAGACTTGTCAACGCCGCTGTTGACGGCCACTTCCAATTTTCTATTGATGGCCACAGTCTCACTGTCATCGCCAACGATCTTGTCCCGCTTGTTCCTTATGAGACTGACAGCGTTCTTATCAGCATGGGTCAAAGATACGATGTCATTGTCGAGGCCAATGCTGGATCCGGTGACTACTGGCTCCGCTCAGGATGGGGAACAGCTTGCTCAACCAACGGAAATGCTGCAGACATTACGGGTATCATCCGCTACGATTCATCTTCCACAGCCGACCCAACCTCCACCTCCACTGTCACCAAGAGCACTTCATGTGGTGATGAGCCCCTCGCTAGCCTTGTTCCATACCTCGCCATGAACGTCAGCACCATTGGTGAAGTCAATGAAGAATCGCTTAGCTTCGCATTTAGCGATTACTTCACATGGACCCTCAACGATTCCTCCCTCTACCTTGATTGGGCCGACCCAACCACCCTCAAGATCTTCAACAACGAGTCCATCTGGCCAACGGACTACAACGTCGTTCCTCTCACCACTACCTCCAGCGAAGAATTCACCGTTTACGTTATTCAAGACAACACTGGTATTGGTCTCAACCACCCAATCCATCTCCACGGTCACGACTTCTGGGTTATAGGCCAAGACACTGGCCTCTTTGAGGACATAGACCAAAGCACTGATCTCAATCTCATCAACCCTCCTCGTCGTGATGTTGCAACTCTCCCTGGAAACGGATATCTCGCTATTGCTTTCAAGAAGGACAACCCTGGATCCTGGATCATGCATTGCCACATCGCATGGCACGCATCTGAGGGTCTTGCCATGCAATTCGTCGAAAGCGAGGACGAAATTTCAGTTACTATGACCGATACCGCTATCTTCATGGATACATGCGCTGCCTGGAATGAATACACTCCAACCGAAGTATACCTTCAAGACGACTCTGGAATCTAAGTTCCTCTCATCAACGCACGAAAACATACTCATGCACAGAATTCAACCGAGCAATCTAATCCAGCTCGAAACACACCTCTTCAATCATGAAGAACATCCGATCGACCAATCAAATCCTTTTTTAACTGTTGATAGTTTGACGAATGATGTTTATATAACGAACTCGACCGAGCCTATACGCCATTTCCTTGTGTTCTTGTCCTTATGCTTATCACCTGCGAATCACTTGTACAATACTTTTTGTTTTACCTAGTTTTTGCTTTTGAGAGCGCGCGCGCAAATTTGTTTTATGGATTAGTACTTGTACATAAGGAGTTTGCTGCAAAACTCAACTGAGATGGAGAGGGAGGGAGAGATGAAAGATTTAAGGGGTATGTTTATTGAAACGAACGAAATCTGAATCTGGTTGGATGGATATATGTATGGTTGATGATACATAGCTAGCGAGCGAGAATTTTTGATTTTCGATAATCAATAATTCATAATGAGATGCAGATTCGGAACAAAAATTCTTGTTATAATGCCTATTCATAAGTGACTATGCGAAGTAATTTGTGAAATCTGCTTATTTAACTAAGCGACGTGAAAGTAGATCTTGAAAATAGGCGATTAGCATAGTGTATGGTGCTCACCTAGGCATTCAGCTACAGTTACAGTGCAAATTCCAGCTCTTCGATAAGACGTGACATCTCTGTTCTGATGACTGATCAATTTAAATGATTAATCTGATCTATTGATATGGCTAATTGGTGATCGGCCAAATCGTCGGATTAGCCCGATACTGTAACTAGATCGATTCTTTATGCGATGCTAGCGTGGAACTCTTCAAGGGTTACGGAGGTTCCGGATAAAAGTCGTGAAAATTTTAGGGCACACGCCCTATAATGCCCTGTAACCTCCCCTATAACTAGTGCATAACACTCAACAAATTGAAGCCTAAGGCTACGACAATAGAGCCTATAAGCGAGTCGGTTATAGGCTTTATGCCCTGTAGCTTCTTACGACTTTCGGCGGGAACCTCCGTTCTATACTACAGTAGATCTTATTCCTATCGTTAAGCTTATTGATCCTTCTAATGAGATTCAGTATTTGCAATCGAGGCGGTGTAGTACCTCGGACCACCGTGTGTTGTTTGTCGGGAGGTCAATATTATTCGGCCGAAGTTGAATGTTGAGCGGAGTTCCTTTTTTGGCCAGAATTACCGTGCTGAGTTGCTTCCTTCTGAGACCTAAATTTGGACTTGAAATTCCTGAATCCGTCTTGTTGACAAACTCGTATCCCTGCTGCACTATCGATATTAGACGTAGGTTTGTTAATGCTCCACGGCTGAAGTTTTGTTGGCATGAAACTCTGTAGGCTCGCCCACAATTATTGGTATCAGAGCGCAAGCGTAAAATACGACGTAAGCGCAAAATACGATCAGAGAACTCATGCAACATCAGACCATTTGTATCTTTCAAGTTTCTAATTTTTAAACCTCTCCTTTTGAGCTTGGGACTTCTTTCGTTACTTTCATTCTTCTAAAGATCGCGGGCTCTTTGGGCATGCCATGCCTTTTCGCATCAGACACCGAGATCGATAGTTTGCTAGGCATAAGTCTTGGTATCGAAGGAGGGCATGCTACCAGCTCCACAGGATGTTCTAACTAGAGTGTGTTGATCATCGTAAGCCGACTATGAGTTGTTATCTCGATTCTTTATAGAAGTGGGCTGAAGAACATAATGTAAACCAAAGTCAAAGAGAGTAAAAAATTTGGCGATGCATTCGGCAGCTTTCATGTGAAAGTCCATGACTCTCCAACAAGAGATATTTGAGCTGAGTCGAGCTGTTTTCTATAGCAAAACGCTAAGTCTTGTTCTTATTCTAGGTTCTTTTTAACAGTGAATAACAGAGCAAGATGGAGTAGCTTAAGAGAAACTGTTAACTGCTGATTGATCCCAAACAAGGCCAGAGACGGAGCGCAGAATTCAATGGGCTATCGTTGCGTAATTTCTATGAAGACAGAAGATACCTTGAGCACTTGAGCCTTTGGCAATGCGCGTAGCCAGGTCATGTCTTGTATCTCAGTTTACATGCTTGAGAATTGGTGGGATAGAGTAATAGATTTCGTGCCATTTCGAATGATCATTCCGGTGTCGGTTTATGTCATATCAGTTAGCATAATCACATAGTGTTGGAATCGTGACAACGCATCCCAATGATTCTAATACTTTGTAGGTAAGGCTTGGCTTTAAATACAGGCTACAGATTCATGTCCAGTTGAGAATCCACGTAGTAAAGTGGCCACACGTAAGAAATATAGGATTTAGGCAATGTGTACTAGTTTAGAGTAAAGAAAAGAATCGATGGTAGAGGAGCTGGTTGAATATGTATCTTATAAATGAGTGATTGAAGTTGAGTTGAGTTGATCTTGGAGTCGTCCCTTTCGTACGTCGTCGAAGGGAAGTGATCCCGTGACCGACGGCACGTGGCACGGAACGAACCGAATTTGAAATTCTTCGATAGCAAAATGCAACTTCACGATAACATAAAATTCCAAGCTCCAGTCAGACAACCATCAACTTATGTGCAATAGCTCTGTAACATGGCAGTAAGCGCCTCACCTGCTCCAGAAGCGGCAGAATACACGCGCCTCCACATAACACCCCTCACTCCCGACCTGCTTAACAGAATAGTCCCACCTTCAATCCTACCCTCTGCGCGCAACATTTCCTACCACACAATCGAAACCTTCCCCGAGCGCGCATACGGTTTTCTCGAATTGCCCGTCATGGACGCTGAGAAGATTAAGAAGAAGCTAAATGGCTCGATTTTGAAGGGGACAAAGGTCAAGATTGAAGCTGCAAGGCCGGCTAAGAAATTTGTTGCGGACAAGGCGGAAGCCAAGCCAGAGAGGATAAGGAAAGAAGGAAGTAAGAAGAGAAAGCGTGTCGATGAGGTGGTTCCTGGGGTAGATATTGGAGAGCGGAGTGTCAAGCGGGGTTGGACAACACCCACTACTGAGATTGTGAAGGCGTCCAAAAAGGACAAGAAAGACAAGAAGGAGAAGACAATTGTCAAGTCTAAATACACTACTGGAAAGGAATGTCTCTTCAAGACCGTGCTGCCTCCAAACGTTGCTGCAAAGACCAAATCTACGAAAGACGAGAAGCTAGACAAGAGGAGAAAGGGTAGGTCAGGCAAGGAGACAGTTGTGCACGAATTTACGAAGACCACGAAGTATGCTACCTTTTTACGCATGAGTGGATCCGCTGGGAGTAAGAAGACAAAGGCTGTTGCAGAATTTGTAGAAGGAAAAGGCTGGGTTGATGATGAGGGGAACTTGGTTGAGGAGGTTCTTATAAAACCGCGGAAGATTTACGAAGTACAGCAGGAGGTTTCCCAGGCACTAGTCGACGAGAAGACCGCCAAAGCTAACATTTCCTCGGATGAAGAGACTTCTGCAGATGAGTCGGAAAACGAGGAAACAACGAGTGCGATAGATGTTGACCAGGCTCCCACTAAAGTTGAAGATGACTCCCCGACATCAAGCTCAGGGTCATCGTCAGAAGACTATGAATCTTCGTCATCTGAGGATGAAGGACTAAATTCTAACAAAGTGGATCGGACCAAGCCAGAGCCGATAAAGACAAAGGTAGGAGCCTCAGCTTCAAAAGAAAAGAGCGTAGATTCGTCCTCGGAATCCTCCTCAGAGGATGAAGATGATTTGGAACGCACAAAAGTCTCCGCATTGTCAAAAGAAAATGATGATTCTTCTTCGGACTCTTCCTCGGACTCCTCTGAAGACGAAGATGAGGTAGTAGAAGCGGATCCAAACCCCACCAAACCCTCAATTTCTACTCTCCGTCCACCATCCTCCTCGAGTCTCTCAATCAAAATTCCCTCTCCATCCATTCAAGCAACTGAGATACACCCCCTCGAAGCACTTTACAAGCGCCCCAAACCTGACTTAAGCTTGCCAGCTGAAGCTGCCCCTCCATCCTTCTCTTTTTTCGGCGGTGATGATACCAACGAAGATCTAGAAGAAGCAGAAGACCAACTACCGCCCGTTCCACTTACTCCTTACACGCAGAAGGACTTTGAATACCGCGGCCTCAGAAGTGCTGCTCCCACACCGGATACTGCGCATGCAAATAAGCGCTTTATCTGGCCCACAGAAAATGATGAGGATGATGATGTTGAGCATGGAAGCTCGCCAATCCGTGGAAAGACGCAAGAAGCGAAAGGGAAGGAGAAGGGGAAGCAAGAGGGCGGCAAAGAGAGGACAGCAGAGGAAGAGACTGATTTCCAGAAATGGTTTTGGGAGAATAGGGGTGATACAAACCGTGCTTGGAAGAAGAGGCGGAAGGCTGTAGGGAAGGAGAAGAGACAAAGGGAGAACAGAAGGAGAGAGGGAAAGGGAGTTTGAGCTATATTACAAACCAGTGGTAACATTTAATGAACACCACATTCAATTGAAATGAGTTTTAGTGGACTTGAAAACTCTGATAATACATTTCTGTCTTCAAAAGTCGTCAGATGGGAGTCCAATCAAATACCTGTGAGCTGCGTATCGCCTTGTCACACTCTGTTCTCAATCAACGCCTACAGAAGTTCAGCGGCGTATTGAAACTCGAACAGAGCTTTGTAAATAGCACGCTACTGCGTGTTAAGTCAAGTTGCCTCGAGGGAGATTCTCAGAATCAGACGGAATCTGTCTGTGTGCAATGCAAGATCCCGCTTAGCGACCATTCTCCTCCCTCGTCCTCAACTATCAAATCCAAAACAGCTCTAAGTATCAATGTGTTGATAACAGCCTCGTATTTCGATTTATTCCTCCACATTTCCTTCAGAGCAAATGAAAGTTAATCGCATTATTAGCAAGATCCTCGAGCGCTGTCAATTAAATTTTATCATCTTCAGACAGTGCCTGATTCTCATGGGCCACATTGCCAATGAAAGGCCTCTCTTCAGGCTCGCAAACCGTTCCCTGTTTGAAAGTAATTCTGCACGTGCTTAGCTGTATATAGTGATGGGGTTATTATTGAACAATGCTAGGAACCTTGTAAGCAGAGTTCCCATTTGAGGTCTTAGGAATCATACTCCCACCGTGCTTTGCCGCAGAACTACTGAGCCTGGGGGTCTCTTAAATGTGGTTTGAGCACTGAAATTTGTCAGCTAGATGGTAGCTTTGGAGTAGATTGATACATATACTTGTGGAGAGGCGTCGCTAGATCCAAAGTATTTCCAATTATTAGAATTGGATGTGAAGTATTGCCAGCAATTTTCGTCTGTCCTTGTTAGCCTTTTACCTTTCTAGTGCACGAAAATAGAATCTCACCTGCTGCAATTTTTTACTTCGCCTTTGCTTTCCAATTCACACCACGCATTCTCAAAAGCGAGAAATCGTCTCCCCTCCATTTACTTCTTTCGTAATGGCGTACAAGCATCTCTTTGAACTTTCCTTGCTTGTATCTGAGATATTTACTCCATCTGAACATATGATACTTGTCAATGCCATGAAGTCAAACCCGGTTATTGGTTGACATTCTTGCATTCGTCTAATGGGCAACTTGGTTGACGATCTTCTTGTTTTCTATCTGCGAACACTGAGCTATTGCCATTTGCACGATCTACGAGCATTTTTGCCAGAGGTTCCATGCCCGTTGGCATATATAGAGCTTGGACAATAACCTGATTAACATCACTATATGTGATAATCTGAAGACCTCGAGTTTTTGATGCTAGTACAGCGATTAGATCATCTTTAAGACTCGAGACTGTTGATTCAACAAAGATTTTTATTTCTTTCGCACTCGACGTGCCATTATTCAAAGCACAAACTCCTGGTTGAGCTAAAGAGCAATACTTGTATAATTTATTTATGGCCTTATCTGCATTTCGTATGCTGTTCAGAAAGTCAAGGTTATGGTACTCCATGGTTTCACAAACTCCATCTATCACTATCTGTTCGATACGTTCTGGGTACATAGCTGCCATAGTAGCATCAATAACTGCTCCATAAGAGAATCCCCAGAACTCGAGTTTCTCATTCTCTTGTCACCATCGTTGCCTTTCTCGAACAGCATTTCTCGAGTATAAATCACCTACTTGTTTCCTAGCTGTTCGCAATTTTTCTTCACTAGTAGTAAGCCACAAACCCGCCTCTTTACTCACCAATTCCGCATGTCGCTCGGTAATCTCAATAATGTCTCGGATGACGGGAAGCATATTCATGTACTCAGCTATCTCGTTATCCTGTGAACATCCAAGAACAATTGCTTTAGCTCTAGCTCACTGATTTGAAACTGCCATATTAGAAGTACCAATTTTTCCTTCAGCTTGTTGTTGATAATCTCAGGCATCGTTTGAAAAGGTGTCCGGAAAGCAATTTAGACCTGGGCTGGTATTATCTATACCACGTGGATCAAATGAGATGGTATCAAAATATTTAGATGTTAACTTTGATGTGGTGAATTCAACTGGTTCTGGTTCTGGGTTTGGGTTTGTGATTGAAGATAATTGTGAGCCTCTTGTTATTAAATCGGCCACTCCTGATCCACTAGTCCTGTGATATACAGATGAACACAGTTGCATATAGTGAAACCCATACGGGCAGACTAATGGATAATCCTACCGGGGTTAATTAGGATCGGGCCGCCATATCTATGTTCTGTTACTGGTACCGGAGCAGGTAATCGTATTACTGCGATTATCACTCGTGGTCCATTTGAATTGGCTGCGTTCCAGTCCATCGGGACGTCAAGACGTGCGCATTGAAACTTGTCATAGCATGGTGTGTAATTGAGATATTTGGTTGGCTCGATCTGTCGTTCATGGTTAGCTTGCCGATCATTTCAGTATGGAATGACACTATTATGGAATGACACTGTAGCTCACACTGCTTCAACTGAATTCGCTTGCTTCAGCCAGTGGTATAACCTTGGATGGCTTTGTTGATGGAAATTGGGTAAGGAAACTAATGTGGTTATGTAACATCCAGTATAACAAAGCACAAGTTAAAATGATAATGTAGAGAGGATCTGAAATTCGTCGCTGTGTATAAGGACGAATAGTTTGATTTACTTCTTTGGGTATCTCTATCTCGACATCAACACACAACTACAAACGATGACTACAGTCCTGTATTGTGCTGAGGGATCTCGAATATGTATTTACTTCACCAAAGGCCAAATAATAGAGCGAAGCAGATACAGCAAAAGCGTCACTTGCAAAGCATGGATAACTTCTGGACCTTCATAATCGATTTAATTTATGTGTGAACAAAGATATATATGTCTTGATGTTGTGGCACACTCTGGCGCTCTGGGAACAAGACAGAGGAATGATTCGAAGATTACACTACACCCCACTTGAAGGTTGCATCCGAAATAAAAGCTGGATAATGGAAATGTTGATTGGTTGTATTATAAAAGTGTCAGCCAAGTCTCAAACAAAATCTTTCAATGAGAGGGCTCATATGTAATTGTAGCTGAACAGTACATTTGAAGGTTAAAACTAGTTACTCCAAAATCCACGACTGGACTTGAATATGGAAAAGGTAAGTAAAAATTGAAATGCATGGCAACTATATATATATGAGATAAACGCCCTGAATAATCTCAGAATGGTGACTTAGACAGGAGCACAGTCCTATAGTTACAAATGCATAAGCACAAATTTTCTTTAATCTATGGGCAATTTTCATCCGAGCTCTCCTCTTGAACTGTATGACCTTCTACAGTGTTACTAACAAGATAAACAATACGATTTCAGACTTCGAATATCGCTTCGATTACAATATCAGAACCTCTATATCATATTGCTAATATAGCAATATAAACAATATCGTTATATGATCCCAAGCATTTCTAACTCTGTATTAACTCTAACCTTATCCCCTATACTATTTAACACCTTAGTCTTATTTGTATCCTTTTTGCGTTTTATAATATAGTTTAAAGATATTTTACTATTTAGTATTTTTTAGAAATAGATAAAGAACTAACTAAATTAACGCTATTTAGAAGATATAGAGTTACTACATTAGTTTCTATAATTACCAAGCAATTCCTAATAGGTGTTATTAGTTTAAGTAGATTAGGCTAATTAGAAGCTTAGTAAAGAGCATTACAGCAATATATCATTAATATAGGAATCCTAATATTATATTATATTGCTATCACCTTGTGCGTAAAATGCGATGTGCACGGACTAATAGGACGTGCACAGTAAAATACATGTAAACTTTGGTAGTAAAATTCTTAGGGTGTTAAATCCCTGTAGAAAGAAGCATTTTACGCATAAGGGGATAATATTAGGTTTCTAATATCATATCGTATTGCCACAATATCCCTCGTTGGTATATCGCCCATTTAAGCAAGGATTAAGCACCCTCTTAAGTTAGCAAATACTTTCTTTAAAAGCCTCAACGCAAATTGTCATTTAACGCGTTAGTCTGCTTGTTCTGCTCTGAAACTTACTATTAGAGCTTTTCGTAGAAAACGGCTATATGAATTCAGTTAGATATATAATAAAAACGCACACTTTCCAGAGTGGACAGGGTTCGCACGTCCTAGTGGTCCGAGCTTTAGGCGATATACCAACGAGGGGATAGGAATCTCGATATATATAACGTCATATTGTTAGCAACACTGACTTTCTATGTTGCCCTCCCCTTCCCTTTACTTGTATCCTCACGTACTGAATACTCATGAACCACCATGATATGATTACCATCCCTATTTGACTCCGGCATTGGACTATTCTGTCCACCCTCATCTTTATTCCCATACTTCCCACTGCTACGATAACCATTCTGAGCACGCACTGTAGTCCTCGCCACACCACCCTTCCTCACAAGATCCATATTATCCATCTCCTCATTCCCACTTCCAGTCCTCGTCACATTCACATTCTTCTGATCCGACACAGTCCCAGTATTTTCAGCGACATGCACAATCGCTTCGTCGGACCCGAAAGCTGTATCATTAGTGTAGAAGAGTGGATGTATACCCTTTTTCTTGTTGGATCGCGAGTTACTCTGTTGTGGTGTATCTACCAGTGGATATGATTGATTTGAGGCACTTCCGTATGCGGATTGTCCTTTTGCTTTTCGCCACCAGTTTCGGAAGAGGGGGTATATCATGGGGAAGTTGCTGACGAGGGCTGCGACGAAGGATTCACGGACGGACCATTCGCCGGATAGAACTGGGTTGGTTTTTCCGAACTGAAGTTTGAGGGTTTAGTTTTGCTGAACTGGAGGCTCTTATCTCGGATGGGGCAGATAGTTGGGGAAAAGCTTACAGTGAAGAGAGAGACGCAGCGCAGAATGCCGAAGGTTATGACGAGGAAACCTCCGCTGAAGAGAACAAGGAGAGCTATTTTCTTGCGTGTTGGTAGGCCTGACTTATATATCATCTTTGATATTGTTGGTCACTTTATTGTGCTAATGACGATTTATAGAATTGCTTACTGGGAGAGGAATAGCCATCAAATACAAATCCGTGACTGTGTTGATGGCCATGACGAACGACACCTGGAGTTTTGAGAAACCGGGTTGGCAGTTGTCTAAAAGACTTATTAACGAAATTTTAGCTTGTGGTAAACATCTTCACTTACTGCCTGGGTCTGGAAAGATCTGCCACTGCTTGCGCAAAGGAAAGCACTTGAAAACAATAAGTAGAATGGCAGCAACGTACGTCGCCGCTAATAACACGTAACCAAGTTTGACACGTAATTGTAACTTTTGTAAGCCGGCCCTATAATTCTCAATCAGTTCTTGGTCTCTTTAATTTCCAAAATTAGTGGTGAAGCATAAGTGGAAGGTAAGATTACGTTAAACGAGAGTAATAAACAATCCAACAACCCTTCAACAACCACAACAACGTAGTATAGGTGAGCCAGCCAACAACGTGCGTCTTCGATCCATTGACGCGAAATCTCCATTCTTGGGAATTGGGATCAATAGTTCTGCGCTGCTCATCCGTCATGCCACTATTCGCCAGGCCTAGCCACTTGACTGCAACATAATACGCTGCGGTTGTTTCAGCTGTGTATGCTAACTGTAAAAGTTAGCAAGCCTTCAAGCTTCTACACTACACTACACGTTTGAAAACCGATGAATATTTACTTACTCCTGCAAGAGCCATGAATATATCATCTAGAGCTAGTTTTCTCCATCCTAACATTGTGCCTCGGGCGTAGAAACGAAGGAAAATGACAGCTATGGCAATGGCCCATTCTAACCATGCCTCTGCCACGAAGTTTTCAGCCATGCTAATAAGCTTTAGCTAGCTGTAGAAGTTAGAGTTGGCGAAGTCACAAATGATCTCCACTTGATAGACAGAAAAGAGCGGAGAATGACTATGAAGAAAGAGAAGTTGTTGCTGTCGTTTGGTAGCAGAGTCTTGACTCGAGATCGAGTATTTCATCATAAGTCCCTGGTGACTTGAACACTCAAGCCTCGTCAAGTAACTGGGGCAGAAACCCTAAAGTCGATTGAGTCCAAGCGACAGCATTGAGAAGCTATAGTAGGGGGACATAAGTCTATCCAGTAGCCGAATTTGCCCTAAAATACTACTAGTACAACTATTTATCTTATAAAAACTTAGGGTATAAGTATATCTTAAACTTTTACTACTAATTATAGTATTTAAAGTAGACTTCTTTATATTATATTAAAATAATACTTTAAAACTAGCTAGAGAAATTAAGAAGAGTATAGACTAGTAAAATATTAAGTAAATTTTAGTATAAAACTAGTAAAATGTAGACCCCTCTTACTTTAAAGTTATAGACATAATAGAGACATCTCTAAAATATAATATAATATTATATAATTATAGTTTCTATAGACTTTTGGTGTAAATTCGGCTACCGGACAGACTTATGTCCACCTACGGAGGTTCCGGTCAAAAGTCGTGAGAATACAGGCTACGAAGCCTGTAGTAGCCTGTGGCTATAGCGCCCTTCTACGGAGGTTCTTACAGGGCCTTTTCAGCGCTTAGACACTAGAAGCAGGACTCTATAGGGTATAACAAGCGAAACCCTCCAAGTAGTTGATAGGGTAACCATAGTGCTTAGTCACTAAACGAGTAAGCCCTATAGGCTACTTAAGCGGTATTTATAGGGCACAGCTCGCTATAAGCCCTGTGCTACAGGCTTTTAGCCTGTATTTTCACGACTTTTGACCGGAACCTCCGTACTGTTTCAACTGAATCAATTCCTAATCCTTGACTTCCCGATTCACGAATTCCTGAGAGACTGGGGGAAAAGAAGGAATCGTGATTCCCATGAAATCTATGAATTGTGGAGAGCCAAGTCGTAAAAATAAGAAAAGAAGTCAAATTCTTGTCTTATGTCTAAACGCCCCGTACTGTTAGCTAAAGTCGCCCCGCCCCATGACCCCATGGCACTGGTGACAGGGAACTTTCGTGGGGTTACACTCCACCACTCCGGGGACGAAGTCCGCTGAACTGCCGAGACTGGGGCTGCGATAAACGGGGTTTGAAAAGGGATTCTGGTATCTAATCCTTGGCCACATGGCCAATATACGAGGGAGACTTGGGATACATATCTAGCAGAAGAAATAAACTTCAACGGACTTGGCGTTCTTGGCTGAGGATGTCCCGCGGGAAAGGGTAAGCTCTCGGGCCAATGAACTCCTTAACTTGGTTTGGGAGGACTTTTATGCACCGTGCGTTGACACACGTTCAGAAGTACCTTACTCGTAGGTTTCTCCGGAGTGCATGCTCCTGCGGGTTGAGTGTGGTACTATTAATGCACTCTGCACTAATACGCAATGTAGATAGTGACAGGTAGGGGGTGCCACGGTCCATTCCTGGCCTGTAATTTACCGTCATTTTATGAATCCTGACCGGTAGTACTATTCTAGATTTCCAGTAACCTGCAAATACTATTGCTTTTAGATTGCTTTCCCTCTGTTATCTTAAGAAGTCTTTCTATAATAGATAGAAAATAAAAGCCTTAGCTAAGTTAGTGTTACGTAGGAAAATAGTTGGTATACTAGGTAGAGAGTTACTAATTATATAAGAGGATTATTAGTATTCCGGTCGATAGTCACATGTTATTAGTCTAATTGACCTATCATTTTATAAAAAATTACTTGAATTACGGTAGAGTGACGGTAATTTAATAAATTTACAGTAATTTTCCATGCCCTACAGGCAATTAAGCAACTTGATTGCAGATGCTTTAAGGACAATACAGTACGGTTAACTGAGCATAGCCTCATGGAGCAACCTACGCAGAATAGTGCTCCTAAGTTTTTTCCATTTTACAGTACAAGGTACACTTAAGGGTTACACTGCTAGCAGCCTTATCTTAATCTCAAGAGCCCAGAATTTGCGAGGTTATAATATTGTCTAGGTTGATAATAAGGGTCAGTTTGGCAACGGAATCTGAGTGAGAATATAGATAGGCTAAGAATATGATTTTCGGATTTCGAGAGTTTCGAAATTAAGAAAGTGTGTTTGGCAAGCGGATTATAGAAACCAGTATATTTTGACCTCAAATAAAATAGGTGCTCTGCAAGGGAGAATATGTTTCTAAAATGGCCATCTATAAGCCTATATTATTAAATTTATAACTTAGAGTAGGTAGTACAGCCTATAATTACAGGGTAAGCAGCCAATCCCTTTGTGTGTCTTACGGCCCTCTAGACAGGGATTCGGCACCCCGAGAATTCTACCACCAAAAAATATATGTATTTTACCGTGCACGTCCCGGGATATAGGTAGAGGGCCGTGAGACACACAAAAGGGATACAGTAGCTTTAGGGAGTAAAGCCTGTAGCTGTAGGGCTCTTATTAAATTAGGTTCAGCTTTCGGATCGGGCTAACCTTATTAGCCGAAAGTAATTCTATATTCTAGCCTAAATACTTAGAATACAAGAAATTACTAAACACTTTTTTTTAGGAGGAAATACTAGTAGTTTTTATATCCTACAATGCTAGTATCTCTTTGTTTCTAGTTTCATTTCCACTCCCTATATACCGAGCTCAGATTCCGTTGCCAAACTGGGTCTAATGCAGGATACAGATTTCTGTGGAGCTGTGCCATCCTATTGCATGGGTGATGATTAAACCAGCGCACCCGTTGGCGGTAAGAGTAAGCAAGACATGCAATGTCACCCAACCCGTCCCTCTGCAGAATCCCAAGAGAAGGGCTGCGACCTACATGCATCCGTTAGCTCAAGACATTGAAAAGACGACTTAACCATTCCTTTTACCCCTCCTTTACTTTTTTAAACTTCAGAACGTGCAAAGATACATCATATCATCATTTTTGTATGAAAGTATACTCAAGATATCGCTAATTCGGTCCAAAATGAGTGCCTCGCTTATGGGACTCATTGTCGGAGTAGTGGCTCTTGCATTTTGGCAACTGAGCAAAATAGGTCGCAGGCCTAAAGATTTCCCTCCTGGACCTCCTACTTTGCCATTGATTGGGAATCTTCATCTCATGCCTAACAAGAATGGACATTTGCAGTTTCAGAAGTGGGCGCAGGAATATGGGTGAGAAGTCCTAAGCATTACAAGTGACCACCTGATGTCGGATTACTGACTACCGCTCAGACCGGTTTACTCTCTCATTCTTGGGACCAAGGTTATGATTGTTCTTTCTTCTGATCAGGCTATTAAGGACCTTTTGGATAAGCGGAGTAGTATCTACTCCTCCCGTCCTGAGATGTATCTTGGTCAGGTTGTTAGTGGTGGGCTCCGCATGCTTCTAATGGTACGCCAATCCAATCAGTTATCAACCATAAGCTTCAAACGGCTAACGGTAAACTAACTACCGTAAGGAATATGGCGATACATGGCGTATGATCCGAAAGATGATAAACAATATCCTCCACATAAAAGCAGCAAAGTCATATGTACCATACCAGGATCTCGAAAATAAGCAAATGCTATGTGGATTCCTCGAGCAACCAAACTTGTTCGTCGACCATATCCGTCGGTACACAAATTCTCTGACAACACAAATGGTCTTCGGTTTTCGAACAATCAGCATCAAGGATCCGAAGCTAATTCAGCTCTTTGATGTAAGTAAAGACCCACTTCCCGTTAATTACGGAATCAAAGCCTATCGATGCTGATATAGCGCTTGGTAGGGGTTCGAGAAGTTCTGTGAAGTCACCGCTACAACTACAGCTGCATTGCTTGATCTCTTTCCCGTCCTCAAAGCTCTACCCGATTTTATGCTCCCTCTTCGCAGATATGCGAATAAGCTTCATGAGAAAGAGAAAGAGCTTTACGTTGGCCACTGGATGAATGTGAAGAAGGCAATCAAAAGTGGTAGCGCTAAGGTAAGTTACCTTTTCGTTTACGAGAAACGGTACTTTGTAATTAATAGAATAACAATTTAGCCCTGTTTCTGCGTCGACCTGGTAAAAGCTCAAGATGTGGAAGGTTTCTCAGATGACCTCGCCGGATATATCAGTGGTTCACTTCTTGAAGCCGGCTCAGATACCACGGCAGCAACGCTTATTGGCTTCGTCCAGGCAATGGTCGTTTTCCCAGAGGTACAAAAGAAAGCACAAGAAGAAATAGATCGCGTATGTGGTAGTATATTCCCAACAATGGAGGATGAAAAAAGCTTGCAAATTATTCGCGGTTGTGTGAAGGAGAGTATGCGTTGGATGCCTACAGATATCTTAGGAGTACCGCATGCTGTGATTCAAGATGATACGTATATGGGTTATAAAATCCCCAAAGGAGCAGGAGTTATGTGGAATGTCTGGTGTGTATATAACTCGATCTTCCTCAAAACAACAAGAATGATTCTAACCTTAACATCCAGGGCCGTTCACATGGACCCAGAGCGTCATCCAAATCCCCGCGCATTTGATCCATCCCGCTACGCCAACGACTTCCAAACCGCATCCGAAGCAGCCTCAAACCCAGACGCAACAAAACGTGATCAATTTGTCTTCGGTGCAGGTCGTCGTGTCTGTCAAGGAATGCATATAGCCGAACGATCGCTATTCCTCGGGATATCTCGCTTACTATGGGCTTTCAATTTCGAAAAAGCCAGGGATGAGCAAGGAAATGAGATAACTCCTGATATTGATAAGTTGACTGAAGGATTGTTTGTTTTCCCTCAGCCTTTTCCGGCTAAGATAAGTGTGAGAAGTGAGATGCATGCACAGAAGATTAGGGAGGAATGGGCGAGTGTGCAGGAGTTGTTGGATGAGGAAAAGCAGTGGAGGAAGGTGCCGGAGGGGATGGCTTTTAGCACTTATGATCCGATTGCTGGTGTGAAGAATTGAGGAGATATGAATGTGAATTAAACTATTCACTCTAGACTGGAAGTTATCCATCGATTGTATGTTAGATAGATTTAGAATAAGAAGTAAATGTCGTATGAATTGGTTTATAAGATATCATTTTAACTTGGATAACTTCCTTGATTTGAGAAACTTATTTTATGTGAGTGACCTAGCTTGAGTAACTCACTTGTCCTAATCAAAATGATCTCTTATAAACCAATTCGTACGGCACATTTCTGATTTATGTAGTGGGTAGAGTTTACCCTAGTGTTTTTCTTTACATTTTTACTTTTCTATTTCCTATTATAAAGCTTACTAGGTAGTTCTTATTCTGCTAAAATACAAAAGTATGTTCATACACCTTATGACAGATATAAATTCAAGTACCACAGCAGGGCACTAATACGGGTATGTTGTAATCTTCCTTCATAACAAATACGATTCTGGGCACAGTCTTACAACGGCACCGTATAAGCGCAATCCGGGTCTGGAAGGAGGGCAATGAGCGATTGATCTCCTGCAGGCCGCTGGGATAAAGGCGCGAGCAAATCACAACTTTGACTAGATTCATGATGCCTTTCTCTTTGGCATCCGCATGTTCCCAAATTGTTTACCTCTGCCAACCGCAATTGTCTCGATGAATGCCCGTTACGATCCTCATTTCCACTTAAGATGGGTGCTGCGCTCCATCCACTGCGGTACGAACTTCGAAGACACTCTGATTATCGGCAGTGGAGGATCTGTTCATAACCTCTATCGATATCACTGGTACCAGATGGCCATTTACAAAGACAACTTCGCTCAACCTATGCCGCCAGATACATGGGCTTTGCAATTCCGGCAAGCGGTCGAGGATGTTGTCACATAAAATACTGAGCCAGATCTGCGAAGAGCTGTTACTCGATTGATGAAGCATCTAAGTTACAAGAAAGCTCATGGCACAGATGACTATTGGATGGCTTCATTGTTTGCTGCTGGAGCCGCTGGTGAAGAAGAGGACGAGGGACCTAATCTAATGTTAGCTGAATGCTGGGAATTGGTGAATATGTGCAACACGCAATATCAGCTTGGTTCTTGGGACTATTACAAGGTCATGTGGTGTATTTCCATATCATGTAAAGAAGTGACAGGGAGTGTAGTCTAGGTACTTGGTAGAATTATAAGCATCAAACTGTAACACACTCTGCGAGATGAATCATTTACTAGGCCCAAAAACTATGCAAATCAGTTGTCTATATGAACTAAACCGTTATATAATATGTCCACATGGAACAACTCGTTACACTATCGACAGATGCCATCTTTCAGTCAGTCAGTCTCTAAAATTAAACAGCCACTGGTACACAACAAACTACAATGTCCATAGCCAGATACACCAAATTGTATTACCGCCAATGAATGGCATATATGAAGGACCAGAATCATGGAAATCGTTTGTATATACCTTGATCTGTAATATCAAGAACATATGAACGTCATATTTACGGCTTTCAAATTCTATAAATGAGAATCACAAGTTTACCCATCAAGTTGTAAACGTCCAATGTAAAACTCAACAAAATGTTTACCACCAATGAATGACATCCTTGAAACTAAACTTCAAACTTATACAAATCACTTGTACCTCATGTCTTAATTCGTACAGAGCTTTCCCATGCTCGCTGTAACTCTCTGACAAGCTCATAACTCACCACTCGCCGCCAATCTTCGTCGAGCCGCAATCTGTGAATCTCCCAGCAGTGTGTCTCCAGACAACGGCCCAATTCTATAGCGAACGTCAACAGCAGCTGTACTACCATGTAAAAGAATGTCGGTCTCTACTTACAGATATGGAGAAGCATCCAAAGAGCATCAGGGAGCCAACTATTATTGTAACGATTGGAGGATGTTGCCTTTCGCTGGCGTCCAATTTTCGATTGATAGGATAGTATTCGGAACTCTGCGAAAATTGCTTTTCCACCATTCTGGGTTTGACACGGGACCAGGTACTCGAGGATGAGAAGCAAGATTTGGATCGAATGCCGCTGGTTGAGCTTCACGTTCCATGCCCCCAACCACAATGGTACCGGCATTCTGACCGTCGGCCGAATCGCTGCTTGACTGATATATTTCGTAGTCGGTAATAAAGCGGAGGACGTCAGGCTGGACTTGCTGTGATCGGCCCCCATCTCGAACTGTCGGTGTGGCCATATCTCACTCAGTCTGGGATTGCGTTGCTTTCCTTTGCGGTTCGCTGTAACTAGGAAGTAGTGATAGAGTTAGTATATTCCTACCCTACAAACACCCTTCGGCTTGTCGTATGAGCCTAAAGTTCCCTTCTGCTCGTGGAAGCAGAGCTCATGCAATATCCGTAGGGTTTTGGACTCCGAGTGGCTGGTCAGGCCAGCTAAGGGTTACTCGTGTGGAGTCGATGTGATTTACTTCTCCAGCATTAGCAGATCACTACTCAATACTAGCACCCCGAGACAGCACAGCGGCGTCCTCGCAAAACACTTCCCAACGGTTCGCCCCTAGTAACTGTTGGAAACAGTGTTTTTCTCTGAGTTCTTAATTGCTCACTGCTGTGTGTTTTTTCCTATCTCAGTGTACACACACACACACACACTCTCTCTCTCTCTCTCAAAAGACGAACTTTCGCAATTATGGCGGTTAACAAATTCCACATCACCGACGAGAAGTCATTTAGCTATGTTTTCATTCAGAACCAAGACATTCCCCTGAAGACTTCGGAAACAGGGTTTTGGAGATGCAATATGTTTCTGGCTAAGAATTTAGTTTATAGCCAAAAGCGGTATCTAGTTGTAGCAACATATGGTCTATATCAGTTAGTTCAGAGGTCCACGAATTCAGTATATGCAGCAATTGACAGTTTTCCGCAGATGGGAAGAATGTACCGTACGAGAGCTTTTACAAAAAAGAGCTGAGACCAGGTCAATCCTCAGATGAGACCCCGTAACTTTCTCATATGAATCAAGCACGCCTACGGAGATCACTGGCCATATTATGGCTCACTTGGTAGTCTCCGACTCACGTTCTAAGAAAGCAGCGTACCCTCAGAGATTGACCTTTTCATGACGTTACACAAGTTGGATAAGAACGGGCAAGAAATATTTTATACAGGGACCACGGACGACCTCGTACCGATCGTCAAAGGTTGGCAACGTGTATCTCTACGAAAGGTCGACCATGATCATCTTTTTCACTTTGAATATTTACCATACCGGAACTATGCTTCTACTGATGTCTAACTAGTTAAGGAAGATGAGAATAACGAGGTTGATATCGAAGTTTGGCCCTCAAATATTGTGTTGGAGAAGGATGAAAAGCTAGTTCTGGAAATCGCTGGCCATGATACTCAAGGGGTTGGAAACTTCTCGCATGGCCACGTAGATGATTGAAGCTTAGAGAAGCTTGGTAGGCTGAATAACATCCATATTGGTGGTGGGAACATGAACAGCTGGTTGCTACAGCCATTGATACCAAATAGATAAATAGACGACGAGTGTTTTGTATTATCGGCAGCCAATTTTCATTAAAGCCCAGAAGGGTAGAATGGTCTTATCTTATAGGCTTAGAAAGAGATAATGCACATTGATAAGCCCCTTGCGCAGGCGATTATTCGCAAGTGTAGGGTAAGCTGGCAGTTGATTTACACTTTCACTAAAAGACCAGAAAATACCTAGGATATCATATTAAAGTCTATTTTTGTATAATATTGTGTACTACAGATTGGTATCTCAAATGAAATCTAATCTATGAGATAAGGTACATGATACAGTTAGGTAATAAGATATCGCCCTACAATCCACCGTTTCCTTTTCCTATATAAGGACCCCACCATTTTAACTTAACGCAGTACTATTTGGTTCTAGGAGATATAATCATTTAGTTATTTTTGGCTACCTTGTGTGGTTTACTTTTATTTAAATGCGTGCCTACGTATACACGAAGTGTGTAAGCGATTGAACGGGTAGACAGGGGTATGTACTGTACACTCCAAATCATGTACAGTTCATGATTTAGATTATATCGCATCTTATATCTTAGATTTTTATTAAAATATATCTTATGTAATTAATCTATTTCTTTAATTCCCTTTTGTATGCTATAGATATTGAACCTCGATTTTGTGGAAACTGTTTATGCATATAATGAGTGAGTTGTGAGTACTTGCCCTCTGAATTACCGAGGCATCGAATTCATCCCGAATACCATACAAAATAGGTGATTTGTAATGTATGAGGCTTGCGTGGCCCCTAGTTACAGATCAGGGCGAATTGATTCAGATCTTACAAATCGGAAAGGATCGAATATAAACCTAATATGAAGATATACCCCATGCGATAGTTCTGACACGTGACTTATGGGCAACAATAGATTATGAGAGATGATACTTTTGATAGACGTTCTTAGTTCTGCTAAGTTAGTGTAAGAAGTATTGTATTGCTCTTTTTAGTGTAGTGTAGAATACTCCTTGCTACTATTTATACAGTAGCCTGACTAGAACGAATATTAGGACAATACATATACAGTAATCTCTACCAAATAAAATTGTTCATTTAGTTAAAGCATTCTAAAGATCCCTTTACGCAACATTCGGTGTTGGATCAAAGCTCAACTGAAACCATAATTACTTTCTCAACCTGCAGTTAACTTTCGGTCTCTTGGATTCTGAAGTTCCACGACTGTATAGGTATGAATGCCAAAATTAGCATTACTTGAATCAAGTTCTATTACGACTACGACTAAAAATTACAAGGACTTTTTTGCATGTACCGTTCCCTAGTTCCCAATTTTTACCGCCAACCCAATGCTGATAACACCAATGCAATCCCAACTTAGCAAGTCAAATCATAGATTGTGTTGAAGTTGGCATCCAACACGCCGAATGATGGTGTCGCCGTGTAATCCTGCAACACATACATGAAAGTATGGCCTTGTTGGAAAGCAGCACATCCAACCAAGTCCCAGTATTGCTTAGCATTGGCCACGGAAGGAACGGCTTCGTTCTCAGTAGGTCCAGAAACTGGCCATCCAGTCTCCGTAACCCAAACCCAAGCACCACTTCCGGCATTCTGAACTGTTGTTCGTACTTGGTCAAGGGAGTCGAAGAACAGATCTGCTGCAACATCGATGCCGTTTGCTTCGGTGTTCTGGAAGTATGGGTAGCCGTCTGTTCCGATGAAATCACAGGCCTTGATTACTGCCGTGTTGGCAGGATCAACCCACATTGTCCAGGTATCGACATGTCCGACTTCAATCGCTGTGGTATATCCATTGACGGTGGTAAGCATACCCCGTACGTCGTAGATTTGTTGGGCCAGTGTGTTGGCATCAGTATCTTTGCGGTAAAGATCCTCACTTCCTACACTGACACCAACAACCCAGGAGAAACCATATGTCTGAACTGCTGTAAGAAGAGCTTGCTTTTCCGCATCGTAATGTGCTGCATCTTCAGTCCATACACCGACAAGGATAGTTACGCCGGTATTAAGCGCAGCAGGGACAGCATTGAGAAGAGTGTTACAATCGGAGGATGCATAGAGACGGGCGGAGGTGAAACCACCTGGGAGAGCGGTCATGGTTCTGACTGTAAGAGTACGGGGTTAGTTTCTTGCGTTGCGTTATTCAGATTCCTATGTACGAATACTTACAATCTTGTTCCCAGTCTGCTTGGGTCTTGCAGGCACCGTCTGAGGAGCGGGTTGCTGCGATGTTGAACCCTTTCCAATAAGCATTGGCTCCAGAAATGGTGGCTGCAAGAGCCATGGCGAATGATGCTGTCTTCATGACGAAGATTGAAGATAATTAAAGAAGTATGAAGAGTGCCTGTTGTGGTAAGGAAAGTAACGAGTGTTTGGGAATGAAAGACTGGTGGTGTAACGAAAGAATAACCTGTGTGAGGGAGGTCGAGATGAAAGAGGGAGCGAATGAGAGGGCTACTTATCCTTTTCTGCAACCCTTACCTCGTAACTTTGGCAATAATATTGTCAGATGACAGCCAACACCATGGGTTTATTGACATTTCAACAATTTCCATGGTTGTCCATGGTTGTTGGTGCTGATCATCGTCATATCGAGATTTTACGAGATGAACTTCTCGCCACGAGATGCGAAGAGAGCCAATAAAGCCTGGAGGCGACCTATTCAAGGCTATTTATAACGTCAAAAGGCTCGGCGGGCGAGCTACTTGTCCTACCGCATGGAGCTTTAGCTTTCGGGTACGGGAAGCCGGGAAGCTGCCACAGAGACTCATCTGATCTCATCCCGGAATATGGAGGACCAGGTTACAATTCTTATGGCGACGACTCGACTCGAACTTGAAGATATATATCTTCACCAAAATGACCCCGTCTCGCTCATCACCCGAGGTTCGCTTTGCTCTGCTGCTGTCTCAAGACAATGATCGTCATGCCGATATCGCCATCGCCATCGCCATCGTCTGAAGAGTTCGGATGATACTCGGTCTTGTCACTTGCTTATCTAAGGTGAATAACACCAAAAAGGGTGAAAAAACGACTACTTTCTCGACGCGGTGGCTTTTTAATCCACTTTGTCATGTATCCACTTTGTACCACTTTGCTTTTCAAATTCCTTACAAACCACCTCATGTGGAATGCCTGCTATCTATGTAAGTACTATCTCTCTGCAGATCTCCTCTGAGTGTAAGTACGAGTCTTCTTCCCACCCTCTCTTCTTCAACAGGAACGTCAGAACGGAACATGCGCGATGCAGGAAATCAAGGCAGAAGAAGGAGGTGATTTCGAAGCACCAGGGCGTCCTGAAAATGGCCGAACGGCATCGTCAAACTCGTCCTTAACGAATCGCGAAGACGATGTTATCCCCTCGATCGAACACGACTACGCTGCAACACACCTCCCTCTCCCGCTCGAAATCGCTTTCGTCGCTACAGTTTGCTCGGCACAACTGCTCACACAGGCCGGCCTAGGCCAGATCATCGCACCATTACATATAATCGGACATTCCTTCTCCATAACCTCCCCGGCACAACTCTCTTGGTATGCGGCCGCCTACTCCCTCACAGTGGGCACATTCATTCTTCCCTCGGGCCGTTTGGGAGATGTATATGGGCATAAGAAGATCTTCATAATTGGATATCTGTGGTATGGACTCTGGAGCTTAGTCGCAGGACTCAGTGTATACGTGGGACAAAAGACTCCTTATGGTGGCGACATTTTCTTCGCAGTATGTCGTGGGTTACAAGGAATTGGGCCGGCACTTCTACTTCCCAATGCCCTAGCACTACTAGGAAGAGGCTATCCTGATGGTCGCCGCAAACATATGGTCTTCAGTCTATTCGGTGGCTGCGCACCCTCGGGCTTCGTAGTCGGTGCCGTCTTCTCGAGTCTCTTCGCCCAAGAAGCTTGGTGGCCATGGGCGTACTGGATGATGGGCATTATCTGCTTCGTACTGGCCCTGGTAGCTATATTCGCTATTCCGATGGTAGAAGAAGGAGAGTTTAGACGCACGATATCGCGTGGAGGAGTAGGTTTGAAAGCGAGGTGGATCCAACTTGATGCTCCGGGAATGATTACTGGTGTTTGCGGACTGGTACTTATCAACTTCGCGTGGAACCAAGGCCCTATCGTCGGCTGGGAGACACCTTATGTGTACAGTCTGTTCATCGTCGGCGTGCTCATCCTCGCTTTCTTCTTCTACCTCGAACATCACGCCGCAAATCCTTTGGTTCCAGTTCGAGAATTATCCCGTGACACGATATTTGTGCTCTCATGTATAGCAGCTGGTTGGTCGTCCTTTGGCATCTGGATCTTCTACCTTTGGCAATTTCTCGAGCTTGAAAGACACGTTACTCCTCTTCTCGGTTCTGCAATGATTGCTCCCACAGCTATTTCCGGACTTACTGCTTCCATTGTTTGCGGTTATCTCCTCTCGGTGTTGGGACCTCCAAAGATTATGCTCTGTTCGATGAGCGCGTTCTGCCTTGGTAATATTCTGCTGGCAACATGTCCCGTCAACCAGACTTTCTGGGCCCAGACTTTTGTCTCGATTGTAATAATGCCATGGGGTATGGACATGTCGTTCCCTTCAGCTACGATTGTTCTCAGTAACTCAATGCCAAGGGAGCACCAGGGTGTTGCTGCATCTCTCATAAACACCGTTGTCAATTATTCCATCTCCATCGGCCTCGGCATCGCAGGCCTTGTGGAAAGTCGAGTAAATGGTGGCGGGCAGACGGAGAAGCAGTTGCTGACAGGCTATCGGAGTGCGTGGTATGTAGGAATCGGTCTTGCTGGCATGGGAATTCTCGTTTCCATCCTCTTCGTAATTCTTAGCAAAACGAAACCTGCGGAGAAGGACTCTGAGGTTGCATCGCAGGATCTGTCTGAGTGAATGGTTTAATGATTTGAAGTTATAGATGAGGTATAAATATATAGGTACGATAGGGACGAAGATAGATACAATAGAAATAGATAGACATTAGAGCGAGATAGACATTAAGATACCAATAGAACGCGTTCATTCTTCTATACTCTCGAATTATACTACTTGAAAACCAAATACTAAAACATGAAGCTACCGTACGGATTGGTTTATAAGAGATCATTTTCATTAGAGAAACGGTGTTACCCAGGTGAACTAAAGTTATCCAGATCAAGTGAGTCAACGAAATCATCTGAATAGACATCCATTCAAAATGATCTCTTATAAACAATCCGTACGCTAAATGAATAAGTATATACTCAGGAAGGCTGGGAGCTGTTCCCCACATCAGGTGACTTGGTTAGTCAGCCACAAGCTCTTTTTCAACGTCAACTCCTCCAAGAATCATCTTTCTTTCTATTCTATCCTTGGGCGCTTTCAATCTATAAGACACATCATTACTATACGGTATACCGGTACTTCCCTGCGAGGGTGGTATTACCTGTATACGCTACCTTCCCCGCACTTGTCGAACTCTCGTATAGTTCCTGTCTTTGATCCTTTCTGCTGCAGCGATTGCGATTCGTCTGCTATGGCCTCCCCACAGATCTTCATTGCGATGGTTCCTCCCCAAACGAGGGCGTTGGGATCAAGTGTTCCTGAAATGGATTGCTCCTCGCCTATATATACAAATGCGAATTGCCCGCAGATCTAGTAGCCAAGACGAACTGACGAAGGTTTCGGGGTTGCACTATTTCGGTCACTGATTAGGTAGCTCGCCTAACGAGTAACTACCCCATATTCACCATGTATGCGTCGTAGGTACCTGATTCAAGCGTCTGTACAAACTGTACCTCTTGATTGAAAGGTACTAGAACCCTAATATTGCAATAGTTCGCTGAAAAATACATCAAGTGACTAATTCAAACAGGGTTAGAGTCAGAGACTATCCTCAATTCTCATCTTTGCCAGAATTTTTTTTCCATCATGATCTCTATGTCAGCAATGACTATGAAGATACCTTTGTTTTGTGCAGGTAGGTATGTGAAGCGATGTGAGAGTTGGGACCTACCCCAGATTGTTCGTTTGGCTGTTGACGCGGCCCTAAAGTTTGGCTTGTATGGGGATTTGAAGTAAGTTACGGAGACTACCTAATCAGGGAACAGTTAATATCAATTATTAATGAATATGGGGTACAATAGTTATACATATTTGGTAGGAAGGTAGGTATAGGACGTACTTGCCAGTTTTCATTGACGAACCTGCAGTTTCCTTCAAGAACTAGTCTAGTACATCTCGAAATTCGATTGCGCATCACTCCAGAACACATCAACATCAACGTTGACGCTTCGATGGTCTGTCTTTATCATTCCCTTCTTGTATAACATCGTTATCAGATATTGCGTACTCTTCCAGAATGTCCCCGAAATCGCAATATCCTAAAACTCCCTATCCTAATCCTGTACAGGTTCCTATTATCAAGACCTCACCAGTCACGGAATCAACTACAGATACCACCCCATCCGGCTTACTCAGCTCCAAAATGCCAGGTTACTTCGATAGGGCACTCCCTTCTGTTTCATGGGACACAATTAAAGGAATTGTACGAACGAGTACACACCCAGTAGGGACGTCTCCAACCTCTGAAAATTCCGGACTGCTACCTACACCCTCAAGTCCCGGCTTTAATCGGCCATGGCTGTCACGAACTGCGACAACGGATTCTATACCAAGGATTAATTCTCCGCTTCTTGTGGAACAATATCCTCAAATACTTAGTCCAGGTTCCCGCTCTTCCGGATCCGCGTTCATGTCAAGTGAACTTTCGAGCGGAGATTATCTGACGCCTCCTCTCCGACAAGACAGCTCCTCACCACCTTATAAGTCTCGCAGAAAAACATCGGAGAGCCTTACAATGACGAGACCAAACAGTTCAGACAGGGGCCGAACGCGCACCAAGACCAATCATGGACGGGGCATGACACGGCGTCGATCGTCTCAAAAGCACCGTGATTCTAATAGTCTGGGATTTGGTGACTTACAGGGCCATGCTTATTTGTGGCATTCTGGTTGTTACATGGCTCCAACATCTTCGATCGAAACTCGAAGGCTATGTGCGGGAGATGTGGGCAAGCATCTCGCATGCCAGATGATAGACATGCATAGCATGGAATTCCCTACCTCTAGAGAACCTTTAATCCAAAGACGTTGGAGCTCTGTCGAACTTGGTAGTCACAGGCTTGCTACAACTGGTCTACTGCATCCAGGTAAATTTGCAGAGGAACCGGTTAGAAATCGGCATCGAGATACTAGCACCGAGGGCTATGAGTCAGATGATGAGTCTGACGAGGTTCTACGCACTATCAAGAAGAAGTTGACTGCACGCAAGATGCCCAAGATACGAATCCCGACCACGATAACCCTCCGGCGACCTAGCAATCCCCCTCCTCAAGATACTTCGGATTCAGACACCGAATCAGAAACACCACGAGCTGAGTTATCAGATATAGCAATCAGTCACGGCGCCACGTTTTTGATAACAGCCCACGATGTGAAATCTATTACGACACTCGTCGACGCAACCCTGCGCCGGAGGATTTCAAGACCAAAGAGTCCTTCCACGTCTGAACTACCTACTCTCAACTTACCTAGGGAGGTCTTAGATGAGAAAAGACCCAGTGTCACAAATCGGGGCCTCCTACCATCAATTGTTGCACCGGCAAATGCCACTATTACCACTGAAGGCACCTCAAAAATCCAAGGCGAGTGGCATCATCTAAATCTTGGCCCCGACTGGTCTCAAGCAAAGAGGAAACTCAGTTCGTTTCCTCGTCCTAGTAACAGTGTACACGAAGTCATATGGGAGGGTAAAGGAAGCGATGTGCAGCAAAGCTCCGGCTCCTCACGTCACAATCTAACCCCCCCAGATAACAAGGATGACAATTCAAGTCATTCCACAGCCAAATTGACTCCGGCACTTTCAGCCACAATTTCTTCTCAAGCTTCCGAAGCAACAACTAGAGGAGCTGGCTCGAATAAGTCGAATGACTCTATTGTAAAGTGGGCTGCTGCTGTCCATCCACAACTAGGAACCCCAGAACGAAGTCCACTCTCCCCAGCATCCATGTTTAGGAACGGAGATTACTTTACCCCAATGTCTTCCAATATCTTAGCAGACAAAGGCAAAACCCACTCTGTCGACGTTGTCTCTTTTCCTCCTCTACAACCAAGGAAGCTCACCAGTGACTGGATATCACCTCTTCCCGATATCAACAAACCATTACCAGCTCCGAGAACACTGTATGACACTGGTATAGACGCTACGGAGGCCCCTCCTTTGACGCCACATGTTTCTTTTAAAGGAACTCCAACAAATAGTCCTCTAGTTCGACCGGCAGGAGGTTCAAAGTCCGACCAGGATATCCGGGGAAGTATCAAGAGCGACCAGTCCCTGTCAGGTGACGATCCAAATACGACGCTAAGAATGCGACCTCGATCGAATTCAAGGTCGGAGCAGGATATCCGAGGGAGAAGTATTATTCATCGACCCACACCCAAAGGGACCCCGACAGAAACTCCTGTGTGGTCATCTACCTCCCGGGGGCCTTTACTCCGACCTAACGTAGGCTCAAATAAAGATGACTGGGAAACACGAAAGAAAAGCATAGTTCTGAAGCGTCCTAATGCTCCTGCAAGAGTTGGGAGTGCGATGTCCGCTGGGTCTGCATTGGGGGCGAGTGGAAGTATGCGACGGAAGAGTTTGGTGCCACATATCCGCTTCAAGGACAACTTGGTGGATATAGGATCGAAGTTAAAAACCCCGGCCTGGCGGAAACCAAGGACTGATTCAGCGTATCCCACAGAAAAGGAGGCGATGGTTGATGGCGAAGAATTGCCGGCTGATCAAGAGCCCAATTCAATGATCGCTTCTGGTGAGATTGTCATGGAGCAAAGAAGTAGCACAAACTCGCAACTTTACGACATTGAAACGCCCCCTCCTATTCCTGGACACCCGAATGCTATTCCTGCAACTGCTCCTTCAATTGATGTAGACCAGAAAACTCTCAATGACAGTTACAATAAAGCTGTGGAACTACGAAAGAAGCATGCTTCTGATAGAGAAAGGCTGATTGAGCTGAAAACGCCACCGCTTCCAGGCAAGATGGACAATGCGGGCATATATAATAAGCTTAATGGGGCTATAAGTACGAATAGTCCGAGTCTGCTTCTTACAAAGCCTTGTGATCGTAAGGTGTGTACTGGTGATGATTGTACGGAGTGTAAGGATTCATTTGATTTGCATAATCCGAGTGTTGATTGGATTGGTTGAGGGAAGAGAAAGTTTTGGAGGTTTGGAAGGTGGGAAGTGGTGTGTAGTTGTGTAGTTGTGTAGTTGAGTAGTTGAGTAGTTGAACTTGAATAAGAATCGAGATTGAGGTGGGATTTGAGATTTGATTGTGTATTTGTGTGTGTGTTTCCTTTTTCCTTTCTGGTTCTTTGATTGCGGATGTTTAATTGTGCATGTATTTTGAACTTAAGCCCCACTTACTAGAACTAATAGGTTATAACTTGGATCTCTTATCCATTGTCTCTTATTGCCTTAATCCGGCACCCTATAACTATTCTAAGGCTTCTATAAGTCTTTACTAAGCCATTAGGGTTGCCTAAATCAAACCTATTAGGTACATTGTGTTTAGTCTTAAATCCCCTTACTATATATAGAAGCTATTCCTTTAATTTTAAAAGCTCTTTAGTTAATCTAATAATATTTTATATTTAAACCTTTACTTAAGCGTCTTAAAAAATACTCTTATTATCTTACTATACTTTTAACTTTTAAAATGCGCTTATGTAATTAAGTCTTATATAAGGTAATGTAGTGTTTTGTAGGGGTGTAGTTGGTTTGATGTGTGGGTTTGAATGTGTGGGTTTTGGGGGGGGGTTGGTTAGGTGAGGAAGTTAGTACGTAGGGGGGTAGGGGTAGAAAGATAGGAATAGAGTACTATTCTTCCCCTCCCCCCATTTATTAATAGTTATTTAGTAGGCTCTATAGGTCGAAGCTGTAAAGGGTATACTCTAACCCTAAGAAGTCCTTGCCTGCCCTGTTGCATAGGCTAAAATCTAGTCTGTTGTAAAAACCAGGGCGTACGTATAACCCTAACCCTACCTACTAGTAGGCTATAAAAGTAGTATTTTCTATTTGCTAAGCCCCTCTAATAGTTGGTTCTACCCGCCCACTGAATATCCTTTAATAAGGGGAGGGGATAGTATCCCTTACACCGTTTCCTGCTATAAGCTCGGTCAATAGGACGTGCCCTGCGCGAGGCTCGCCTCTTAAGCCAAAACCTTAGATTTAGTGTGAATTTACTACCCTATGTGGTTTGTGCTCGAAGATCACCCGCTTGATTTTTAAAGGGGGTGCTGAATCCCTAAACAAAGTTGAAGGAAACGGTGTAAGGGATAAATAAGGGATAATAATAATATACTTATATTGAAGAATAGGGGGGCATTAAAAGATGTTATTGGAGAGATTAAAATGAGTTTCAAGTACTTCGTAGATAGAATGTTGTGTCAGGTTTCTTAGATATAAAAATAGAATGTCAAAAGAGTAGCATTATATAAACCATTTCCCCATCACCTCTATCTGAAAAGTAGGTAGTGAATATAAACATAAATATTAGAAATAACCTATCTTAAAAGCTCGCTTTTTATTTTTTTTAAAAAACAGAAATGGTAACACTAATCGCAATTATTAATAGTAATAGCATCAAGAGCAAGGTACATTACATAGATATATCTAAAACAAACTTGTCTAATCCAATCCAATCCAATAATTTTAAGAATAAAGCGCCTGAAGAAGAGATGTGAAGTAAAACATGATAGTAAAAGCAACAAGGGGGAAAAGAAGTATTGAAATAGAAATAACAGATAAAAGAATATCAAATCATATCTCAAACGTCACCTGTCATTAACATCCATCATTCTTCATCAAGAAGCAGAAAAAAAGTCGACCAACCAAATCCGGGCCAAGGCAAGCCAAGCCGTCATCAAGAATGTAAATAAGCCAAAGAACGCAATAATTAAAAGTAGGAAAGTATAAAAAGAAAATTCAAAATTCAAAATCAAAATAGAAAAAATCAAAGCCAAACAGCAACTAACATATCAACATCACCCTCAGATTTCCTCTCATCATCATTGAAATCATAATCAGGATCGCCAACCCTCAAATTCGCATAATTCTCTCCTTCCTTCTCCAGAAATCCAAGATCTAACTCAGTATCCAATACTTGATCATGATCATCGTCGTCGTCATCATTATTGTTGTTATCGTCTGAATCCGTTGTTGATATCGTTGAAATTCCCGAAATTCCCCAATCTGAAGCAGGGGCAACTCTTTTTCCGTCATTGTCTTTGATACGTTTATAGACATTAATATCGTTAAATATTGCCGTTTCTGTATCCGTTTCGATTTCTCGTTTGCGTTTCATGGTACTGGGTGCTGGATCGTGCCATCGTATACCTCCTTCCTGCTCTTTCCGTTTCATTGTTTTCTGGTCGGGACTAGGATGATGCCATGACCAATCTCCTTCCTCATCATCCACATCCAGAACGTCAACATTATTCTGACCATCAAGAACAACAGCCTCGAAGTCATCATCTACCTGATCGGATGTGTCATCATCATCCCATTCACTCCATTCTGGCCCCCATAACCATTTCCCCCATCCCCAAAACACCCCTCCTTCATCGAGTCCCCCGCACCAGCATCTGAGTTTCCCACACCGTTGGCAACAGCTACATCCTCCCCCACCGGCTTCGCACCACCCACGTACCTCCAAAGTCTACTCAATTGCCTTACTGTCTTGCCCTCAGCCTCACGGGCACTATTTCTTGCTTGACCAATACAATCCATGCCGGTACCAAAAACGCCTCCATTTTGCCAACTCAACCGTTTGACTCCATTTCCTCCTGTTGCGGCGTTTCCATTTACGTGATTCCCATTTGTGGTAGCTGAGGATCGAGGAGATGAACCGGGTGAAGAGGCACCGCTATTGCTATTGTTGAAGTTGGCGATCATTGAGCTGCGTGGGGATATGTAAAGTGTTTTTAGTGGCATCGATACACCTTGTGCGGTGAATTCTCTCTTTTCTGCCGTGCTTACATCAACACTAACAACCTCGTCGAGTAGTAGACTCTCCTGGTTCAATACTGCATGTTTTGAGTTAGGATGTAATGAGTCTTTCGGGAACAAAGACTCTAAATAATGTGTCCCGAATAAGAACCCCTCTAATTTTGAAGAGTTTCTCCTTTTGTTTTGCGGAGGCGAGAGGGGTAACGTTGGGGATATCAAAAAAAGTCGGCCACAGAGTCGGTTATCTAGGGTTTGGCGGATATGATGGACAATTCCTGTGGCGGCTGAGATGTCAGACGTGAGGGCATAGTGTTCGATATGCGGAATGACTCGTTCCGTATCTTCATTGCGGTAGCCGATTCCTGCTAAGGCAGCCTTAACTGGCGAAATTATTGAGCCATCGGCCCTGGTAATGGCTCTATCTGCCCCGATCGGCCCCTCAGACGTTTGGAGGACAGGATTTGAGAGATGCGTTGCTGAGGATCCGAAAGTGTAGATTTCGAGCTTGGAGAGAACGTCGATTGGGAGGTCGGCATGTAGTTTATCAAGGGTATGGGACATGATTGTGGAGCCGCTGCCGTGCGATAGGAGAATGACTTTACGGATCGAAGGTGTGAGGAGAGCATCACGGATGGTAGTATAGAGTGCTGTAGATGTGGGGGTGTTTGCTCCTGGAAACAGACAATGTGACAGGAGGGAGAAAATGAAGTCGAGAGGTACGCCGTGGGTGCGATTGTGTACGCCTATCATTGGGCGGCTAAAAATGGCTGTTAAGTGTGAGAGTTGGGATTGTAATTGATAGGAACTGTTTGGAGTTAGTTATTCTGCTTTATGGAAGTAATATGCAGAGAAAATGGGACCACTTGCCTTGTCATTGAACCATTGATAAAGATCCACTTCTCGTCTGCCCACTCCTCCATCTCCCTCTTGGTTCCACTAACACTTCTGTAAATTCTGCTGCCATTTAACGGCGCACTCAACACTGTGACTAGAACAGCAAATCCTAAAATCGCGGACAGAAAAATTGCACCAGGAAGTACCAAGAGTATGGGTATTGCAACTATTAATGCAAAAGTCTCCACGAGAGTAAGAACAATTTGCAACAACAGATCCCTTACACTTATCCAGTCCCCTGCTATCTTCTTTAAGATTGACCAAGTACACAGTGAGCGAGCCATTTGGGGGAGACAGTTCAAATTCTGACCCATGACCTTGAAACTATTCCACAGCAGTGTTGAAGGTGTCTGGCGGTACATAACAGAGCTTGTGCCACATGAGCCATCGAGCATAGAGGGTATGAAAGTGACCTTTGCCATTGTTGATGGAGGTTTGTGGATCACATCTCGCGAGTTTGTGAGTGAATTGTTTCGTGTCCCATCTGGACTATTTGATCTCGAGAGCCAGGGCATGCTGGCCGTTTAGGTTGGTTTACTAATCGTAAAGTGTAGAGTGAAAATGATGATATCAGTGTGCAGGAAAGGGGAGGAAAGGCAAGGGAGAGCAAGCGGAGGTTATATTCTCCCTTTAAATGTGACCTATAATCCCTAGCTAATGGTGCGCGTGAAGGGAACACATTCTTGGTGTAAGGAAGGAGGAATGCAAAACCCACTTGCGAGAGAGAAATGTGAGTTAAATGAAATGGCATTCCTCACGGTAACTCACGAAGATTACATTGGTTGCAGCTTGAGAGGCTGATAGCTCAACCCCGTTGATTTTGCGTAGTGGACAGTAACGTCGAATTGTGGGAACCCCACACTATGAAACCTTCGACGTGGGTTCCTATTCTTTGTTCTCTGGGCAGATGGGTTGAGTGATTTTTGCTTGTCCCTAAGGAGGCTTCACGAACTTTCGCGGCCTTTTGGAGTTCTTATTGTATGTAATATATAACCTCCACACTCGTTGGGTAAGCCGTGTATTTGAAGAAAAAAAAGAAGGGAAAAAAAAAACCTTCTCTCCGGATTTCGTCAAAACAACTGTGGTGCAGGATTAAAAATCAATGATCAATATTCACATGATAAAGTTGCTTTTCTTCCATGTGAAAGGTACTAATCCGTAGTGTTGTGGATTTGGGCGTACCTTTGGCGTCGTGATACTACTCTGGTACGAGTTAGTTTCCATAGTCCAAAGGGAACCATGCCAACGTCGAACCTTCATTAATCATGATACTTTCCACTTCCAAATTTCAGCGCCGTGGTCTAACAAGTTAGAGTTCTAGATTTTGAATTAGTTTGATGCGTTCTGCAACAGAACTCCACGTACTTGAGCCAGTGTCTGGAGAGTTGAGTGCTTTTAAATCGGCAAGCTCTAACCCATCATCCCAGTAGTAGTCTTGTATAATCTGCCATGCTCCTCCAAACAATGTCTCGAACTTGTTGTGTTGTCGCGGAGGAGCCTCAGGGTCGACAAGCTTGCCATTCAAAATCAAGGAAGATCCAATGCCCAGCTCTTTCTCCCAGCCTCCCTGGTCATGCCCTGCCCACTTCCATCTTGCTACCTCCACCTTGTTGTTATCAATTCGGATAACACCCTGAACGTACTGTCCAATTCTGCACAAAAAGCCTCTTCTTAGATCGTCGCTGTTTGCAGGAATGAACTCTGCAAACCAACTGACATAAGTCTTCTCTCGGGCACATTTTAAGATCTCAACATCCTTCCAAATTTCCTCGTAGGCAGTGTCAACTCCAGTTTTCGGATGGGGCATCGAGCCTTTTTCCAACGTCTCGTCGCTGCCTTCTATTGGGTACATAAAACCCTCGTCTGCAATTGTAGATAGAGATCTATTATCAACCACGTGTGTCCATTTGCTATGTCCGGGTTTGAGAAGTTTGCCATTGTCACCGAAGGTTGGCGGTTCTGATTTCGATGTTCCAGCAAAGCCCCATTCCAATCGTGCCAGAGAGGGTGGTTGGCCAGGTTTGTCTAGTGGTAAATTGGGTTCGCTGGGTTTTGGATGGTAGACTCGGATATCGACGAAGTACTTGTCGGGGCTAGATGTGAATGGGGCTCCTCGAGGAGCGGAAGTGAGCACTACTGTACTGAAAGTAATGTTAGCAATTGGCACTCTCGCACTTAGGTACAGAGGGACTTACTCTGTGTCTTCATAAGCTTCCTCGCCCTATTGTACGTTGTCATCAGTAGTATTCGTAGAGTGAGATATCTCCATCGCACAAAGTGGGATGTTTCCCTCCTTCGGGCGGAGTTAGGCTACTGACCTCCCATTTAATGGACTTCCGCACGGAAATGTACGGCTGCGAAGGCATATTTAAGGCGCTGAGGGCTGGTCGAAGCTAAGTAGGTAGGTACTTGTCTTATGTACGAATCAGCGGGGAGGATGTTGTTGGGGAAGTAAATAACGAGCTACATACAGTACGGAGTAATTGACTTCCTTATCGTTATCGCATGCGCTAGAGCTAAGTAGGTCACCTTCCATGAGCTTGCTAATGCTTCTGTCTTTGAACTGTACCTAGGTATGGACTCTGAGTATGTAAGGTAAAGTATATATATTCGACTAATCTTACTCCTCCCTCTGAACGTAATTTCTATACTGGAGGCAACTTGGCAAAGAGAGCAAGGAGGTATGAATTGTACTGTACCTATAGTAAAGAGAGAGGGAAGGGAAGGGAAGGGCAAGAATATGACGGCTACTACTTAGTACTCTACATTGTTGAGATCCAAAAGCAACCCATTATAGTGACCGGCAATGAACATCAGTTGCACAGGCAAAAGGAGTTGTTCACTGTACGGAAGTACTAGGTACGAAGCACATCCGTACGAAAGGGGGAGACTTCAGTTTCTGCCGGCCCTTTCCGGTCACCGACATATCCCGACCTGTTCAACAGCACTGAGCTCCCATTCACATGAGGAACCTCCTAGTTGCGATCGTGGAAAAACATTAAAACTTTGTAGCCTAATAGTTGTAATTAGTATACAATCACATTGTCTCTTTACTACGTACATTGTCAAAAGAAAATTGTTGAAAGCCGCCTTTGGTGCCTGAGTCTGGAAGCTCGGTTGACGTCACGGCTTTCACAAGCTCAACTCTCACTCTTAAGCCACAACAAACAACCTCAATGGAGTACTGGTAGCATCTGCGATACGAGTCGACAACGACGACGTCTAGAAGGGAATATGAGGCCTCTTCTGGTCATAGGTCGGATATGCATTCGCCAGACCATTCCACGTGTGCGCCCAGCTTTCCAGTGCCGACCTCTACAATGCGCCGGCAAGAGATACTCGGGGAGCAATGGAGGGGGAGGGGG
>PDUO01000006.1:1232406-1338557 GCA_003008705.1 Pezicula radicicola | reverse complement strand
GGGAGGGGGAGGGAGATGGTATGGAAAACCACCGCGACATGATGGCTTAGTATATGCGGCTGCTGCTGCGTTGAGCCCTGCGGCTTTCGTCATCCTTTCGGAGAAGGACAACGATGGGACAGAACTCACAGCGGAGGGCCGCATGCTGGAAGCATCAAGGGACGAGATTCAGAAGAAGGTGCCTGATGATACCCATGGAGTGAAGCGCGTTGGCCATAGTATATTCTTTTATTTGGATCTATATGTCTGGGAACCATTGTGTACTGGCCTACGCTTCTTCCACCTGTTCGTTATCTTTGTCCCAGTGATTCTGTCTGTGCCTACGCTTTGGATTGGGCCCAGACAGAAGCATAGGGATAACGAGAGGTCTGGCACCCTGTGGTGGTATTGGTTCCTCGTGAAATCTATGGAGCGTGCTGGACCAGCGTTCATCAAGGTAATTTCATCAAGTCCTGCTACTGCACCCAGCTAACAAGACTCACAGCTCGGGCAATGGGCTGCCTCTCGAACCGATATATTCCCAACTGAGATGTGTGAAATCATGTCCCAACTCCACTCCAATGCCCCTGCGCACTCCCTTCATCAAACGAAGCGCATCATCCAGAGAGCATTCGACGGTCGGTCTTTCGAAGACATATTCGAAGAGTTTGACGAAACGCCGTTGGGGGTAGGAGCAATTGCGCAAGTATACAAGGCGAAGCTGAAGAAAAATCTGGCTCTTCCGGGAGACCAAGACTTGGAGGAACCACACAACTTCAGGAAGAATCTACGTAGAAATGTCGATACCCTGATCAAGAGTACACCGGAACGAGTACCGTCACATTATGTCGCAATCAAGGTTTTGCATCCTGGTGTTGAGAGGACAGTCAGGAGGGATTTGCGGATAATGGGTTTCTTCGCGTCAGTACTGAATGCTATTCCTACAATCGAATGGCTATCATTACCAGACGAGGTGGACCAATTTGGTGGAATGATGAGACTTCAACTGGATCTTCGAATTGAAGCTGCAAATCTCAGCATTTTCCGCAAAAACTTCAAGGCGAGGACTACAGCCTGGTTCCCTTATCCTTACACGGAATTCACCACTCGTCAAGTCCTCGTTGAAGAATTTGCGCAAGGCATTCCATTATCCGATTTTCTGGAGAACGGTGGAGGGATTTTTCAACGAGAAATAGCCGACGAAGGGCTTGATGCATTCCTCCGAATGCTTCTACTGGACAACTTCATACACGCTGATCTCCACCCCGGCAATATCATGGTTCGTTTCTACAAATCTTCTCAGCCATCTCTCACCTTTCGAAGAGACAAACACAAACACAAAGACGAAGATCCTCAAAAGCAACCTGATGTAACAGAACAAGTCCTCGCTAGACTTCGACCATATAGACATAAGAAAGATACGAAGGCATGGGAAGCAGAGCTCCAAAAGCTCGACAACGAAGGTTTCTGTCCTCAACTAATCTTCATTGACACAGGTCTTGTCACGGAGCTTAACCCAACAAATCGTCGTAACTTCCTGGATCTCTTCAAAGCTGTTGCTGAATTTGATGGCTACAAAGCAGGCCATTTGATGTGTGAACGCTGCCGACAACCCGATGCCGTACTTGATCAAGAGATCTTTGCTCTGAAGATGCAACATCTTGTCCTTGGCGTCAAATCTCGTACACTTGCTCTTGGCAATATGAAGATTGGCGATATCCTGAATGAAGTTCTCGGCATGGTGAGACAACACCATGTGCGTATGGAAGGCGATTTTGTCAATGTTGTTATTAGTATCTTGTTGCTAGAAGGTATTGGAAGGGCGCTTAATCCGGATATTGATCTATTGAGTAGCGCCTTGCCTATTCTCAGACAGCTGGGTGCGCAGAGTGGTGGCGGTATGTTGAGGCAGGGTGACTTTTCTATGTTGAAGGTTTGGGCGGGACTAGAGGCTAGGAAGTTCTTCCAGGCTAGTGTTGAGAGCGTAAGTTTTGGTCTCCCCATATCGACTAATTCAGGTGGATTGCTAATGTGAATGGGACGTAGGTTGAGGCTTGTGTCAAGTATGATCTTTTGGGTCCTAATGTATAGTGTGTGAGTGACATGGAGGGTTTGGAGTTTGGGGGATTCTTGGGAGGTATGCATCACTGCATTCTTTGGCGTTAGGATTAAGTACAGAACTAGACCCTTAATAAGGTTGTAGGTTGTGTGGAGAGAAGGTATGGAGAGAAGGCATGGAAGCGAAGAAAGACTCTGCTCTACATTTATTTTTATGCAAAGACTTGCGGTCTTGGGTTAGAAACAAAGAGGATAGAGAAAAGACAGGTAGCTCAAAATCACAGTTAGATGTAATTATGCAGTATGTACAGTTATGCAAAGATATCTCTTGTATAGTTTCTAATTCAGCTACTAACTTCGCTTCAGAATCAACGGCAACCACATTAATAACGATGGCGAGATCAGAAGGCATAGCTAACAAAAGAATGTTTCTTGTCCATGGCTTATATTCTGTTGTCCACACCCAGTCTCACTCATGAATCTGGTCTAGAGCATTAGAACCTATGAGATATCACCTTGCTTCATATCACCAGCCACAAAGCCAGCAAGCGACGACTAAGCGACGGCGCTAGGCTCCCCTTTTGCTCGGCAAACAAGCCAACTCAGAAATTCACCTCAATCGATCAACCATAACTTTCTCCCTTGTATGGAAGTAACTTCATCTCTCTTCATAATCTGAAGATTCGATCTCGACTTCGACTAGCTCAACCTCCCCTAGATCACTATTCGCGACTTGTCTCTTTCATCAAGTTCACTACAACAAATACACTGCGTAGATCATCGCCATGGCTTCCTCTCCTAAGAACCATATCAATGCCATAGCATCACCTTCGCGCGACGCAGCTGCCACGACACCCCTTCACAACACCCACAGCACACGCAGCACACGTACCAACGCCTCAACCCCACACCCTCTCCACCAAACACATACCCAAACCAACACGCTCTCATCCCACGAAACCACTACACCACTCCGCCCAATACCAACCAACACCAACAATTCCACGCACACCCTAACCACAATCCGCACTCCCTCAACCGCCGATCCCTTCGACGATCCCATCCTCCGACGCCGCCTCCGTGAACCCGAACCAGCCTACCTCAGCTCGCCCAGCGCACGCGCCCTAGACCATAAACTAGCCCTCGAGAGAACGCGAGACACAGTCCGTCGAAACGAACATAGAATGGTTATTCAACGCCCCCTTTCACCATCCGCACGTTCTCGAATCCCTACCCTCGATTGGACATTCTGGATCTATTTGATGATCTTGCTTTCGGGTTTGGTTTCGTTGATCTCGAGTATTGTGGCTACGGCTTATAGTGCTGTTCAGGATGAGGATATGGCGAAGGAGATGAATATGCAGGTTGGTAAGGGAAGTCCGGGCTTTGGATTCATTTTTTGGTGTACTATGTCCATTGTTGCGGTTATGCTTGGGGGTATGGGTACTTTGCAGAAGTGTTTGGAGTTTAGGAATAAGAAGGCCGAGGTTGTTAGTGAGGGTGGGAGGAGATATGAGTTATCTGTGAGTTGTAGATTTTTACCTTTTGCTTTTGCTTTTACTTTTTCTATTTTCTCTCTTCCTTTGTCTATTGTTATTTTGTCTTGGGGTCTATATATGCTCTATTGAAGCCATTAAATATTTGTTTACTATTGATTAATAGCTAACTGATTGTATAGACCATCAATCTTCGAACAACCAGTATCCACACTACTGTCAATACGACAACCACTACAGTAGCCGCAGAAGCAACCGGAGCTAACCCCGAAGATATCCCTGAAGTCCCTGAAGTCCCGGACGTACCTGATGTTCCTCAAGCTACGTACTACCAGTACTCGCCTCTTCTAGGTCGTGCATACTCGCCTCCTCTACGCTCAGCTCCTGTTTCTATGATGTCGCTTGTTTAAGCTCTCAGTATCCTCGGGTGCTAGATTATGGGTGAGGATGGATAGGTTGGGTGGATTCCAAGATAGTGAATTTTGATTTAGGTGTTTCTTAAGTGTAAAAGCTACATATGAGGTGGTTTTTCTTTTGAAGGGGGGGGKGGGTTTGCTGTTTGGGGCTTGGGGCTATATTTGAGGAGGTAACAATGATAAATTGGTGGCGGTGGTTTTTATTTCACTTTCAAGTGGAAATTCAATTGATAGCTAGGGTTAGCTCTTCGAGTACCAAAGAATGTAGAAGAATAATTCTGACTTTTAGCTCGTAGTGAAGAGATTATTAAGTCCAAATTGAAGATGAAACCCTGTTGTTTGATATACCTAGTGTAGAAGTATCAATATTATTCACAAATCTATCTAAAAATCACCAAATTCTTGAGAGAAACCCCGCTTACTGTTTTAACACCAATACCCAAACCTATCCATCAATTCGCTAATGAGTGGTACGAAGAGAATAAGTGCGCCTGATGCGCTGGTATGTACTAATAAAGAAATTCACTTTATGAGTGGAGAGTGCATCCGTTTTACTTTTAATCCAACTCTCCCAACAATCTATAGCTTGTAATTCTGTCTAGTGGCACTCCACAGTCCCGTAGTCAGAGCCTTTAGATCATCCACCTTCTCCACTCTTTGTTGTAGCTAGAAATCTAGCTTTTCTACTTCTTCTACTTGTGTAGCAGATGGATTGAGACTACCAAAAATAGGACTTTTGCTTGGTCCCGCTTGACTTGATTGAGAAGTGGAGGAAGCTTGTGGGTTGCTTTGCTCGTTGATCATCGGTTCGGTCGTTATCTCTGCCTCTACGGCGCTTTCTTTAGTCGTAGATAGCGACATAGAGGCCGGGGACGCAGTAACAGAATTAGTGTCCATATCGATTGAAGATCCTGGACTTGAAGATCCTGCGTCACTGGCGTGTTCCTTGCATTCTCTTTTTATAAGATCGGTAAGACAAAATAAGTTCTGTAAGCTGTTCTTCAGTGATCTTCTAGTCTCTCGAAACTCCTCAGTTTCTTCGTATTTCCCAGTATCACCCCAGTGGATGATGATGTTTACTCTAGCGTCGTAAGCCGTGACTCGCGAATAAAGATACTGCCATAATTCTTCCTTTAACTTTTGAAAAAAAGGGCAAATGCTATCAAGATGCCAGTTCCAGCACGCTTCATTTTCTCTTACCAGCTCCATTGATAGTTCTATATTCTCACGTATGTCTGCGACGAATTTGACAAATATGGGAAGCTCCTCGTCCTCGCTTCTTTGGCGAGTCAACCGCTCTGGCAGGTCAAGGAGGTCCAGTGTCTCTAGCATAGCTTTGAACTGGTTCATGATTTCATTCGGACCCACTTGTCGTTCTTCCGATGTCGAATACATTGTTTCGAGGTTGGGGCCTTGAACGTTCGGAATTCTGAGTTCCTCTATTGGCTGTTCCTTGGCCAGCTGCTCGAAACCGGGAACCCCATATTCAGACCATCTCTCGGCAGACTGTCTAAAGTATTCATAGTTCTGCTCGGCTTCTGCCCTGAGCGACGCAATATGGTCCTCCACCTCCAGCGAGCCGTCCATCTTGTGGGTAGGTCATGCGTTTACTACGCAGCACTTTGGGTTCCTTGGCCTTGGAGTTTGTCTGATGTGGCGGATAGGTGGTAGATTTAGGTTTTTGGAAAAGAATTGAGTTTGACATATACTTTTATTTCATTTTTATGTCAGTTGTGCGGCGCTAGACTTTTTAGTTGAGGTTCGTGGAGTTTAGGTCGAGGCTTAAATATTACTAACTAGGATTTAGAGGACAGTCTAGATGTGAATTATCTACACTAGACTTTAGTTATTCTATATAGTAAAAGAAAAGACAAAAGCATTATTATATTAAATAGTCAAATCAAGTAAGTTACCCAAAAAGTTGGTTGCGTGCCTTGATGCAAGTTAGTAGCGGTATCCCAAATAAGTGAGCTACTTAAATTAAGTCTATTATCTAAAATAATTTTGTTATTTAAGCCAAGCTAGTGATCTAAATTAAGGTCAGTTATCTAAATCTAGTTACTTACTAAATCCAACTAATTAGTTGCTGGAGTGCTTAAGTTCTAGTGTTGAATCCCGCAGAACATTTTATAGTATATAATAGACTAATGCGCATGCCCTCACATTCAATATTAATGCTCCTACCTATTCTGCTGAGGTCCCGATGTTCCCCCCTTCACATGTTAGTGATACTAATGCGGAAAAATCTTCTTCGAGACTATACAACAATCGACTCACTCCTTGTCGGCGATGAGAAGACTATTCGAATTTCAGAAGAGGGACCAGACAAACCTATCTTCCTTGCAGGCCGTCCACGGGGTCTAAGTGTCACAGATAGAGCAATGTCCTCAATCACAACAACTTCTTATATACAAGACAAAGCTATGACCGAGAGCTTCGCCCGTAACATAACTATGTATGTATAGAGGGCGAAGGCTGCCATCAAGATACAAGGCCGGTATGGTACTAAGATTGCAAGAAAACTCCTCGACTATCAAAGCTCTAACCCCAACTTTAAGAAGCACTACGAACAGCGTAATTTTGACCTTCCTGTGTTTGAGATTGCAATGAGAGGCGATGTAAAAGTTGGATAAATGCACGTTTAACAAAACTAATCGCATAATTCGGCTTCTGGTAGGTACACCAGGTACATAAAAATGAGCCTCCGCTTCCTAGCATCTACCCAATTTTTGTAGTTATATAGTTAAGGTAATAATCTTCAAAGGAGGTACCTTAATCAAGTCAGTTACTAAAATGTACTACACATGCTCGTGTCGAATTCCACAGAGTGTTTTACAGTGTCTAATATATTTACATATATTTACATCAACTCATCTAGAGTCTTTTATTACGTAAAGGGCGCCCGCCTATCTAAAAGCTTCGTTGTGTTTTCTAGTAGCTCTAAAAATTTCCTATCCGCCGTTGAATCTCATGCAACAGGTGCAAGCAGCAGCCCGCTGGGCACTAGACTGGTAAATTTACATGGACATCAACAGAAGCTAAGGACGTTTGTTGCTAGTAACGTAAAGATAGGAGCTTAATTATTCTAATCTTTAGTTAATAGAGACTGGAAATGAGGGTAGAATTTGTTGAATGACTTTGAGACAGCGGGCCTAGTTACTAATCACAACTTTTATTTCCTCTAGGACAAGACTCAAGCATTCTTATATTCTAAGAAGTTAATACCCACTGCTTGATTGCCTTTTCTTGTACTGTACGTCCTGGAAAATTTTACCCCTATATTGAAGTTACGCAAGTTAATTCAACAGTGTAATAGAGAATTTCAAGAATTCATAGGATTACAGTCGATATAAAAGCCTTTTAGCCCCCCCCCTTTAATGGAAGCGAGTCTGTCACGGGTTCGCTTAATGCTCAAGGTATACACTGGAGATCCCACACACTTCCCACTCTGGATCGTAATTATTCAAATAAGCATTTTTCCTTCATCAAACATCACAACAGGGCGCTTGGTCTAGGGGTATGATTTTCGTTTCGCAACGTCCATCGTTTGATGGAGTTGAACATATGAAAGGTCGCGAGTTCGATTCTTGCAGCGTCCATGTACCTCTCTTTTTTTTTACTAAAAGTAGTTCCTTTCTTAAGCACATTGCCAAGAATTAATTATATAGGCATTTTATAACTTTATACGCCAGGTTCCGATTTAAAAAGGGTACCTTGAGTCTCTTTCGTGGTAAGAATTTTTGGTTTATTAGATGCTAAGCGATAATCTCGGTTGCGCCTAGAATCCTTGCGCCTTGTTACTCGTCCACTGTGATGTTTAATGGAGAAAATTTGCTTATTTGAATAATTATAAGGCAAAGTATCAGAGGAGTACTTGGGCCAATTTACAGATAATTCTATGTGACCAAGTCGCAAAGGCTCTAGACTTATGAATTATGACTCTAATCGTACCTATAAGTTTTTCTTGTATTCCTCCCTCTCCTTAACATAATATTCCTGTCTTGAGAATTAGATGTCAATTTAGACGGGCCCGAGCGGGAATGACCGAACCCACCGCCTGGAAAAATAATATTCCTATCTTCAGAATTAGATATAAATTTAGACGGGCCCGAGCGGGAATTAGTGAACCCACCGCCTGGATAAAGGTCGTGGGTTCAATTCCCACAGTGTCCAATTCTTTTGCTCTTTGAATTATCTTTGAAACATCCTTTTAAACGGCGTTTGAAGAGTCAAGTTTTTTGCATTGTTTTTAACGCTTCTGTATCCTTTTTGTGAGTTGTGGAGAGGTTTTCGGCATTCGGTTAGTGGGCTATTCTTTACACTAGGTAAGCGAGTCACTTGCACTAGGCATGTGCTTTGAGGGCTCTCTTCTGTAAGCACTTGATCTCTTGGTCATTGCGATTAAATAAGTTGAGTTTAGAGCTACGTCTCTAGTATTCACTACTCGTATCTGTATTGAATTGCAAAGAAAGGAAGTTGCAGATTGAATTTTGCTATCAGAAACTTCAAAAAGGGTTTACAAAGCGCATTTCCAGAGGTGTATAAAGTTGCACAAAGGCTCAAAGCCCAAAAGCTGGAAGAGAAAGACGCATAATTATATGAATAGAAATCGGAGCTCCTGCCCTTTGCTTAAGCTTTGACTAGTGAAAAGGTATTGTAACATACTTATAGCCACAGACCAATGTCTCTTCCTCTAGCTTTCGCTTTGCAATGCGAGAACTCTCGGATTCTGGATAGTTCCGTGCTAAATATCCATGGACTATAGTAGATGTTGGTTGAGAATAAATGGTAGCATTCTATCTATACTCCGTCAGTCAATTCAGGAATTTCTCAATATCTGTGGAAAGGCATATTAACACCTCGATTGAGCCTAATAGCCAAAGCACCGAGGCTTGAATTATACGATCCATCAATAACGGGCCATGTTTCATGGATTTTTGCCAATTCTCAAACTCGGTTACAATCATCGCTCTGCTGCCAGCTTAAGTGGGTTACCTGGATCAAGTGAGTAACTCAAGGCAAATTGGTTACTGAAGTTCCATCTCTTCTATCTTGATAGATAGTTATTCAAAACGATCTCTTGCAAAGCAATCAATACAGTAGCGTCTTGGAGATCGGAGTTCCTATCTTGGGCTTTCTGATACGCACTTTCTAGAAGTGTTCAAGTGCCCCCTTTCAGGCTTGTCATATCAATAATTCTGCTAAGCGTAGGGATTGGTTTCTCATCCATTAAAGTACAAGCTGAGTTAAAATTAGATTATTTACTGGAAGTTAATAAAAAAGTAAAAGAATTATTTGTTATTGTTTAATCTAATCCATCTAACCCCAACCTACTACTCTATCTCTCTAAGCGATGGTACCCCCTTGCCGCTTTGCTCGCCTCTCCTTGCGCTCACACTCTAGTGCTCCTTACCCTCGCCTCGCTTACACTCTATGTGCAACCTCTACTACCTTGCCTCTGCTTGTTGCCCCTAGCAGCTTAACACCCTTAGTTGGCGTCTATATGTCTTTAAGAATAGTATTATCTTAGTTGTACTTTTAAGAATATTAACTCCTAACAAGCAAGATTACAAAGAGCTAGAACAAGGAGGTTCGCAATCTCGGTGTTCAATCTATATGATTGCACCATGTTTTGCGCCTGTTGCTAGCCGTGTCTTTACGTCACATTGCCTAAAGTTCCGCCCAACCGACAAAACAGCATTATTACCCCTGTCCCAGTATATACAGTATTATTCGGTCAAATGCGGGGTTCTTGCTTCTACTTTAAGTGTGGCCCTGCGCTTTCTCTATAAATCATTCCATTCCGTCTCATCTTTATAGCTGTAGCACGAGTCAATTGGCTCGGCTTTACAAAGTAATAAGAGCTAGCTTCTGGATTAATGCAACTACCGAGTTTTTATATTTTCATCTTGAGCATCATGAAATTTTGCCTAAACGGCAGCTGAGGAGGATTTTTTCTACCGGTAGTGAATTCGCCATGGGCTCTACTTACAAAAACCACGCCAAGTCTGCCCCAAAATATTCCAAGTCACTCTCTTCTACAGCACATGAGCCTGAAAAGTTTGTCGATATTTACTCATCACTATCATCATGATTTCTACATCCTACCTCTTCGTCGCTCTCTCTACGATTATTGGGTCGCTCGCCGCTCCGGTGGCTCCAGAAAGCCCAGACTTTATCCTTTCAGGTAGCAATTACACCAGCCTCGTCCGACGCCAAGACTATACCCAGAACTATCAGACTGGCGGGACTGTTGATTTCTCAGCCTCAACGAACGGATACACGCTTACCTTCTCCGATGCCGATGATTTCGTCGTCGGACGAGGATGGAGTACGGGAGCTGCTAGGTAATATCTTTCATACTTACTCCTCCGTACTATGTGGTTGACGGCCTGCAGGGCTATAACTTTTGATGGTACCTTCAGTGCTACCTCTGGCACAGTCCTTCTCGCTATCTACGGTTGGACTACCAACCCTCTTGTCGAGTATTATATTCAGGAAGACTACACCAGTTCTCAAACCGGCACCCCGGTCGGCACTGTTACTAGTGACGGATCAACCTACAACATCTACTTGACTACTCGTACCAACGAACCTTCCATCCAAGGTACCGCGACCTTTCACCAGTACATTTCCGTCCGTCAAAGTAAGAGAACTAGTGGCACTGTCACCACTGAGAACCACTTCAATGCATGGGCCGGGCTCGGAATGAATTTGGGAACATACAACATCCAGGTTCTCGCTACTGAAGGATTCAACTCAGCTAGTGGATCTACCACCCAGACTATTAGTGGTTAGAGAATTACAATTATGTTGGCAGATCGACATTAACAGGACTTTGGCAGCAAGCTTCTGAGCTTGCCTAGTTGGTAGTCGGATCGTTTTGAGTGTTATCTTCTCAGTATATTAGCCTTTTAGAGGGATTAAGTGTGTTCCTTTGGTAGTACTTAGTACAAAGAATTTTCTCGCAATTTAAAAACCCCTTTGATACCATTACTTGACTGTTGTTGATCTTCGTGTTTGATTGAAATCTACATATTTCTTAGAGTGCGTAATCGCTATTCTTCGCCTTTACACGGTTTGTAATTGCTTTGCCAGGATTTCTCTTCTCACATTCTAGGTTGTATTGTAAAGTTTAGTATCTAGATTCGGAAAGTATACCAATAGTTGTTAGAATTGAATATAACTCGATTAAATCTAAGTAGTGGCTGCGAAACCTCATACTTTTGCTCGAAAGACGGTTTAAAATTCTTCGGCCTCGGAATGTAGCAACAGCATACTCTAGATCTACTTATCACACAAGCATGCATTGCCCTACTGTTTAAGTTGGATAGTTTCGTCCTAGAGCTCGGTTCAGTTTGTCAACAAAAATACATGATACATCAAGCAGCTATGGCCTGTTACGTGGAAGTTGAGCATTCTTGATAAAATATTTTCCGGCAAAATCCAAAACGCTAGCTTAACACCTACTGTTATTTCTTGCGTTTAAAACTTTACTGGCATACCACTGTATGATCTTTTTAATCACAAGCAAGGCTAATGCTAATGCCTAAATGCTTTATCATTTAGCGCTAGTCAAAGGTGGACAGTAAAATTTTGGTATATAGAATGGGAATTAGAGTGACTCTCACGACAGGATACACTATAGAATTCTTAAAAGGTTTAGGAACAAGAGCCCTAAATTGTCCGACCTCATTCTTTATAGAAGTTTATATCAAATCCCCCGCGTCAAAATAAGCGAGGTGTGCTCCTTTGAGTTCGTCTTCCTAGAATCATTAAATATGAGTGCAACTAATACCTTACATAATAATACTGTTCGGATGTTGAATTGCATCGGCGTGGTTCATCTATTGTTAAACTGGAAGCTTCTACTTGACTATGAATAACTGGAGCATTCGTGTTCTTCGCCTCAACCATATGATGTTGGGTAACTAACAGGTTCAAAAGAAATCCTAAAGTCCTACCTCCAATGTGGTGTCAACGACTATAGCTCCAACAAGCGGCATTGTGATGAATTTTGTTCTGTACAACTAGTAAATCAACAAAAAATCCAGGAAAATAACCACACCTAAGGTCCAATAAATTTTAGGCAAAAATGGTGGGGTCGGCGGCTTTCTCCATACAGTCTCTCACTATCTCTCTGGGGGCGGTTTCCGAAAATTTCACCAATCTACAAAGTCCTGGAGTCAACTCTTCCAATGGCAAATTGGCAATAGAGATAAGCACCTCAAATCGTCCAACTACTTCTCTCAACCTGCTCTGCCAATTTGAATATCGAGAACTTCACCATATTCCCCAAATATGCTTCTGTTAACTTTTCTTCCCTAGAGTTTTCCACAATCCAATCGCAATGTCTTTGCAAACCCTAATATTTGTTGCTGTAGCAATAGTTAAGAGGCTTTAGAGTAATGGACTTTGGTACTTAAGAATATGAGATGTTAAGCATCCTGCGTCTTATCCGCATCTTACGAACACTAATTAAGTAGGGAATTTGGGTCTGGTACTAAAACAAACGACTTAACAACCACACTTGCCCAACAGCACATCATTTCGACCATCAACAAAATTAATGGGCTTGGCATCGACTTGGCATCAGATAAGATAGAGTTCTGGTGGAGATGTGAGGCGCACCAGCACCAATTGGGATTTGCTCTCGGCAAACCAAGCATTTGCTAACTCCCCGAAGCTTTTTCCAAGCTCAACATCTTCCTCCTCGGCGCTGTCGTGGCTGTCTGTCAAAGAATGGCCAGATCCTTTGATCATCGCCAGTAAACCGAAGCGAGCAAAGGAAATTGCCCTTCACAGGTCGTTAGGAGCATTTCCTCCCAAATGAAACCTCACTATCGGCTTGGCGCACGCAACTCAGCATGCCCAAAGCCCAAAAATCCAAGTTTTCCAGCGTTTGTTTGCTCGCTAATGTGACGTCAATTACATCGCCGCGTACACAGCAGAAATCAAATACGCCAACTCAGCAAGCCATCATCTGTATACATTAACTGTGCAACGAGTCAAAGCCAAGCACGAAAAAAAGTATATGACCTTGAGCAACTCCCGTCCCCCGCAAAAGTCAAAGTGGCATCCTCCTTGTCTTTTATTGCTCTCGCACCAATATCTCATTCGGCGCGGTCCTGCTGAGCCACCTCAAAGAAGTTTGTCAACAACAACACCATGGGTATCTTTACTCGTCGCCCTCGCGAAGACCATGTTGCGGCGAACAACGGCAATACCAATGCCAATGTCGCCGAAATCAAAGCTGGTCGTCACCATGGCCACAAGGAACCCTTGATCATGAACATGAACTCGAGGCCTCCCTTTGGACAATGGCTCAAGGTCACATGGCTCGATATTGTAACGATGGTTATCATGGGCGTCATTGGTCTTGGAGTAAGAAAACAATTCTCACTTTCAATTATCTCCAATACTGACGTCCTACTCAGGTCTACGAAGCGCATCCGGCCCCATCTCGATCCTTCCCCGTCTACTTTCAAGACGGTGAAGTAGTCTACCCGCAATTCGCCTACCCTCTCCGCAATGAAATCGTCCCCATCTGGGCCGCCGCTCTTCTTGGAGCCCTCGTCCCCATCGCCGTAATCCTCATCTGCCAGATTCGAATCCGTTCCTTCTGGGACGTCAACAACGCCGTCATCGGACTTCTCTACTCTCTCATAACAGCAGCAGTCTTCCAAGTCTTCCTCAAATGGCTCATCGGCGGTCTACGACCTCACTTCTTGGCAGTCTGCAAACCGAATATCCCAGTTACGACAGCACAAGAGACAGGAAATGGATTGAATATGATCATGTATGATCGTACTATCTGCACTGGCGATCCAGACGAGATTGACGATTCCCTCGAATCTTTCCCATCTGGACATTCCACAGCCGCTTTCGCGGGCTTCGTTTTCCTTTACCTGTACCTCAATGCCAAGCTTAAGGTCTGGTCAAACTATCATCCTGCAATGTGGAAGCTCATCGCTACATACGCCCCTATATTAGGAGCTACTCTCATTGCTGGAGCTCTCACCATTGACGAATATCATAACTGGTACGATTGTCTCGCTGGAGCTATCATCGGCACCGTCATGGCTTTCAGTGCTTACAGAATGGTCTATGCATCTATTTGGGACTGGCGTATAAACCATATCCCATTAAACCGTGGTGTTCCATTCCCTGGTGTTGGTGCAGGCGCTGAACTCGAAAATGCTGTCTTCACACATCAAGCTGGTTGGGGAACTGGCACTTACAGTCACGATCAGGGATTTGCTGGTCATTATCATGGAAGTGGGGGAATGGTACAGGGCGGTGAGGTTGGTAATAGAGCATATAGAAATAATGGAGTCTCAGGCAGGAAACCTGTTGCTGGACAGGCTACGCATGGAAACGGTGGCCATTATGTGAACTCAGATAGCATTGTCTAAGTTAATTCACCGTGGATGGAGGACAGTGAAAATAATTTTAAGCATTGTGTTTGGCGTTTTTTTTTTGGACCCGTTAGGGAAACGACAGAGCTTTGGTGTTACCTGATGGTCTCGACTTCAAAACATCTTCAAAACATAGTTAGAGGAATTTAATGATATTGATACCCAAATCAATGTGTACAACACTTAATATTGTCAAACTTGAAACTACGATTATGTAACCCTAATATTTTTAATTAATTAAGATCATCTGCCTTGGTGCACCAACAAGCTCTCTGACCTGAAGTCTAAACTTTCTTATCTACACAAACACACAAACAATCCTCTCAGTAATCATAACTCTGGCAACTGACTTATTCCCTCTCCTCTCTATACCTATGCTAAGAAGAAAACAAAAGCTATACCTGCTGATATTTATTCACTTATAGTTACACTTAGTATCTGATTAAAATCAACGAATTTAATAAAATCAGCTCATCTAAGCAATCCTTTCGCTTATTTTACTTGTCACCAGCTGTCTCGTTGTCACTACACCCTCTTAATATCTATCACAACACTATAAACTATTCACTGTGAATCTTCTTAAAATTTTCTTAAGACCTATCTAAACAAAGTCTACCATGTGTTAATTTGTAAGACTGGGATACAAAAAGAAACAGGCTTCAAAGTCTCTTCTCTACTTCCGTAGTTAACTTGAATGGTATTAGAAGCTTCTAGGGGTTGCTGGGTAATTTACTTGATTCGAGTAACTTACTTGATTTGATTAATTTAGCTTAGGTCACTCACTTGTCCTAATTAAAATAACCTCTTATGAACCAATTCGTAGGGTATTTGCGAGGATATAGAGCTTCCTACTAGTAAGTGACACTTGAGTTTATACCAACCTCCACTTTGCAGGAACTCCGGGAGTTGTACTAGTAGATGATGTAATTTATATGTAGTCACTGCTTCTTAGCGGAATTAGGCTTTTTACTACTAAATACGATGTGCTATGTTATTGCTTCCAAGCTTTGAACCAATCATTTCCCCTTCAAAAAATTACAACAACTAGCTTCAGCGAAATCAAAAACAGGAGGTACTACGTATGAATTTCCTAGAATTCTCCCGATATAGTAAACAACAATCATATAATCTAGTTACATGCATTTGTCATACTTAGGTCCCTCGAAGATAGACTCACTCATGAACTCCTTTAGCGAGGTAAAATTCGAAGCTCGGCTAAGTACGCAACTGCCGGCACTATAGTACTTCTACAACTACAAGAACCCCGCTTTCGTGTTTTCGAAATATCCGTTTCAATGCAATAGGTTTATACAATTGGTCAAGAGGTCCGAATGCCGAGCAAATCCCCACATCCCCACCTCAAAATCCGCCATACCCGCCCTTACGCCGTCCCCCGCACCATGGATCCCCACATCAGTAGCATCTCCTTAACCTACATAGAACTCAAGTTTCTCAAGAACTGAATTACTTCATTCCAAAACTCAATCTCTCACTTCCTAAAGCTTATTATCTGTTTCCAAAACTTACCCAATATGACAAACGTAAAAGCCAGTTCTTTCCCCGATATCGTCTACACCAAATTGCTCCCTGTCGAAACACATCCCATCTTCAACTACAACGGTTTCCAACCCGGGAAAACAGTCCTCGAAAAAGGTCATATCAAAGAACCAGGATTCAGAGCTTTTCCAATTGATGTAATCTACGATCGTGATGTAGAAATCACAGTTCGAGATGGCATTAAACTCTACGCCGATGTCTTTCGTCCAATATCCTCAGATAGTGAGAAAATACCTGTTATTATTCCTTGGAGTCCTTATGGAAAGAGTGGTACCGGTATGTCTTTTTGCCACTATTTGACTTCTTAAATGGGAACTGCTTTTTTCTGAGAGAAATACTAGGTCCGCAGAATTATGATTTCATGGCTCCTTTCCGTGCTGGTATTGCTAAGGATAGAACTTCTGGGTATGAAAAATTTGAAGCTCCTGATCCGGCCGAGTGGTGCGAGCGTGGTTATGCTATCTTGAATATTGATGCGAGGGGTGCGGGGAAGTCGGAGGGGGATATTGCTTTTTGGGGTCTGCAGGTAAGTTTATTTCTTCTTCCTGTTGCATGTTGTGTAAGAATTAACTAACAGGCCTGACCTTTAGGAAGCTGAAGATATATACGATGTGATCACTTGGCTCACTGAACAACCTTGGTGCTCTGGTTCTGTTGCGATGGCGTGAGTTTCACTCCCTCGAACACTTCTTTTGCATCTGTTTTGTTGGGTTAAGAGGAAGCAGGAGCTAAAATTATTTACAGTGGTAACTCCTGGCTAGCAATTGCGCAGTTGAATTTTGCTTCTCGCTTATCTCATCCTGCTCTGAAAGCACTGGCACCATGGGAAGGAATAATTGATCCCTATCGAGAATTACTGGCTCGCGGGGGTAGACCACACATTCCTAGTTTCCACAATATGATCGGTGGTGGCTTTGCTGGTAAGTAACGATTCTCCAATTTTATTTTGCCCTCAGAAAGTATCTAAGTTGACACAAATTGGTGGATCATAGGTCCTGGGCATAGAGAAGATATCACTCCCATGCTCCAGAAAAGACCACTTTATGACGACTATTGGGAATCGAAGAGAATTGCAGTGGAGAATATTGACAATATTCCACTTTATCTGCTTGCTTCTTACTCGTAAGCCAAGGCCAGCTCATATTCAACCTATTTGGCTTTTATCACCTATCCTTGACTGACAAGTATTCAGGAGTATGCTACATACCCACGGCTCATTTCACACCTTTCAAGTAGCCAAGACAAGGCAAAAGTGGCTTCGAGTACACCCATATCAAGAATGTAACATACGGCCCACATAATCCTCTCTCTTCCCAAGACACACCACTAATCAATTATGCCATAGGGCATGATCTCTACCGCCCCGAAATAAACGACGAGCTCCAACGCTATTTCGACCGCTACTGCAAAAACATTCAAAACGGCTGGGAAGAAAGCACACCATCGGTCCGACTCTCCTTACTAGGTTTCGAAGGAAGCCCCGCCAAAACCGTCATCGAAAGGCCCGAGAACGAGTATCCTCTCGCTCGACAAGAGACACGAAAATATTACCTTGATGTTTCGAATAAGACACTAAACTCATCACCAGTGGCCACAGAAGCTCAAGATTCATATGAAGCGCACAGTTTAAATGACTCACTAGTAAGTTCCATCTTAAATCCTGATCCTATTTTCTCATCCTCTCCAGCTCAACAAGAATAACCATACCAAACCCAGGATTTCACGCTCCACTTTCCCACCCCCACCGAACTAGCTGGGTACTCCAAACTAAAAGTTTACGTCTCCTGTCCCTCTCACTCAGAAATAGATCTCTGCATTCAAATCCGCAAGATCTCTGTCACAAAAGTTCCACTCGAACATCTAAATTATCCATGTCCAGTCCCTTGTGATCAAGTACCCAACTTAAATGTTGCGAAGACTTTAGGTCCGCAGGGATTTCTGAGGGCCTCTCATGCTTGCTCGTTGGTTAGGGAAGGTAGAGAGGGAGTGGATGCAAATGATTTGTTTTATACGCATCGAGAACAGAAGGTTGTTGAGAGGGGGACTGTTGTTGCGTTGGAGATCCCGATTTGGCCGATCGGTATGGTGTTTGTGGAGGGGGAGGGGATTATGTTAAGGATTAGGTTTGTGAATCTCTTTATTTCGGCTACTTCTGTTGTTGTTTTTTCTATCAATTTCTTAAAGGAGAGTTTTGGTTCTCGTACATCCTGGCTCTATATTCCTTCATTTTCTCTAGAATTTCATTGGTGTTGTCCTAAGTTTTGTAATTTTGTTTGATGCTCAGTGATTGTACAAGCTAACAATATACTCTTGGTAGTGGTCATGATATGTCACATCCTGAAACAGAAATGTGTAGACTTACAGAGCCAGAAGATGAGAATGTTGGACGGCATATAATTCATACAGGAGGACAATATGAGAGTGTTCTGAGTTTACCTGTTATCCCTCTCAAGACTGAGTAGGAAGCAAAGGTGGCGCTGGATTCCCAAGGAAATTTTGAATAGACTGATGCTTGGATCGGTGGAAGGTGCATTTATGAATGGACAGCTTTATTCTACTCGTTTTATAAATTCTACTCCTTTCTCTGTTTGGAAATCTTTTTGGACTCTTTTGGACAGTATGTAAAGGAAGACTATCACTCAAAGCTAATGTGACCTAGGAGTTACAGAGAAACTTTGGATTGCATGGTTACTATCATATTAACTGTGCATAAACATTCCAAACCACAAGAAGAAAATAGCCAAGATGCGCCCGACAGCTAGTTTACAATCCAGTCAGCTGCCACAAACTGTGGCAAGTCACTTTAAAAACTGCAACCACACACGACTCTTAGCTGGGATCTTTGTTCACTACTTGTCTGCAAACTGAGAAGGAAGTGGGGGAGCAAATTCATAACTGTTTGTCGTCATTTAAACTTAGTCGCAACTAAATATAATGCTGTCGGATTGTTAAGTTTGGTGTCTACATTCACCTCAATTCATGAATCCTCTCTAGTATCCAGACGAAGCATTAGTGCAGAATTATTTCTTAAGGAAATCTGTATTACTCGTCAGTCAAGAACCCAAGTCCATACAACAGCACACTTCCAGTGTCACTTACTTTTAACTTGGGAGTAGTATATACAGTAGGTGGACATAAGTCTATCACCTACCCCTATTTTATACTAAAAAACTCCTAGTACATCTACTTATATAACTTTAACTTAGGCTATAAGTATATCTAAAAATTAAACTAGTAAGTATTTTTAGTATTTAAAGTAGACTTTTCTATATTATATTTAATTATATCTAATAGTATATATAAGAAATAAGAAAAAAAATTAAAAATAGTAGTTTTTTAAGTAAATTTTAGTATAAAACTAGTAAATTATATACTCCTATGTCTAATTACTATTAGTAAATCCTAGTAGCTTATAATTTTAATATAGAAAAGTCTACTTGAAATACTAAAAAGACTTACTAGCTAGATTTTTAGATATTGTTATAGCCTAAGTTTAAGTTATATACATAGATATAGGAGGTAAGTTTTAGTGTAAAATCAGCTACCAGATAGACTTTTATCCACCTACTGTAATTAATCTCACCATTGTTTACGATTTCTTGATCTTGCAAGGTGACTGCTGCCCCTTTGTACCATTACCATGGTCTGGTAACTATGGTACATGACAGCAAAATCACTCGTATGTTCATGACACTAATCGGGCAGCCTTTTTGTGTAACTTTATTAGAAGTTTCATTAATACTTTATAGCTCAAGTTTCCTAGGGAACACTTTTTGTGCTGAAATGAAGACGGGTATCAACTGTGTTGCTTACCTTTCCGCTGCCTTGTAAGTAATGTAACTCGAATATTGTCTTGGAACTATACAGCTGTGCTAAGAAAGTGCCTTTGTAGACTTATGTTATAACATCCTAATATTTATCTTCACTTGCCTTAATGCCTTCAGAGATGTTTTTGGCTATTCCCTCCTGTCTCCACGTTTCGCTACTAGTTCCTCGGGCTAGTGGTCTGACTCGTACTCGCGAAGAATAACCGATGCAATAACCCCTGGACTAGAACCAACCTAGAGAGGCACAGCACATAGATACCAATAACTTCTCAATTGGAAAGAAGATGTAACAAATATTTGTTTCGGACCTTCCTAACACAAAAGTCACAACGTTACATCGTTCTCTGCAACAACTATTTCCTTACAGCCTAGTCTGCTTGAACTAGATTCCTAGAAAGTTTTCAAAGTCAACATTGGGTGATTTTTTCAACCTGGGTATTTCCCGTAAGAGGCGTCCCATGGTTGATATTTACCCCATACTAAGATGAGACGATATTAAGTTTCACGATAGAAATTGACTCGGAAAGCTTGGGGTTCTGAATATGCTGGGGAAGTCGATCGCGACTGGTGATCAGAACCGTGGGTATCCTATATCAGATGAAATGACTCTGAGGCACATTGGTCGTCTGAATTACTATTCTTTCATACAGAAGGAATGTTCCTTGTTTGTCAGCCTTGAGGTAATTTCGTCTTTTCCAACATGTCGGTAGGGGACTGAGTTTGGGTTTTCGTTCTTTGGGACGTTAGGAAATGGCTGACGAAGACCGATTTCTTTGTTGTGGCTTTCGTCACTCGGGACGCTTCAATCCGGGAAATTGCCCATAACAATTAGTACAGAAGCGGGTTCCGGCTTGGTACGCCTATCCTGCTTTGAGCACTCGAGGGGAAAGAGGTAGCTAAAGTTTATCATATAGGGGGAAGCAATATTGTTAACTCGACTCAGTTATCGTTGTATTGCGTAGACGACATCAAAATATTGGATTGTGAATAGTATTTCATACTGATATCAAAGCTACATATGTCATAAATAAAATACTACCTTGTGTATAGAACTTGTAGGAGTTAGTAGTTGAGAGGATTGTAGATGGTACAAGAAGCAAGGCTGTGCAGTTTACAGTGATGGAACATGTATGCAGTACTGACACCGCAACTTTTAGTCAACAGGAGCGCACCGAAACTTAAAATTTACAGTATGCAACCGCAATCCAGGTCCTGGTAAACTCTAACTCTAGCTCGCTCCCAAGGCTTGGGGGTTTGGCGGCCCCTCGCTTATTGGACGCCTTTCCCAGATTTCTCTAACACTATTGCCCCACATAGGCGCAGGACAACGGAGAGATAGCCCCTTGGGTGAGTAGTTCCCTTAACAGGTTTTCCACCAAAGTTTAATTGGTAAGTTCGAATGCTTGCACTATTTTTGGCCTTGTGCCTAGCTTCTTACTCGACCCCCAAGATCTAGAGTGGGAGATATATGTTCGATAATGGGCCTCTAGATGGTCTGAGAGACTTTAAGATCTCAGAGATCATCGCTCTTCCCATGTTGTTGATAACTGCTGATCTTTTACTGAGATGTCGATGTCAACTGACACAGGTCGGCAGAAAGGGCTACTCGTGGTTTCTGTGTTGACAACGGTGTTGGCAGGTATGTTGCTGCGACCGCTGATCCTCTCCTTGGAAAGACATGCTGAATATTTGTTTGTTTAATCGTAGCGGTGGCAGTCATTCTTCGAATTGTATCGAGATTTATGATTAGAAAATTAGGATGGGATGACCACCTTATTGTCGTTGCTTTGGTAGGAAACCCCCTCCGCTTACATCTTCTTTCGAGTCTCGAATATCACTAACTTGACTAGATCTTCACAGGCGGTTATCTCTTTGAGATAGGATATGGAATAAGATTTGGAATGGGCCTTCACACTTCCGACGACTCCTTAGCTGATATGATTATACTTCTAAAGGTATACTTTGGAGACTACAAAGCAGCAGCGAACACGAGTACAAGAGCTAATCTTGCATAGATAATTTTCGCAATTCAATTAACCTACAATACCGTCATCACCGCGATCAAGATCTCGATTTTATGTTTTTACTTAAGATTAGGTGAGTCGGCAATCGACCATGTAGATCGTATCCTAGTTTGGCTTCAAGCTGACTTTAAAAGCGACGGTGGATCATGGCCTTCGCAACATCACTTTGGGGAGTATTGGTGTCATCGGAGCCTTCTATATAATAAGCCAGTTTGTCGCCGTCTTTCAATGCAGTCCAATAGAGAAGATTTGGGATATTACTGGCAAAGTGAATGGAAAATGCATCAATACAGAAGTCTACTTTTATTGTAGGTAGTACTACTTTGTAACCGAAAATATTGACAACTGCTAACAGCCATTTAGTTGCTGCTGTATTCAACATCGTCGCAGATGTCTGGGTGCTGGCACTCCCAGTCAAAACCCTTTGGAATATCAAAAGGCCTACAAGGGATAAGATAGTTTTACTTATTGTCTTCGGCTTCGGTTCTATATCCTGTATCTCGAGCATGATTCGCTTGTACACAATTCGAGTCTTTACAGATTCCGATGATCCATTCTACGACGGCGTTCCTATCAATATCTGGTCTATGATCGAAATCAGTATTGCCATTATCTGCGCTTCGGTTCCAGGTAATATCAATCGTTGTTTTTCTGGCGGAAGTAAAGTGCTAACAGGTCTTGCTTTTAGCGATGAAACCTCTCTTAACAGGAGCTGTGCGTGAGCGAACTAAAGGAAGCACTAGTAGTCACAATGCCTTTGGATCGAAATTCGGACACCAGATGATGCCACTTGGGGATAACGAGAGGGGAAGCCGTCCTAGCTTTAGCGGAACCAGAAAAACGAACAATCATCACTATTCTGTAAAGGGAGCTGCGTCGGATAATGATACGGGCAGTGAGGATAGAATAATGCCACAGAAAGATGGGATTGAGTTGGAGGTACAGTTTTCGGTTGAGGAATCCTATCTTGAGTCTGGATCGTCTGTGAAGACTTTACCAAGAGGGCAGCACACAGTTACAGCTCTATGATTCTCGCTTATTTGTCTATACCGTGGTTCAATATCATTGTGTCAGAGAGTTTTTCGTTTTTGTGTATAATAGTAACTAAGTGCTTTCTTAGAGGTCTTCCTCGTAGCTAGTTTGAAGTAGAGAAGCTGGAGTGTATTCTCATTTCATTGGCTCGTGTATAATCCAAGCAGCTAACGCTGCGGCCTTCCAAATTCAATTATGCGAGACTAAGCGAGCTGAAAATTCCCAAAGTATATTTCAACCACCACTTCTCAATTTCCACATCGATAGCAACAACCTTTGAAATGAGGATAATATAACTACTATACCAATGGTAAGTATTACTTTCGTCTACAACAGAAAAGAGCTATTCAATTTGAGTTCTGTCATTTACCAAATCTTTTCCCTCCCAAGACGAACCACCAACCTGGAAAGCCAAGAGGCTAAGTTGTCTTGTCGGACCAACCCCCGGCCTTGTCAAATATAAGGTTTGCGTCCCGGGTCTTCTGCGCCAATTATCGGGGAAACTTATCAAGTTTGAGTAACAACTTTCAAGGAAGTATCCGGGGAAGCGGAGCCTGAGACTCCCGCCCTTGCACCCAATAAAACATAATTTTATTATTCAGGTTTGACTATGCAGCAGAGTAATGCCAATGTATCCGATAAGGTAGGTGCATACGACGGAATGTTCAATTGGAGGCATAGCTTCGAATTTCCCCAATTCTAGGGTCCAGTGGTATTTGCCTAGACTCACCTTCACCTTCCTATCTTTAATTTGTTATTTCTCCGCTAACGCAAAATCAGATGTTCTCGAAAATACCGACTGTAGTTTGTATCAGCATGGTCCCCAAGTAAGTTCGCTGAGTAGTTATCGCGGGAATTACCCATTGAGAAGTATGTACTGTAGCAGCGCGACCCAGCGGTAACCTAGTCCAAAGAATGCAGTATCTTTGAACCAAGGATACAGATTCAAGGTTTCTAACCAAACGAAGTCTGACGGTTGCCAAGACCAATTTGCGCTAGTTGCAGACGATGCTGCACGAGAAACAGGCATTATATGACCTCCCTCTAGAACCCTTCTAGAAGACCTCCAAGAAGCACAACCACCGACCTTTTCCTTCATTCAATCATTTTGTCTCTCTTTCAGATCTTTCAGATCTTAGACAAGAATTCATTTGTTATCTCCGTCAAACTAATCAAGTCTTTCGAAAACTATACCAACTTCCCCACTCGGATTACTTCGAGACTGGAGTAGTCATGGCTGCTCCTGAGGTAGATGAGATCCAACAGTCTTCGCAGTCCATCGAAGTCCCTCATACCAAATCCAACCCATCACCTCCAACTAAGGATTTCGAAACCTCGTATGGAGCTTTTGCTGGAGATGGTGTGCACGTGACCCTAAGCTGGAGATCATGGGTCGTTGTATTTGTGACCTGCTTCGCGTGAGTACAAAAGACCCTTCTCATACCCATTCATTCAAACGAGTATCAACAATAATAGGAGCTGAAATTTAAATAGTATTATGGCACAAGTCTACGTCGTAGTAGCAGCAGGAAGTATCATCGCCTTCATAATCCGTGATCTAGGTGAACCAGCAATAGCAGGATGGGTAATCCAGGTATTCTTTCCTTTTCGCACATAACCACCTCCTCTTTCACCTTCCTCTCAAAATCTAATCAAAATACAGGGACCATTACTCGTGCAAGCAACACTATCACCCATCATTGGTCGTCTCTCCGATGTCCTCGACCGCAAATATCTCGCTTCAATACCACCACTCCTCGCATTCGCAGGAGCCGTGATATCAGCACGAGCTCAAAACATGACCGTCTTGATCGTCGGCGGAATACTTATTGGTATAACACTAAGTACAATTGGAATCGTACAAGCTATTCCTGTTGAAGTTTTACCTATGAAGTATAGAGCTCTTGGTAATGGATTTGCTTTTGTTGCTGGTTCTCTGGGTGGATTGTAAGTGATATCACATCAACTTTTTCAGTGTTTTGAGATATTAACTAAATTTTTGAAAATTTTAGAATCGGTGTTCTTGGTGCTGGTGGTGTCACAAATGTAAATGCCAGCGGTTGGAGAGACGTCTTCTGGATCCAAGCAGCATTCCACCTCACAACATCCCTCGGACTCCTCTTCTTCTATCACCCTCTCAAAACCACACGACCTTCAAAATCACTCAGTGCAATTATCTGGGAGTGTGATCCAATTGGTTCTTTTCTCTTTATGAGTAGTGCTTCTCTTATGCTTTTGGCATTAGATTGGGCTGGTGGATCATATAAGTGGAATAATTTACATGTTGCTGTTCCACTGGGATTAGGATGTGGATTATTGGTTTTGTTTTGTGTTTATGAGTGGAAGGGACGTGATGATGGTCTTGTTTCTCATGCTTTTTTCAGAGGAAGTCCGAATTTTGCTCTTTCGGTTTTTGCCTTTGCTGTTGAAGGGTAAGATACCTACATGACCATCTTCATATTGTATGGAATTCAACTAACTATGTGGTTTATTCTAGATGGATCTTCTATAGTGCTGTGAACAGTGTTACTCCACAGATTGTGTTGAATCTTGGATTCGAGACCAATTCTTGGAGGATCTCGGTTCGACAACTTAGTTTCAACTTAGTTAATATCTTTGCTTCTATTCCTATCACGTAAGTTTCTAGCTCAAGTCTACCTAGCATTGAAGAACAAAAAGGCTCCATACTAACAGAATTAGATGGTACGCAACTGTCTATAAAGATCTCAAGTCTCCCTTGATTGTCACGTTTGTCCTCTTCCTCGTAGTGTAAGCTATATCGCCACTTCTATATGCATCTATATTCAAGTAGCTAACCTCAAACCCCCTCCCTAGATCAATCTGCTATGCAACCATAAAACCAACCATGAACCACGCCCAAATCGGCTTCAACGTAATCTGTAAGTCTTTCCCTCAACTCAACTCAAATCAACTCTTTTACTAACAATCCATAAAGCGGGAATCGGACAAGCCGGACCCCTAACCCTTCTCGTCGCCCTAATCCAATTCACAGCCCCGCATGCCCTGCTCAGTACCGCAACAGGCCTTGCCTTCTCCGCCCGCGCAATAGGAGGAGCCTTCGGATCCGCAGTCCTAAACGTAATAATCAACAATAAACTTAGCTCATCCTACGTACCATCAATCTCTAAAGCCGCCATCTCAGCCGGATTACCTCCAACCTCCATAGGAGCTTTACTATCAGGGTTAACCGCTGGAAATACTACTGCGTTGGAGTTAGTACCGGGTATTAATGAGAGTATTTTGGGGGCTAGTGTTGATGCTAGTCATTGGGTTTATACGAGGGCTTATAGATTGGCGTGGGCTAGTATTATTCCTTTGGTTGTACTTGCTATTGGGGCGGTGTGGTGTTTGAGGGGGGTGGAGGAGTTGATGGATGATAAGGTTGAGGCTACTGTTGAGAAGAGTGTGGTTATTGAGAAGGAGGTTTAGGTATTTGTGCAGCAGATTTGGTATTGGTTCTTGAATAGATAGATAGTTTTGGGACTTGATTTTAAACAGGGCATTTTAAATGTACTTCAAGTCATCGCTGGTTACGATGTTATACCACCGGAATCTCGATATTTAGACTTATATAACCTATGCCGCCTTTGCTTAGGCTGGCTTATCTTTTGTATTATATACTTTATTATAATAATAATTAATAATTAAATATCCTAAAGCTTATATTAATTAATAAGGAAAATAGAAAAGTTCTAAAAGAACCTTTATTAAAACTACGAAATAGGACGGCAATCTTTTAGTACCTTATTTATCCTTAACCTTCGACAATCCCCCTTCCGCACGCAAGCTCATAGCAATAGTCCTTACTACTAGAGCTGATTTTATTACAATGTAATTTAAGAAAGTATAAGGCTACTAAAACGGCTCTCATAGGCCCATTTTACGAATATAACCCTTTTGCGGATATAAGATTCGGAGTTTAAAAAACTCCACTATACATTATAAATCCAATTAAAATAGTGATACCAAAGCTTTTAAAATAAATCATCTTTTTCTTAAATCCTCTTCTATCCCAACAAATCAACCTACTTTCCTAAAATAACTACCCACACTTCCAACCCCGCTTAGAAACAAATCTCGGTTTTAATAATGGCCTTTAGAGATAATTCGGCTACTACTGGGACAGCCAAAAAGCAACTAACATTAGTTGTCACAATCCAAGTAGCGGCCGAGAACATTAAGAAGTTCAAAGAGGTACACCGACCTGTTTAGGCCCAATGTACGAAGGACGACGAATGCTTACCTTTTGATGTTTTTCAGGATCCGGATTGTCCAGGACGGTTCAGGTTCCTTAAGGTTTAGAGTAGGGATAGGGAGTGGTTTGAGAAGGTAAATAGGATTAATTTTGTTAGAGGGAACTTTTTAATTAAGCTGCTGTTCAAGAGGAATAATGAAAGATAGAACACACCTAATAGGGAAAATAGGAACAACTGACCAAACCGTATTATAAGACGCTCTAGGAGAAGAGCAAACCTTTGTGGATTGCTGATAGTAAGCGATGATTCCGCAATCCTAACTTAATAGAGCTAAAAGCAGTCATCTAGTTCACATAGAGTATTTTAAGCGGGAAGGGGAGGGAAGTATATATAGTAAGGAATATTTGGCAGGTAGAAGAATGATGGAAAAGAGAAACGACGAGGTTTCCGTTCGGCGGCCTATAAACATGAATTAAATTGTAGATTACTGTCTTGTTTGCGGGACCGATCGGGTAGGCTATCGTCAGCGCCGACAAGTACACGTAGGACTACTAGAAGCCCGTCGTGATTGACGTACCGCTTTTTGTATTAGCATAGCTCATCTCCTAAGATTCGCTGGCTCAGCCTTACTTAGTTTTGCTCACCCACAACTCAGGCTAAAGCAGCAATAGCTTAGTTCCAAAGGTAGAAATAGAAATTAGTCAGGTCGAGATTCCGACATAAGATTGCCTGTTACCCAAGCTCCTTCTTGGCTCCCCTAGCTTCAGCTCATGTTCCCATTGAGATCAAATATTATCAAATGAGAGAAATACGGTATGTTAGATTGTGAGTTAAATTATTAAACAAAACTACTAGTTGCTGCCTAAATATAACAGCCCTTTGCTTAACTATAAGTAATATAAGGATTATAATATACGGTGGAGATGAATTACAAGCAGTGTTATAGTGTTGTTTATTAATAAGTAAATAAGCAAATAACTACGTACTCACTAGCCTAGCCTAACAAAAAAGGAGGGTGGAATAGAAACAAGAGGCATAACAAGGGGTTGATTTCCACCTAGGAGTAAGCAGGCAATTGAGACAAAGAAAGAAAGCCACCATTCCCAAGTGAGAGAAAAGTGTATACAAAACTAGCCAGCATTTCATAAACCAAATAAATAAGCTGGGCATAAATCATGAATTTAGATAACTAAACCCAATTAATAGTTAAGCGCTTAACTAGTTAGAGTTCTGAGTAGGGCTACGTAGTGTAGTTAGTTGCTTATTGGCGCCTATGGCTTACCTAGCTCAACAACCAGTGAGTGGGTCGTGGCTGTAGACTTACTTAGGTAGGTTAGGCTTAGTCTATGGCTTCTACTTTGTAGAGATCTAAACCACGCTATTAACAACACCAATAATAAGGCTGTAAGATGTGAAAGATTAGTGATACAACGCCAAGATAATTTCTCTCTGGCTGTATGATACCGCCAAAACCTGTCAGAAACGGGACAAGAATCACCTTAGAAACGTCACTTTTCATGGTTTATTACAAGGCCTATCCTTGCTAGTGTTTTCTGAATTTGTTAAGTTTTGACCGTATCTACGCTCAGGACAATTATATAAGAAGGAACACTTACTTCCCATTTCCTACTTCCAAACCTCCTAATTTCACCAATCGTATTCTTTACAAACTCCTACAATACATACCCCAACACACTTCATAAACCACCTCATCGACTCATTCCTCTATTCCTCCATTTCTCAAAAAAAAAAAAACCCGAATCAAAAACAGAACAAAACCAAAACAAACAAAAACAAAAACAATGACAACAACACTTCCACCAAGCAACGGCAAGACCCTTCTCATAACAGGAATAAACGGATACATAGCAAGTGTACTCGGACTCCACATCCTCACAAAAGGGTATTCCCTACACGGAACAACACGACGACTTAAAAGCACAGAAGAAGCACTCTTCAATGACAAAGATGGACCATATGCAGCATACAGAGAAAGAGTTCGTATCTTTGAAGTACCAGATATGACGATAGAAGGGGCTTTCGATGAAGCCATTCAAGGTACTATACAATTACAATTACACATCCCCTCCTACCACCCCATCCCCCCGCCCCCAAAAACAGAAAAGAAAAAAAAAGTAAACACAAAAACCAACCAACAAAAAACCATAAAACAGGAGTCACCGGGGTCTTCCACACAGCATCACCCCTAAACTTCAATCTTACAACCTACACCGAAACAGTAATCCCCGCCCAAAAAGGCTGCGAAGTCTTACTCTCATCAGCTCTTCGACAACAACAAAAAAAACAAGAAGTGAAAACTGCTTCAGATTCACAACCAAAAATCAGTTCTGTAGTAATAACCTCCTCAGTCATAACAGTCATAGATCCCCCCAAAATAACAGAATACGAACACGTGTACACCGAACTCGACTTCGCAAGTACAGCACTCGAGAGAGCGGAGAAGGATCGAGATGACGGGACTACAACGACGCCACCGAATACACTATACGGAGCCAGTAAAACCGCAGCCGAGAAAGCGGTTTGGAAATTTAAAGAAAAATTCAAGGTTCGTTTGTTTCTTTTTTAACTTTTCTCCTCTCTTCTTTGTTTTGTTTGGGGGGGCTTTGTTTTCTCACTCCACTTCACTTCATCCCACTTCATTCTCCTTCCTTCCTACAATATAATTACATCACCAAGTTTTAAAAACTAACATAAAAACCCAGCCATCCTTCGCAATAACAACCATAAACCCCACCATAGTAATCGGCCCCCCAATCCTCATCCCACAATCCAGCACCCTCCTAAACGAAACACTAAAACCATTCTTCACACTTTTATCCGGTGGCGTTGATACGAGTAGCAGTGGCGTTGATAGCGATAGTGTTGAAACCAGTGGCGTTACTAGCCCTATCAGCAGTAATAAATCAAAAACAATCCCCCAAAACATAGGCAGCGGATCCTGGGTCGACGTCCGAGACGTAGCATTAATACACCATTGGGCGTTAGAGAATCCCGAAAAGGCAGATGGAGAACGATATATTGCATGTGCGGGATTCGGACCTTTACAAGCTGCTGCTGATATCTTAAGAGAAGATAAACCTTGGAACTCGTGGAGGGATGGGGATAGGGATAGGGTTATTGATATTCCGAGGGGCGTTCCTGGTGAGGGGTATATTGGGTTTGAGGATGGTAAGGTGGTTAGTGTGATGTATCCCAAGGGCGTAAATAGGATTAGTGGTGCTAAGGCTGAGAGGGAGGTTGGGTTTGTGTATAGGAGTTTCCGCGAGAGTGTTTTGGATACGGCGGAGGCTTTGAAGGCGTTGCTTTGAAAGTTTGTTTTGTGAAGAGGAGGATGGAACAATACTGCTACTTAATAAGAAGTCTACCAAGTCAACTAGAAAACTTATCTAAGTGCGTAATTAAAAAAAATTGCCTGTACAGTAGGTTGTCATTTATTGACTAGAATTTGGTATAGGATAGATGTTTTGGTCTGTTAAGCACTTGATCAACTGTATGCATGGCACATTATTGGGGCTCAGTGTCTATTTTCACGACAGGGGTTGTGAAGTATGGAAAGGAGGTTGTGTTGACGAGCATGTTTATTTTCGAAGAGTGGTAGAACAACTCTACAACAGTCTACAAGCCCACACTCTAAAAACCACCTCCACACCTCCCCATCTCCCCATCTTGCCTTCCCCCTTTCTCAAAATCCCTCGCCTTCCCATTATCATAGCCCCATTCATTCCATTTCTCATCTCGGATTTTCTCATTCTCATCTCTCGTTTTCTCATTTTCTTATTTGGTCGCCGGTCAACTCTCAACACCCAGCCTCATGCCATTCCGTTCTGCGATCACTGCGCCCTTTCCCTCCCCCCTCCCCTTCCCCTCCGCTCCTCTTCCCCGCCCTCTCCACCCCATTCATCATCCCCGCCATAATAACCATCAAAAGACCACCTAAACCAACCACCCACCCAACCAACCGAACGAAACCAAACCGAAAGAAAAAGAATCAAAAATCAATAGAACGCCCACTTTTGTGCCAGTGCCATTCCCATATTCCCATCGCGCTGAAACTGACAAGTACAACCGCCGGGAAATGAGAGCGTCGAGCGAGTAAGGGGGGGGGGGGGGAAACAAAGCTGAAAATAAAGGAAATTCGTCGTCTATTCACAACGAGGTGATACCTAGACATAAATTCGTTAAACTCGGACATATATCTCCATCGTCACTTCTCTCCTGTACCTTTGCCCTTAACGTCTTCGAGTATTGTGCAAGTGCAAAAATCACCGAACTCTCCCCGTAGCAGCACTCTCTCCAACACCTACATCATCCCCTTCCTTTTCTCTCTCCCTGCCCCGACCACCTCCTCCCATGACCTGACTCCCAGTATTATTGTCTCTAAAACTAGCCAGCGCCGACTGAGACGCGGTGGTAGAAACGCTCTCACTTCTGCCCCTCCCTGCATTTCCAGTATTCACACTCCCAGAATCACTAGGTCTCCTCGCCCTCAGCGAACGTTCCAATTCACGGATTCGTCTCTTCAAAGCCTCGTTTTCCCGCTTCACAGCATCCAGTTCATGACGGTGATAAGCGATTTCTTCGTAGCGACCTGTGGTGGGCACTTGTGTCAAAGATTCCCGACGACTTCCAGCTCCATACACAGCTGGTTCTTGGTTATATTGAGATCCGCTGAGTGGAGGTAAATTGGAGTGCCCGCCAGCAGATAGGTGTTGAGTAACAGCAGGGCGTTGATGGTAGAAATGCGGAAAGGCATCGGGGTGTTGGTATGAACTCTGGGCAGAGCTCATTGGAGCTGGAGAAGAGGCACCTGAGCGACGAGATGAATTCATTGAGTTTTGCCGACTCATGGAATGAGATTGTGGGATTGAATCATGGCGTTGCATGGAACCACGGGGATGGCGATCCGCAGTCGTAGAAGGGGCATCTGCAGCAATGCTACCAGCTATTCCCCCAACGGTACTAATGCTTGCTGGAATACTGCTTGTGATACTGCGTGTGCTGGTGCTGGATGAAGAACGGTGGTGTCGACGTTGAGAGGGTGCTGGGTGTGACGGGCCAGATAGGAGGTGATTTGCATTGTGGTCGGCGGGGTCTGGGAAGCCTGCCGAGGTGGATGAAGTATTGGAGACGACCGAAGCGTTTTGGGCTGCTCGTAGAAGGGAGAGCTCGCGCGTAAGTCGATTAACCTAGTCCACTATTAGCTATTTTCATAATACAAACACCCTGTAGTCCTTACGACAGCCTCCTGTTCCTTCTCCAATTGCAGATGCAAATCCGCCGCTGTCAAAGGCCTAGGATGTCTCAACGGACCAGGACCAATTCCCACACCGGTATTATCCCCAATCAAGCCTATACTCGTACTACCACCTGCCATACTCGTAGCCATTGTTGGAGATGCCAAAGGGGGGGAGACAGTCGTCTGATGAAGCGCGCTTTGATTTGAAGGGAGGATGTTGAAGGTGGGTGAAGTAGGTTGTAGACTACCAGATTGAGGAGGAGCAGTTTGCGTGGATGTACGTCTGGAGGGGTTTCGAGAGACAGCAAGGGGTGAAGAAGCTGAAGGTCGAGGGGAGGGAGGCACTGAGTTTAGATCAGGCGCCATGATTGATTGCTTTGGGGAAGGCAGGTCCCAAGATAGGTAGGATTGTCTCACCCGTCGGAGTGTAGTGTTGGAATGTTGAATTGGGGACGACACGAAACGAAGGATGACCGGTAATTTAGCAAATAAGATCTTCTCGCCGTCTGGCCTATTCTGCTTCCACTCAGCCTAGTTCTCCAGAAATAAGACGATACAGGAAGTTAACGCCAACGATCTTTAAGCGTCGTGTTTAGGAGTAACCCTCGACTGAACCAATCAAAGGAAGTAGCCAACCAATTGGCTTCAAAACAAATCAATCACGTGAAGCTGCGTGGAAGACGCTCAGTTTCAGCCTGATCGAGAAGGCTACGTCTTATCATATCGCCTAATTTACCAACAGGACTGTACATACAGTACACAGCGAGCACGGCTGGCTAGGGGGGGGTGATGTCATGAAAATAGGAGGGGCAAGATTCTCTCATCATGGTGGGGCATTGCATTTTGCTTTATTAACCAAAATCATTTCAACTCTTCTTCTTCTTTTTCTTCCTCATCTTTGAACAAGAGTAAGTCTTCAATTCATCACCCAGCCCCATTTCAGAACCAGATTCACTTCCCTCACTCCCTCGCTTACGGTATTCGCCCCTTCTCTCTACAACCCTCAAGAAAGCTACGCCTCCTCAACAACTCAAAACAACCCAGACTTCGAAACCTCAAAGCTAACCAACATTCCAACCACCAGAACCACCAAACCCGAATCCCAAACTCAAACTCACCACAAAAAAAAAACCATCATAATGTCCGCCCAAAACTCCGGCCGTCAATCTCCACCCCCCGAAGCCCAATCCGGCAAGCAACAACAAGATGCCCCCTCAAGTGGCCAAGGTATCAACGAGAACTCTACAAACCAAGACCAGAGCAAGAAGGACCTTGAGGTAAGTTTATCACCATTTGTTTTATGCCATCTCGATGTCGGGAATGTCTATTTCTTAATTATATCGTATCGCTAATATTTCTGCTTCAACACAGGGCTTGACTTCCAACCCTAAGGGCCCTCTCGAGGATCATGTCAAGGAAACAACAAGCAAGACCGTCAACCACCCGGAGAATACTTCGAAGGCTTGAGGATGATGTTGCTGCATGGGAAACTGTACACTCGTGGAATGAGGGATTTGTCGCACTTGATATGGAGGTTGGTGGGCTTTCTTGGTCATGAAAGGATAGCTCCAATCAATGCATGTGACATACAAACCAAACAAGCTTTAGACTACTCAGTGCAATCCTCATCCCTATGAGACAATGGAACGGCCCAATCAGTGAATAATATCCAGAAGCTTGAGTTAATAAAACCCATGATATCAATTCCAAAAGTCGCTACTGTCCGTGTAACACACGATAGACTACAATTCAGATGTCAAAGGAAATAAAACCTCAAGTTCATAAAATAATCATTTCATTGACTATTTGAAAGCTCATAAAGCACCCGAAGTCGCAAAGCATCGCAGCAACGCAGCAACGCAGCACTCGCTTCTGACATAAGAAAAATCATCGTGCGTCATCTCCCATTGGTATCACCCCAACCATAAACGTATTCGTTCCACCCATATCCCACCATTCAATCTCCACTCCATAGAGCAAAGCAAACAATTAAGCAGTCGTCGCCTTCTCGGCACCGTTTTGGGGCTCGAGAGGAGCAACTTTCGTAGAATCTACAACAGAAGTACCAGCAGTAGTAGCATCGTGCGCAGAAGGAACTGAAGCAGAAGCAGCTGAAAACAAGGCAAGAAGCAAAAGTCAGCAAAACACACTCTTAACAATAATACAGAAAAGAAACAAAAATTTTGTTGGCCGCCCGAATGAAAGAATCCCGAGGTCCAGTCCCGAATACAGTCTGGTCCAGTAGTCCGCTTTTGAATTCCGCTTTTGAATTCCGCTTTTGAAATGATCAACCCGATGGATAATTTAAGAAAATAGGTAAAAGTTGCGCATGCTTGGGGCCGAGGTGAAAAGTCCAGTTACTTGGAGCATCCACTGCAGGCACATTGTCCGGACGCGCAAGCGCAATTCTTGTCATCGCCGCCACACTTGCATGTAGTCTTGTCAGAGCCAGGAACGGCCTCCACGGATGAGTTGGCACAGTCGCCACAAGCACATTTTCCAGCTTCGCAAGCGCAGCTCTTATTATCACCTCCGCAGCCACAGGTGGTCTTTTCGGAACCAGAGACCTTCTTCAGGGTGGACTTGGCACAACTTCCGCAGGCGCATTGACCGGCCTCGCAAGGGCAATTCTTGGTGTCTCCTCTACAGTTGCAAGTGGTCTTTCCCTCGGAGCCAGGGACGACCTCCATGGTTGCCTTGGCACAGTTACCACACGCACACTTGCCGGGAGCGCAAGGGCAGTTCTTCGTGTCTCCACTGCAGGAGCAAGTCGTCTTCTCCTCGGGTCCAGGGACGATCTCCATAGTTGCCTTCGCGCAGTTACCACATGCACACTTGCCAGGGGCACAAGGACAGTTCTTCATGTCGCCACTACAGGAGCAGGTGGTCTTTCCCTCGGAGCCAGGTACGACCTCCATGGTTGCCTTCGCGCAGTTGCCACATGCACACTTGCCAGGGGCACAAGGACAGTTCTTCATATCGCCACTGCAGGAGCAGGTGGTCTTTCCCTCGGAGCCAGGTACGACCTCCATGGTTGCCTTAGCACAGTTACCACATGCACACTTGCCAGGGGCACAAGGGCAGTTCTTCATGTCTCCACTGCAAGAGCAGGTGGTCTTATCGGAGTCGGGAACGGGTTTGATGGTGGCCTTGACACAGGATCCGCAGGCACACTTTCCAGGGGAGCATGGACAACTCTTGAGATTACCACCACAAGAGCAAGTAGTCTTATCCGAACCAGGAACGGCCTTGACGTCTGACTTCGAACAACCGCCGCAAGCGCACTTACCCTCGGCGCAGGGACAGTTGGAGTCGCTACCGCCGCATTTGCAGACAGTCCTATCAGTGCCAGGAACACTCTTTACATCCGACTTGGCGCAGTCCGCACAGGTGCAAGCACCCGGCGAACACGGGCATTTCCCGGAATCTGAACCACACTTACAAGTATTTGCTAAGAGACTCTGTTAGCTTGGGTTACTTAAAACGGGTGTTCATGACTTGCCTGCTTCCTGCTTCTTCAAGTCAGCTAGGCGGCGGGCCTCGGCATGAATATCTTGGACTTGACGCGAAGTCTGGGTGTAGAAGTTGACGATCTTCTGGCCGGTAGGGGTGCCTGCTGCCTTCTCATAGTAGGAGTTCAATCCGAAAAGAATGTTAGTAGCTTTGGTAGTAACGCCATATGTCTGATCAACTGATTTGGCCTTGTCAGTTGGGTGGTACCTGCAGTTGTAGTTAGCTTCCTGGTATAAAATAGCACAACCAGCACGGGGACGAGGAAGCTTGTACTTGGCATCAAAGTTCTTCAGAGTGGTGAGGAAGCGATTAGTGATGCCGTGCTTATGGTCAAGGTCGATGGCACGTTGAGCGGCAACCTGAAGGCAGTTAGTGTTGTTTGTTTTGGGGAGAAGGCCAGGGGAGTGAATTGAGGTTCTCAAAGGAAATCAACGATTCAAAGACGATCTGGAGAGGTCGACTTGGAACCATTGACTTAATTTGAGCGACTCCAATTTCACGAGGGACAGCTGCTTACATCGCCAACAGCATAACCATGGGCCAGGTACTCTGCAATGATACGGGTTCGTGGCTTCTCTTCTTGTGTAATCTCGTCGGTATCGCGCTCAGTCTGAGTAGTGAAGTGGCTTCCGTCATCCTCATTGGATCCGCTGTGAATGACCAACAGTTAGTATGGAGTAATTTAGGACGACTACCTCGCAGACGGCTGCCTAATGAGGAGGAGAAGGTGAAAGGACGGGGACAGGATCAGGATTAAGTACTTACGAGGCGCTGGTGACCTTGACATGGCTGGAACCAAGTTGGGTGTTGTCCAAGAGAAGGGCAGTCTTGGCGGCAGTCTCCTTCTCAAATGTAACGGTCGCACTGTTGGTCTCTCCAGCGTCGGTAATCTTGAGGTCGTTAATCTTGCCGCTATGAAAGTCAAAAGTTAGCTCATGAGCTGAAGCTACCCCGCATGTCACCAAATCATGGTGATGCGATGCGATGCGTGCAAACGAGGACTCAAGCGAAGTGTAATATCTGCAACGTAGAGTGGGAGCCGCAGTAGTAGCAGTAGGGGGTAGTAGCTTACCAGAAGCTGAAGAAGTCCTTGACCTCCTTCTCGCCAGTCTGCTTGGAGATGTGGGTGACGTTAACGGTAGTGTTTGCAGACATGATGGCGGATGATGTGATGTGCTTGGTTTGGATGTAGAAGGGTTGATTCGTGAAGTTCTAGCTGGGAAGTTCTTGATCTGTCTTTTTCTGTACTGGTGGTGAGTGAGTTTGAGTGAGTTTATTCTGAAAATAGTTTGGGGGATGAAGGGAATGGGAAGGGGGGGAGAGGGGAAGGAGGAGCTGTGTGTTGATTTTGTAGACTTGAACTAGAGTTTGGTGGGAAAAGGACGGCGCGTAATGTTTTGAGGCAAGAGGCGGGGCAGCAGAGGGACAGAGTGGCGTACACACAACACGATGACGCATCCTGCTACAGTTCCACGCTAAAAGTGTGGCTCGGGCGCCTCTTGTGGCGTGACGCCTGCGTGAATTGTGCTTGGGCACATGTGAAAATATGAATAAACATTCGAATGCATTCTAGAACTTCAATATGGGGACGCTTCACATGAATTTTACTTTCGGTATTCACTATCCTCGCATTCGTATTTGTTGTATTGTACGGCTTGTTGACGTTGGACCGTACTACTGACGTTTGGTGCATCATCCGAAATACCGGACGATCGTTCCGCAACCTATGACCGAGTACTTGGGTTTAAAGCAACATTAGCCCATGGAAATAGACTTTTAGTCTTCATCTTACTTAAGGAGGTACACAGTCAAATACAACAAAAAGAAAGTCCTATCAAAACTTGAAATTCACCTAACTAGGTCTTCTTTTCGGCGCAGAAAAGACTAAGCTAGTGTGGGTTTCCAACTAGATTTGTTTTGTTGACAATAAGCTGAAGAGGACTATACCGTAGAAACTTTGGTCTAGTATTTTTAGCAATCCTCAAACTGTATTACGATCGGCAAACACGTCAAAGCTTAGCTTTGGGCGTCAACCTCAGTTGTGGTTTTTATTTTGGACAAACATCACTTTTTGCTAACTGTCCGAGAAAGGACATAAAGTTTTCTTCAAGTTCTTCGATTACCAACATGTGAAGAAACTCGCGAGGAACGAAAGATTTAGTAAGTTATCCACTATTTGCTATGTTTAGAACATCATCTCTACCCGTATGTGAGAGTTAGAGGTGTTTATTTGGCTTCCTTGTGCATCAACTATTGTCTACACGTAGACTAAAGTTGCGATAATAATGGGCAATTTTAAGCGAGGAAGCTTCTCTATTCGCGCTCAGGAATTGCAGAAGTTACCTATGCTGTATGAAGAGGGCCTCGGGATCCTTATTAATGAGAATTCTCGAATTAAAATAGGGGATATTAAATGGCACCAGCATACATCGCGACCTTGACCCTTCTTGCACAATTAACGCTCTTTACGTCCACACATACGTACCCAACGGTGTAGTAAGTTTTACTATCAAAATGACATAGTTACTATCATGTCGTTCTTCTTAATGTTATTTTTTCACAACTAAAACTTAAAGTTCTTAAGTCCTACAAAAGGTGAATATAACTTGAGCACAAAATTTTGCGTACATTACTTGAGCTTAAAAGAAGTGCCCTCGTTTCCTTATCAAGATATATCCTTAGCGCTATTTCGTCCTCAAAACCTATATTTAATCACCCTAAATAGCCTTGAAAGCAAGGCGAGACCGTGAAGTGCAAGAGGGTCAAGCAGCCGTAAATGAATCAATTCTAATGCATTTCTCAATAAGCATACCTGGTCCAAACTCTTCTATTTAGATAACGTTGAATTCTCCTACAAAATGTCCCTTAACTTGGATTATCTTAGGCTAGAATAGAAATACTTAGTAGTAGAATGATATTTACTCCATGCCTTAGCTTTTACTACTCGGAAGTTAAGCTAGATTTCTACACAATTAATTCTCATATTACACCTGAAATTCAGAACTAGTTGACAACACTATACGTAATGACAGCAAACGATTAGATTCGCTATTACGTTATAGTGTCACAAGAGAATGCAAGAGACAAGTGCGCCGGAGAAAGCTAAAATCGTTGACCATGGTGGACCATGTACTCAAGGTTAACGTTTCTCCTATGGAATAATGCCAACGCCTCATGATATCTTGTTAGATATGGTCATAGAGCGGCGATGAAAGCCAACAAGAATTTCAATGCTTCTTTCTAGTACCTTAGCTGTAGATTTAGCCCATATTCTCCGTGTACATATCATAGAGCTTATGCCCTTGATTCTATATAGGTAAGGTATAGAGCAAAGCCGATTGTTGCTAGACCCCAATACCCTTAAGCGAGCACTACAATAGAACTCAATAAGAAAATCAGATTGCTCGGACCGGCTTTAACTAGCGTATGTACTAAAACAAAATTATAAATATTTGCTGTTTGGAAAATTTGTTAAAGGTTTCTCTAGTACTCTCCAGTGCCATTTCCTTTGTATTTGTGCGTTACAAGTCATAAGACAACTAGCTCGGTTAGCTGTTTCTAGAAGAATCACTAGCAAGTCTTCTTATCTCCCAACTCCTTTAAACCATCAACCAAATCTTCTCTTACTAGATCTCTACATCAACATTTCCACTACCAAATAAATTCAACACAACAAACAACGCCTCAACTCAACTTAAAATTATCTACCACAACAACAAAACCTTACGCCGCTTTCGGTTTTTGCCATAAAATCAGATCCTCCAACTCGTATCCACTCAACACAAACACCACAAAATTCAACAGTAAATCCTATCCTTACATTCAAGCTGTCGAGTTCCTCCCAAGGCCGCTAATATAATCCAGTTCCAAGATGTTTACCGAAGATCTAGCACTTGCGGTCCTAGCGCGCTACATAGTACCACAAAGTCAACCTACTGCGATCGATGAGGAAGGTCCGGAAAGTCCGAAAAGTACAATACCTTCAAGCTTTTGTAATAAGTTTGACCGAGGTGAGTTAAATCAAAGCTTGTATATTGTACGCGCTGTCCGAGAAACTAACAGTAAGTTGTCAGATGCTCGCTTAACCGAAAGGACAATTGAGGATCACGATTGTTCTGAGACTTCTTCAACTTGTTCGGATTCTGAAGTCGAAAGGTGGAGGAAGGAGGATGGAGAAATTATGGTTACTGAGGAAGACTGGACTTTAATTTGAGTGTTTGGGTAGGTTGGATAAGATGAGGGTTTTGCGATCAGCATGTATCAGGGCGAGATGAATAGACAGAGTGAGATGAATAGACGGAGACGGCTGGGAATGGGAGAAATGATAGGAGAGATTTGATCCAGGCGAAGGGAAGAGCGGATATGAACACTAAGGGCAGCGTAGGAAAATCTAGGCTGTGAAATTCAACTAACTCTGAGTTAGGCCAACATCACTGTCATAAATCCTGCACATATGTCTTTTTTGTACGAATATTATATTAAAATACATCTTTAAATCTAATCAATTACAGTAAAGTTAAGGTTCGAAAGCAGCCAACCAAAGAAAAAAGTAAGAAAAAATAAAACAAAAATGAAAGAAATAAGAGTAAATTCTATAAGATCTCCTTTCATATTCTTGACGACGTCTTTTGCTCCTGGATTAACCTAGCACAATATATATTTCAGCTTCTCATCCATACAAAGGTCTCAAATTATATGGGCCGCCAACCTGTCTAGTTCTTCTAGTCCCCCTCGTTCGAATCACAAGCGGATCCAAAACATTCCATTGTAGAGAAGCAAGTTCTCTTTGAACCCCACCTAACCGTTGTCTTCGTTCCTTTCGTGGACGCGTCGACTCATCACGTCGAATTCTCCCTCGAACTTCTTGCCCTCCATCATCATCCCTAGGAACACAAGGAAAATGCGCACAAAAACTCCTCCAAATATCAGTAGGACACCAAACCCAACACCAACACATCTCACAAAAAACCCACCCATCAAACTCAGCATGCCAAAACCTCCACCCATAAACCCTACTATCCCTCTTCAAACAATCATGAAATAAATAATCGGGAGTCTTCCATCTATCATGATATCCAAACCATGGATCACCTTCAGAAGGTGTAAATATCTGTCGACAATCAGTACAGAATACCCATCCGTCTGTAGCATTTAATCCTAACATTTCGGTTTGGATGTTTCTTGAAAATTCGACGAGGGTTATTCCTTGGGAGTTGGCTGTTATTTGGGCTTGAAATCCTTGGGTTGGACAAATACAGCCGTGAGATTCTAGATCTTCGTTAGGTATATCTCTGAACCAACGTTTACAGCGCTCGCAGCGTGGGATATCTAGATCGCCTAGACTGTTCATCTTTGAAATTTTATGTTGATTTAAAAGATAGATGTCTGCTTCTGAAATAATTGGTGTCGAATAATATGGGTTCTGATATTTTCAGTCGTGAGGTAAAAATGTACAAGCAACTTGTTTAAAGTCGTAGCGAACAAAGGTTTGACAAGTTTCTTTGCTGGTAGGTTACCATTGCTTTGATAAAACCATTTTCTTTCAACATTCATAAAGGAGAAAGGAGATGAGATAACTGATGCGGCCATTCCTTTGTTCATTCAACTTTATCTTGAATGCTGACATTATTGTTCGAGATTTCATGGAGGTGGAAAATCGACGCTACTTTCTCTCATGCCTCAGGTTTTCTCGTTCAACTTAAAGGGTGTTTCTTTCTACTGAAAATCTAAACTTCTTTTATTGCCAATAATTTGGAACAAGTTAATGAACATATGAGTCTGATCAAGAGATGAATTCACTTGTGTTTTAAGCGATCTTAACAGCTGCTACTAGATACATAGAGGAAATCACACAAAATTAGGATAGCAGGCACTCGCTATGCTACTTTACAGTTTCAATATACAGACAGCGAAAGGTTCCTGTTGGATACTTTGGAGTTGTTGAACACTAATCGAAAGTGGTTTAGCAGATCATTGATATCTGAATGTTTCGTTCCGGAGCAAGGGATGTGAGAAATTCTGAGTTTAGTTACATAGTAAAATCATGAGGTGGTTGTATAAGTATATACAATAAGGAGAGTCTGTTCGTATCGAACAGACGTATTGAATAGACTTAGACTAGATCGTAGATGTCCACTTACTGTAATGAAGTAGAGTTTCCTTTTTACCCCGTCTCGCCGAGGAAATTGGAATTGTGGCACTAAACAAAGTAAACTCGAGGAACACTAGAAACACTCTATAAGTGAGTTACATGAAAGAGCCACTCACGTAAAGAGAGTTATTCAAATCAAGTCAGTTACCCAAAAGTATTTTGGTGTTCCAACTCCAATTTCCATAGCGGGTCCGTTAGTGTTCACAATTAGAGTAAGCTCTACTGCAAGATAGAATTATCAACATCATAGTTCGCCGTCGGCTAATCATCTAAGTATTACCTTTCCCCCTACCACCAGTACCTTCTTACAAACCCACCAACTCCTCTACTAAATTACCACTTTCCGATTCTACAACTTCAAAAGACAGAGTTATTATCAACAGAGATATTTTCCCTTATCGCAGTTAATATTCACCCACTATTGTATCTTATCACGCCATATCTAAAGCCCCTTGTCAAGTCGGCCTAATCCGTATATCCGGGATCTCGTTATCAAACAGGGAAGCGATAAACATAAAACCTTAGATCTAAGAAGCCAAGCCAGGGACAAGTGGAAACTTTCGTGTACTTGTTATCTCTGTTATCTATAAATCGTTGAGATGAACTGCCACGCGTACGGCCCTACGGCCAAGACGCAGCAGTAGTGGGCATATCTTACTTACTATCAGAATATAGATAAGCATGCTTGCTGTCGAACTCAAATCCAGGAACCACGTACCTGCTTTTTCATCTCTCGTGCACATGTATCATCGAAATAATAGTCAATAATAACAATGATACAAGACGTTCAACGCGACTCACCAGCTTCGGCTTCGTTAACCGAATCGACACCAGCAGATAAGAAATCGATTCTTCAAACCACAGAACAGGTTGATGTTCAAGATGGGATTATTCTTGAAGACGGGTTAAGGAGAGGTCTTCTTGGTAGACATGTTACTTTGATTTCACTTGCGAGTGTTATTGGTGCGAGTTGCTTTTATGGATTCGGTTATGCTTTGTACCTTTCGGGTCCACTGGGTGCACTTCTGAGTTTTAGCATTGTTGGTATGTGGTTTTGTTTTATGTTGAAGCGAATGGTTATTTGAGAACTACTTGTGGGTAGGTAAAGGTGTTGTATTATGCGAGGAGCAAATGCTAGTCACTAGAGGAGGACGATTACTTTCCTATTCTCATTTGTTTCAACAATTTTATGAGTGGGTTTAAAGGTGCTGATTGTGCCTAGGGTTTATTGTCTGGGCTCTTATGCAGAGTATTGGTGAAGTTACTACTATGTTCCCAATTGCTGGTGGTTTTATCGAGGTATGCCTCTACAGATCGCCTAACCAATGATACACCAACTAACCTACTACTATAGCATGCTGGACGCTTTGTCGATCCAGCATTCTCCTTCAGTCTAGCCTGGTTATACTATTTTATGTGGAGTGTATTCCTTGGAAGTGAATGGAACGGGGCTATATTAATCCTCCAATACTGGGTTCCGGAAGAGAAAATGCCCCTATACGGCTGGGTTCTCGTCTTTTGGGTCTTCTTTTCGATCCTTTCTACTCTTGGGATCGTAGTTTACGGAGAATTGGAATATTATTTGGGATGGTTCAAGATAGGATCTCTTGCGATCTGTTTTTTTCTCTCATTTCTGGTTAATGTCGGTGGCTTTGGTAATGGGTATATTGGCTTTCGATATTGGACCCCACCTGATGGTGAGTTAGTGTTATATCTTTTAAAGTATCATGCTAATGTCCCAGGTCCCATCATTAATGGGATCAGTGGCTTTGGTCAAGTATTTGTTCTAGCTTCCGCGTACTATGTTGGAACCGAGATCATCTCTCTCGCAGCAGGCGAGACCAAAGATCCCAGAAAGTCTATCCCTCGGGTTTGTCACACCCACTTAACCAACATTCCAGAACCATAGTGACTGACTTTTCACAGGGTGTTGACACTGTCGTATACAGAATCTTGTTCGTCTATCTAGGCCTGATCTTTTTCCAAGGACTCATCTGCCCTTCAAGTTCCCCAGAACTACTAAATGCAGATTCTACCGTCGCTTCATCTCCTTTCACAATTGCCTTCACCCAAGCTGGATGGAAATCATCGGGTCACTTCATCAACGCACTAATCATGATCGCTTTTATATCAGCCGGAAATGGCTGTATTTATGTCCAGTCAAGAGCCCTATACTCTCTTGCTCTAACTAATCGAGCTCCCAAGTTCTTCGCCATTACCTCGAAGAAAGGAGTTCCATATGTATCGATCCTGACCTCATGCTGCTGGGGATTCCTAGCACTAATGAACATGAAAGTCTCAGCCGGCCAAGTATTCGCCTATATGACATCAGTTGGAGGATCCGCCGCTTACATCGCATGGGCCGGTATCGTCTTCACACATCTCCGCGTCCGTAGCGGATTAGTAAAACAAGGAATCGAACCTTCGACATATCCATTCAAAGCCTTTGGAAGTATCTGGATTTATAGATTTAACTTGTTTCTTATCCTGTTTATCCTCTTCATTCAAGGATTCACTGCTTTTGAGAAGCCATTCAATTGGAGGAACTTCATTGCTTCGTATATTACTATTCCAACTGCTATTGTCTTTTTCGTTGGGTATAAGTGGTATCATAATACTCGTTGGTATGTTTAAAATCCCCTTTGTGGGAATACTTCACGCTTGTGGCAGACTTGAAATTCTAACTTTGGTAGGCTACGTCTCAGTGAAATGGACTTCTCGGGTCGTCTGGTGAAACTTGAGGATGAGGAGGGCGAAGAGAAGAAGTTGTCCTTCACAACGAGGGTCATTTCAAAACTTAGAAATTAGCAAAGTAGGTATTAACAGTATCTTTTGTGAATTTCATAGGTACGAATCAAAGATTGCAGTATTCATCTGGTAATCATATCAAACCCACTTCTTAAATTTGATATCATTCACCTGAATTCATAATTGTTGTGTGACGCTACAAGTGAATTAGCCTTAGCAGAAAAACGCACTAATCAATCACCCTTCATAAATTGACTTAATGAGAAGTTCTACAGTAACTACTAGCGCTTTGTCGGAGTGGTTACCCCGTGCCGTCAATGATTGTCTACCTATGCAGCCGGTTAGAGAACGCCCTCTTCGTTAAGAGGACTGCTTTTTTTTATAGGATTAATTGTGTTTCTTTCTTTCTTTTTTGGAGAAGGGGGTTGGTCTTTTTGTTTTTTTCTCCTGTTGCCCACTCACTCACTTAATGAGAATTATAATAAAAATTATCGCAGCAGTTAATTCACCTTAGCAATAACTTATTCACTACAAGTTAGATTGTTACATCGACGAAGAGAAACCTCCCCCTTCACATTCCTCTCCATCTCCCCATTACCCGGTCCAAGAAAGCGAATTCGACCTCGACTCAAGACCTACCTACTCTCCTCCACCTCCTATTTAAGCATCGCCATTTGCGTCTTATCATTAACCACAATCTTACCTTTTGAAAGCCTTATTCTTAGCTATCCTCCGAGGTTATATTCGATAAGGAGTAGAGTAGATTCCAGTTCTTCGGAAGAGATCCGTGATTGAGGAAATTTTGTTTTGTGGGGATAGTGGTCTGGATTAGGTATAAATACAGATGCCGGAGTTTTAAATGATTTTTTTCTTTTTCCTATGCTTGCCGAGTTTGTATGTAGATAGACTTGTATTGGTAGGGGTTTGGAGATTTAGGTCGAGGATGCTGTGTACGGAATCTTGCTGTTTTATCGAGGAACGTTATATGTACCACGTGGGTGAGAATCAAAGAATTCCTAGAGCCATGGTATGACCATCTAAGTTATACAGGTATCTGTATCTTTGAAAGTTTTGATGTAGCTAATATCGTGGTATGCGGTCAGCTAAGCGAGTAGTTGATACAAAGGAGTCGGTGTCCCAGTACTTGTACGCCTGCGATCCTTTCTTCCCTTTGAGCACCTAATATAGATATGAAAATCTAATAAAAGAGTCTAAGGTTCTAGGGATGCTGAGATGCTCTCAAACTTCTTAGAATCTACTAACAAATGACCTTCACTGTCAGCATCCCTATATTCCTTCCACATCATATTCATCTGCTGTTTCTTCAAGTTTTCCCCCTTACTTCCTGTCCTAATCCAACATCAACAAATGCATCATCAATTCCATGGCCTAGAAGCCTTTATGTTCTAGCCGTTATTTTTTCATGACGCCAAGTTTTGCTCTGCTTCTTGTTCATGTCAAGAGATTCGTCTTCGGGCACACTTTTCCAAATATCAATCACTGAACTAAATCATTTTGTACTACCATGGACTACTACACTCATGTTCATTCGAAGTGTTAGATTCTAGAAGAAGAGTTGTGATAACACTTGTCGCTGATGAAAGGGAGTCCCCTCGTTCGAGTAGAATATCTCCCTCCCAATGCCAAGTAAAAAACCCAAGGGCGATGGAGCCCTCAAAACTCGACCCATGAAAGTAGATCTTGTTCGTTTATGGACACCATGGGCCTCAAAATTCAAACATACCACACTTAGGTATACACTAGATATTTCCCTATAGAATAATACTATGCTTCCATTGATATACAACGACATACCAGTCGTTTCCTCTTACAATAATGTACAAACATTTTGTCTTGCCCTGCTCTCGACATATATTCTATCTCCGCCCAGGAAGTGGTAAACCGCGCTTCACCAATTCCTCCTCAATGATCTTCCATCTTCCAATCGCGATTTCCTTGTCTACAGGCGTAACCCTCTTCGCGTGTATGCTAACATTTGATGTCGTCATTAGCTGCTCGTTTTGCTGGAGATCATCGACCAGTTTACGCGCCTTGGGGGGAGTGACGAGATGAGTTAAGAGTTGATCAGCCGTTCGAACGGATTGAAGAGCCTGGTCGGGGACACGAATTCCGGTGAGTTGCATGATTCTTTTCAGGACCTAGAAGAGACTCGTCAGTGTCTTTTCAGCATGAGAACAGGGAGAAACATACAGCAAGCTTCACTTCCGGATCCTCCAATGACACACCATGCCACGCAGAATCTAGATACGCATAGTCCTCCACCTCATTGGCAGCTGCCTCTAATGAGCCATCTTCTAGAGGGTCCCATTCCGATCGGTCTGCAGCAATGTCCTCTTCTGATTCTGTTGGATTTTCCTTTGAAGAAGTTTCCTCAATCGGAGCGGTGAGTGATTGAACGACCTGTTCAAGTGATACGCTGTTCGGAAAGGTCAAGTCGGCGCCCGACACAGAAGGGGTTATGCGGACTTCTTCAGTCTCATCCACGCTGGGTTCGGATCTCGAGATTTCTGTAAGTGGTATTCCAGCCTGTTTGAGCGCAAAAACCTCAACCAAACTCCTGTGCAAAGCTTTTGCAATATCATCATCGTCCCGCAACCTGTTCTCGGGAAGAAACCCCTTGAATCTATTCTCGGATTCCCATCTCGCCCACCACTCGTCAAAACCTCCAACCTCCTCCAAACCATCTGCTGTGACAGCGCGTTTGTACCCTGGCACTTCTGGTTTCGGGGCTTTGGGAACTTTAGGCGCAGCTTGTTTCTTTTCCACCTTTTTCTCTTTCTGCTGTAGTTGTGGACGCTTTTTGCTCTGATCAAAAAGACTGGAATCTCCGTAGGGATCCTCCGCTCCAGGAGGGTTATCGGTACCCCATAGCTTGGATCGAATCTTCTCCGTGAATGGCTTGCTCTTTGCTCGGGCTGCGCAAAGACTTGAGGTTGAAAAGGAGTTGCCCTGATGGTGGCAGGCCGAGCAGATGTAGTAACTCTTTGTGGTCGCTCGTTTCTGTAGGAGATCAATTGACCTGTCTATACGTGATATTCGTCTCATCTTGATGCTGCCGTGGAGTGGTTGCAGTTGGGTAGTATTGGCGTTGATGCTTTGGACATTTTGAACTTCTTTGAGGTTAGGCCCAATTCAGTTTAGCGGCACCCCGTCTCGGGACAGCTCTCCTGCAATCGACTTCGCGACAACACAAGATCCCGCAGACAAAGATACATGCTTTGGTAGGTTTATGGAAAGCTTGCATTCCAGAAATTCCTGATACTCGCCCTTTCCGCCTTTTCGCCTTGTCGAAGCTCACCATGAACCGTGCTTTCATCATACTTGCGCTCTGCGCCCTCATCGTCTCGACAATTGCGGCATGTAAGGAATTCATTGATATCAAGATTGCCCTGTTACTAGCTAACCCGTAATAGCCCCTCCATCCTTCTGCAAATGCACATGCTTCACCAACAGCACAATCATTCCGCTCTCCTCTCACGGCTCTGTCCCCCCAAGTTCCGCGAACCCTTCTCCAAATCATCTCAACCTTCGCGCTCCAGCTACGACGTGTGCGATGTGCAACCGCGCATTCTGCCTTTCACAGCGTCTGCCTATTTGCAAGGATGCCGAGGAGAAGGACGTGTTCACAACGTGCTTCCAACGAGATAGCCGTAAGGATCAAATCGTCGTTGTGACTTTCATCACTGTGACTCTTGGTCTACTTGGGTGGGCAGGTATAAGAAAGGTGATAGAGCAGCGTAAATTAAATGGACTGGGAGATGTGCCAACTGGAGCATATGTTCCTATTGGGCGTTGAATCGTCTATAAGTAAGACCAAATCCAGCTACGATGTCGGTATTGCACGATGTTTCATTTGCGACAATATAGAGGAGCGACCCGAAATGACTGGCCCCAGCCTTATAATACCTCGATCGCGGAAATGGGATAAGTTAGATGCACAAAAACATTACTCAATGTCATCTTCAAACACCACTTTGATGAAGGAAACCGCACAACCGCATTGGCCTCATCTTTGTATGGGATGCGTAATCAGAGCGCGCGATTTGGCCAGCGTTAAGGCCTGTCTTGCAACTTTGTCTGATAAGTCTGGCAGTGCTTGCAACAGCTACGAGTTGTAGAAGGTCACGCCGGCTGCTAGGGCGTGTGTGATGCAGTGTGCGAAATTGGAAGATATTGCAACGCAGAAGTACTCTACGAACCAGAGTTGGGGGAGATGTATAGTATGTTTGTCACGACATTTGGTCGGTTTTAGAAGGCACTCTATTGTACCGATTCCTGAGTCTTTTATCAAGCATACTTGTTCTATACGATGTTCAATTTAACGCCATCCACAAATCGACCACATTTGCCAATCTTTGCGCACTACGAGTACAAACCACGCTGGCATTATATAGCCACGCTGCTAGCCTGCCCGTTCATCGCGACATGCTTTTGTTGTTGGTAGCAGCGACAGATATCTTGTCGCTTCACAGCTCTCCAAACAAGTTATTAGCACCAGAGATGAATTGTCAGCTACTCCAATATAAACAAGTACAAGTACACCTCTCAATATCAAACTTTCTTTTTCATTCGTTTGCACAGCCTTCCAGTAGAAGCCTTGTGTTAATAGGATGGTGAAATTCTTTGCCACACATTGGCCTCGCCTCTTCATCCCAGTCAAAGTCCCAATTGACTTCAGACCCCGATTTCCACCACCACCATGCAATCTCTGCGCAACATTTCTCTTGCGTGGTAAACCTGGTTACGTCGTGGGCGTTCAGCCTTGTGTTCCCGCTCTTTGGCTTTATTATGATACGTTCATTCATTCGTTGATTCCTTGATTTCTCACACCCCAGGCGCTGGAGCTGTAGTATTACGTCAGTCATGCGCTCGATGGAAGCAGTGTGGTAGTCGTGGACCCCGGACTCCCATTGCCTCTCAAGATTGCCATCTCTTATCATTCATTGAGCAATTGAACAATATAAAGTCATTTCTTACCTATGAATAAAATAACCAAGCCACGCAAAACCGAATACAAACGAAAGAAATCCACCATGGGTCTCTTCGGAAAGTCCAAGAACAAGGCAGCAAATGACAAAGCCCGTCCTAATATCAATACACTCTCTCAGAATCATCTCGAAATCCCACGAGAGAATATTCAGCCACTACAGCCAACGAGCAACAATAGCAGTTATCATGACTCTATGAATTCAAGAAACAATTTATCGAGTGATATGTCGACGGCAGAGACTCGTGTAAATCCACCTCAACCAACAACCACAACTACCACCACCACCACCACAACGACCAGTATGTGGAAAATAGCACCTATTCCAATTCTTCTATTACTCTATAAAATTTGCTAACCTGGGAACAGCTACCACTACAGTCAATAACGTTGATGGAACGTCTCATACGGAAACTCAACCATACAACCCCAATACGGATCCACCGCCACAATCTCAAACCACAGTAGAAAGCACAGCACCCATTCCAACCACCGAACAATTACCAGAGCAAAACAAGCCCGAAGCAGTACGGAGAAACAGCACAGGTGGAGGCCGCCCAATTCCCGAGCGCTCTCCTATGCCCGACAGCAGAGTGCCTGACAGAGTACCCATACCATCTCGCAGTCCAATCCCACAACGCAGTCCACTTCGAGACTCCCAAAATATTCCACCCCTTTCCATCAACGATCGCCCACCAGTCCCTCCGATTCCAGCTTCAGTTTCGCAAGAAAACATCACGCCTACCTCAACCACACCTCCACCAAACTTCTCACATCCCGCTTCATCAACACACGGCAGTAAGCGAGAGAATCTTTTACACGCAGCAAAAGGACTTCATGGTGCTGGCGATGCTTTGAGAGGTGCGGTGAATACTCGATTAGCACATACTATGCACGATGAAGCGGAGGCTGAAAGACAAAAAATGATCATGGAGAAAGGAATGAGGGAATTAAAAGATCATGGATATAAAGTTCCTGAGGGTAAAGAGAGCATGACTCGAAACAATGGATATGGATTTAGGAATAAAGCGGGAGACCGCTTGCGGAGACGGAGTGGTAGTCAGGGATTGAGGGATAGTGGATTGGGGACTGTGCATGAGACTACCGCTTGAAAGTAAAGCAATATGTTGTAATGTGAGGATTATATGACAAGCATGATGCAATGAATTCGTGTGGCGTTTTGGAGTATAGAGGATGCGGGAGTTCATGTGCAGGTTTTGAGCGTTTGATAGTATAATACAAATAGGCCGGCAATTCGGTGCTAAGATAGGGTATCACTGTTACCATTGCTACTCGTTACACTTATTGTAGTATAGTAATGCACCACTTTAAGCTCATCAGAGTTGCAAGTGTCGACCCAATAAGTCTTTCAGACCATTTTTACATCCTGTCACTATTCCACATACTTATAAATTTCTCTATTCACTGCCCTATAACTAAGACAGATTTTCATTATGACTTTGATTTAGGCCCCGTTTGGCAGCGGGATATGAATGAGAGAATATGGGCTCAGGATATGGTTTTCGTAGTTCGGAATATCCAGAATCGAAAAATCGTATTTGGCAACCAGAATATAGACCTAGAAACTAGTATATTTTGACCTCAAATAAAATAGGTGGTCTGAGAGGGAGAATATGTTTCTGAAATTGCTGTTTGTAGCCCATAAAGCCTATATTATTAGTACAGCCTGTAATTTATAGGGACTAAAGCCTATAGCTATAGGCTATTATTAAATCGGGTTTAGCTTCGAAACAAGCTAACCTTATTAACCGAAAGTAAATTCTAAAATACAAGTATTTCGTAGTTTCTAGTTTCATGTCCTTTTTCCATATTCCAGTCTCATATCCCGCTGCCAAACGGGGCCTTGCTCTCTGTTGAGTCCGGTAGAATTTCTCCAATATTCGCTTCACGAGTCCAAACTTTTTTTTTAGTATCTTCGAGTTACTCACTAGCAGACTAACGACCTCAAGCTAGTGAGCTAGTGCAGCCCATATCAAAATTGTTTTATATAACTCATTTTATACCCTGCATCCGATCATCCGTTCTTATAGTAGCAGTATCGAAGAACAGTGGAAATTGAAGAGACGTCCTTGTATTTATCCAAATTCTGTATCAGAGCACACTGACAAAGACCACCAACTCTATACAGGAATACACATAGGTTGCTGTCCTACCTCTGCTTCTCCTGACTAACTGTCGTCGGCCAACACCTATATCGATTCTCACTTCACAAGCCAATATCCAAAGTCACGGTCACCCAAAGCCGCCACTTCAAGTCCCCGAAACCACCATCCTAGTATCACTTCCTTTGAAGTATCCCTTGCCCAAGTCTGAAATTGCAGTGGATGCTTTGAAAATTCCACATCACGTACTTTCTGTCGCATTCATCATGAGCGACTTCAGCCAGATAATGTTCTCGAGTGGAGCATACTGAACTGAGTTCATCGGGATAAAACTAGTAAGCACTAGAATCCTGCAGCAGTTCCAACCCGCGTCAACATTAGCTTTGTGTTTTTCCAGCTTCAACCACATCTAAGTACTCTTGAAGCCAAGAGTAGCAACACCCAAGTGGAGTGAGTGTACTCACCAGTCTACCATCAATGATGAAAACGCAGCACCTTCAACAGACCACAGTTAAAGATCCATCCGCAACCGTCGTCCAAAAAAAGTCGCTACAAAATCTGAGATGAACCGTGGAGCTGGGGGAAATATTTCTGTCTCAATCTCAGTCAGTCTGCAAGTATTTTCAAAAACTGCACATGAGGAGCAGAAGGGGGAAAAAACTATACTTCTTTTGAAGGATAATGATATTAAAAATGTCTGATACATTGTAAACGATTGAAGGCATAGCTTAGTTTTGATCGCATTTTCGTATCAATTTTTAATCCAGCAGCGCTTGCTCATCACAAAGACATCGGAAGGTCTAGATGATACTGGAATTGCGAAGCGCTGTGAATGTAGAAGACCTTTTTTGGTTCTGCATTGTGGGGACTAGGGGATAGAGGAGTCACTTCCCTTGAGTATCTCTTGATTTTGTTTGTGTCGGTGATGATACCGCCGGGGCTTCTAGGAACGGCTTGATGTTCTTGAATGAATGTTGCTGAGACGAGCTCTGTGCTAGGTCTGAGACTATTGGGAGAGTGTTTGGCTTGTAGAAGTCAAGGAGGTGATCATCATTTTATGTTCGAATTATGATGAGAGGTTCGGAGTATGCCGGTGTGCACTCGAGCTTCAAGTATGGTTCGGATTGGAACAGGAGAATGGATATGAATCTGTTATGTAGTTAGTGTATTGTCCATAACTTGGTCGAAGAGAGAGATGTAGTTGGATAGCAACAATGACTTTCTCCGTTAGCTGATTTATTACTAATGCGTAGACTAAATCTACTAACTGCAATAGTAATTGTAACTCGGTAACGAGTTGTTGTAGGATAGGGAACTGTCTCCGTACGTTTCGAAGGTGCTACACCACTACAAATCAACCATTTTAATATGAGGATACAGCTGATAATTGTGCTCGTGTTTGAATTGCTCTGATAGAAGGACAGTTCAGATCTCGATGTCGAGATGTCCGGCTGCGTTGTCTCTTCAGGTAGTCAGCTATGGTCTTGCCTCGATCGGGTCAAGTTGATAAATGGCAACTGATCTGATGCATTGGTATTGACATGAGTGGCAACCATCATAAGAGGTGGATAGTCTGTTCATAGCTCGTCAATGACTCGATGAGACAGTGGTTGCAGTTGGGCTGACTGAGTCCAGAGCGTCGATATGAGTGTTCTGGCGTAGCTGCAGGGACTCAAAGCATTAAAATAGAAGCGATGCTAACTATTTTCTACATGATAGCAATTTGATACTGCTGATTATATACAAAGCGTTGAAAACATGGTTGTGGAGGGATGATGGATTTGTGTGTTGCGATGGATGGTTGAGAGATGACGAGATTGAAAGAAGCCAAGCCAGGGGTATGGAGTATATGTTCCTTCTATAATTGATTTCGTCATCCAGTCCTTTAAAAGTAGAAACTACGAAGGTATCCAGAATAATGACGAAGTCATCGTGTTGTACTGAGTCGTCGCTTCCATTTATGTTAAGCGAGCTGCCTGCCTAACTTCACTCGTGGTCAAGGAAATTGCGCTATATCATACCTTCAGATATCAACTAATGGTAGGAAACTATTCTACCAAGTACAATTTACAGTTCTAGAGTTATATTTTCGAATGTTCTTCCAACGCACTCGCCAGTATTCACATTGACCAACTTGATATCGCGTTAGCCAATATGACTTCTCACTCACCAATTCCTTCATATTGGCCAATGTGAAGATTGGTGAGTGTATTGGAACAATATGTAATTTTCAAGTCTCTCTTCACGACGGCGAGTCAGATGAATAGTTGTCATGTAAAAGAGTTTTGTCATACTAATATTTGTATAATCAATTTTGTCTGGTAAAATGGGATGAGGTCTAGTGTGAATACACGCTAAGCAGTTATGATTGAGGGACTAGCAGGTCGTAGTCTTCTGGGATGTGTTCATATCGGACCAGCGGAGTTATAAAGCCTCTGGGCGGTGGATGATATGGCTTCGACTTCGTTGGCTGAATCGTCGCGACGGAATTCAAAGCTAGCTTAAATTGAAGAAATCACAATCTAGCCTTATAAGCCATTGCTCCGCCGGCAGCTTAGGCCTCTACTCTAGTAGAAGCTTTAAATTTTCCAATAGCAAAGTCTCAAGGATGTGCTTCTACACTACAGGTAAGGAGCAACAAGAGTGTTGGTTTCAACCAAAATAGTCTATTGTGGGAATTCAATTTATATCGCCTCATCATCCATATGGGCTTTTTGGTAGCCTATGGGGCACCAAGCAACGTCAGTAGTGGGTTCAATTGTGAGTGCTTGGGGCGCGACTGTGCCGTAGGACAGCGCCTGGGGCTCAGACACCAACTTGATCATCATTCTGCAGTGGGCATCTAAGGGCTGGGCAATGCATTTTGAAGATATACTATATAGCTAAACAATGCAACACCATAAGGATGGTGGGTGGGGAAAAAACAAGAAAGCTACCAAAAAGTAAGACCACGTGGCTGATGGATGCAGGAAACTCCTCGAAGGAATAGCTGGTGGGCTTCGGGCCTATTTTCGCTTGGCGCACGTTCCTGGGATCATCCCGACGACATGAACCATTTCCATTAATATACTAAGAATTGGTACTTCAGCACAAAACTTTATCTTAAAATAATATGGAAACAATTTAAATAATTTAAGGAAAATAGATTTGTGTGCCAAGATTCAGACACGCAACAAAACGACAGTTTTGGTTTTACTTTACTGACTCATTTAAATACTAAAGCCTGGTCTTGAACTTTGTGTTATTTCTAACTTAAATTCTGAAAAAATAATAAAATTTGTTTACTTCGTGTGCCGAGTGATTGATATGCAACAAAATTAAATAATAGCAGCTTCTTTGAAAGTTAACTTCGAAGAAGTGGCGCTTATATACACTTAAGCTTAAATTCACTATAAACCTGTGAATTAGACTCTTTTGTGCAATAATCTGCACCATATTCACTGTTTCTCAACCAGATATGTAAGTACTCTGTGGTTTTACAACAATAATATATTCTCTAAGGTGAGAGAAGAATCATCCCTTCCCTTGACACTATAACTTTATCTATCACAAACATCTCTAAGCTCTAGTCTAGTATTAGTCCGTTTGTTCTAAAGAAGAATAGCAGGAACTATACTAGGCGCTCATATCATCTTAGTCACTCAGAATATCTTGGGCGCTTAGGATAAACTCGCAATAACGCAGAACTGGTGGTTTATCAAAGCTTCAACCTTAGAGGCAAGCACCTAGATCTTTATCTATACTTGTTTCTGTCACATCCTCCTTCACTAGGCGCTCTTATTCAAAACTAACCAAGATTAAGGTTGTCTTTCTAATCTGCTGTCTATTATTCTGTTTGCTTCTAATTTGTATAGGGATTTAACACCCCAAAGATTTCACCTATGAAGCGCATATATATTTTATTATATATTATATACGTCTATTACTCTATAGGTATAGTAGGAAATAGTATAAGGGATGTTTAGAAACAATAATTTATTATCAAATAGCTTACAAATACCTTTATCTATAAAAGTGGTACTTAATATCCTAGTCGCTTAAAATATTTTAGTTACTTTAAATGCTAAAAGAGTGTCAACCTATGAACCCTCGATTATATTGAATATATAGCAGATGGTGGAATTGCAGAAGGCGGTGAAAATCATGAATAAAGGCTTGATTTCTTGCCCCTATTAGGTAGGAGGCAAGTCGGGTTTATATATTAAAGGATTGACACCCAGAATAGGCCCAAATCTATACAAAATGAGGGATTTAAGGTGCCATATTAGGCCAGAATGGTCGGAATCAATATGCGATTTCGGAGGGATCAGCGCCAGGGCCACCAGAAATGAAGATATACAGAAAATAGGTGATTACAGGTCGACACAACCTAAATCAGAAGGATTCGGAAGGATTTTGCACAGGATTTCCTTAGCATTTATGCCTTTTACCCTCCTATCTAACTATATATATATCTATTCCTATAGTCTTCAAATATATAGCTTTTAGCTCCTAAAATAGTTTATAAAGAGTGTAGTAGAAATTTTTGGCCCGGCCTTTGATAAGAAATTGCCAATTATCTCTGCTATGTCTTCTTATAATATAGGGCTAGATTTGCTTTTAATATTTGAAGCTGTGTATTTAAGTGTAATAGTTACGATTATATTGGCTAGCATTGGAAAAAGGAAGAGCTATAAGAATTAATTCTATAAGACAGTTTTAATTTAGCTATATCATAGCTACCACAACTTATAAAGCATCTTCGAAGTCAATTTAGTAAGACTCACAGTTGCTCAAGCATCCCTCACATTTTCTAGGTCGCTTAACAGGTTTACCAGCTATGCTTTGAAGTTCACTTCGCAGACTATAGAATCAAATACTAATTAAAACAATTTCTTTTTGTTCCCATTCTTCAAATATCATTATCTCGTCAAGCTGCGGCCTGTATCAACCTCGACTTAAGTCTCACTCCTCTTGTTAAAGCTTGCATTTCTACTTGATCACATTAATCTAGCAGACATTGATGGCTAGGAGTAACTACATAAAATCCGACTCAGCTTTATATTCCTTACTCCTAGAGCGGCACAAAAAGATTACCCTCCGCCTAATAGAACTTGGACTGTTGTACATAAAAATGAAATAAGCGTCACTTATGCTGGTCACCTAAAGAGGCTGCATCACTTCCAGAATACTCATAGGGATGACCTTTTCTATTACGCAACAACTTATGAGGCAGGATCCAGATGTGTTTGGGACTATTGTAGATGGCTGACAAGATTATTCTATTTGAAACTTGGTTACAGATGAAATTCTGATTATTGACGACGAATGTCCAGAAAGCTATACCAGATACCTAGATAAAAGGCTCTAAGCTCTTGTTGTCAAGCAAATTCGTCTTGCCAAGTCCCTATAAATACTTTTATAGCAATAAGAAGATTGGTTGAAACTGAGGATTGGCTTGAAGCTAATATAATGAAGTTTTTTTCTTTTCTGTTTTACTTTTGGGTTAGGGTTAGGGTTATTCTCTCTCTATACCATGCCTCTGTGCATATCCATTGGAGGTAGGCTTGGAAGCGAGAATGATGCAACCTTGTCGGAATATTCTTCATGGCGTGCTTGTATACGTATTCATTGATGATAAAGCAATAGTCTTCGGATTGGCCGCCCCTCTTAGGTTCAGCCTCTGTACTTCTAACTTTCTGGGGCGGGCGGGCACCTGAAAGTCTTGTGTTTAGACTCTAGATTGAGATTAGGGATCACTTCACTTCTGACCTGAGATGCTCTTTTTGTGGTTCAACCTCTGTCTCCGAATTTATAAGCTGTTGGAACCATGTGATTCTCCTTTTGGGAAGGTTGAAGAGGCTCTGCTAAATTACTGAGTTTAAGCATTTTTATACTTGAGTTTTTAACATAGGCAGCCTGCTGCCCTTGATAGAGTATTATGATATAGCTATAGAATTTCAATGCCTCCTTGGCATCAGTATAAGAATCCTCATTACTATACGTATCATGGTTACAATTTGCGAAATTTCAAGACGCAATTACGGTGTAGTTTAGAAAAATAAGCTACCATCTCTTTTTCCATTAATAAGAACTTGAATAGTTTATTGCGTGTTTGTGTGCTTGCGTGTTTGGATCTAATAGTTAGTGTAGTGTGCCATGGCGCTACTTCTGGAAGGATGAGAAGTGGAATGATAAATGCGGTGTAGTGGTGCCAAGCTTTCCAGGAGCAGTACTGTAGAAAGTTACTTTCGTAGTTGTCCTAGGCAACAATACACCTATAAATAAATACAGAACACTGAAATGAGTGGTTACTAGATATCGTGGTATAACCAATCATACCCAAGGCAACACTTGTCCGCGTAATGTGCTTGGTTCAACAAATACCTCACATAAACCAAGAACATGTTCAGCAGAGAAACTGAGGCGGAGTGCATAAGTCGAGGCGAAGCACCCTCATAAGTAACATCTGGAGATACCTGCAACAGGTTTTGCTTACATGAACAAATCAACATGAAACGAACCCCGCCCCCTCTGGAGAGTTATGCGAAAGTCTAATTGGACGTCACATCGACGCCCACGGAGCTCTCGGGATGTACGGAGTAACTACTTTGAGGGTCTCGCGTTTTAACTCGTATCGGAACTTGGAGAATTCGTACAGTAGTAGACTCGGTACTTTTCGTTTTCGGTACGACTTGCGAATTAAGCCTCTACTGTAGCAGTAGATAGTAGATCTCTCAAATGGTTCAATTTGATGAGCAGAAATTTCCATTTATATCCTCGCGAGATGTACGAAAAGTACTGTTAGAGTATTCAATTTCTTCGCAGCTCAGCTGCCAAACTCAATAATCCTTTCTAATTTCTCAAGTTCATCTGAAGAATAGTAGTGAATAGTACAGAACTAAACTGAAACCAATCACGAGACTTGTCTACACAGCCAAAAACAATGCTTAAGTTTCTCATTTCTCGTTGTCCTTCGGCGTTTGACAGTGGTGATCCGGGGAAGGTTAGGTCTGGCCATCCTATTCGACCTCAGCCACCTTCCACCAGCTGCACGTCCTTCAACCGCCAAGCACCAAGGACGTCATTTGCCAACTCTCAGGAACAGTACTGCCTGAAATAATAATCTTAGCAATTATTCCACTACTGTAGGGAGATACGGTGTACGAACTCTGTAACTTCTAGTGTGTCTTTTCCCTTAACAATTAACTTGGGTCGTACGATATACGCCGGTCCTCGCACACGCGGCTTGTACGGAGCGAAGCAAATAGGAACAGCCAACTAGACTAGCCTACTGTAAAGTACCTTTTATCATTTTTAGCTTTTTGCGCATTGCAAGATCCGCCAAGAAGCAGTTTTGAATTTTTGAGGAGCACGGGCAGGGCGCGCGCAAGAGGAAGATGCTGGGAAAGAAGATATAAGAAGGATGTGTTTGCCCCCCATCTAATGCTTCTTGTTCTCGTCATCGCAAGTCACATTCATCAGTCTTACAATCAAGCTTAATACAAACAATCCATCATCCCAACTCCTCAAACCTCATCTCCAACTTCTTCCATCAAGCAAATATGCAACTCACCAACTTACTCGTCTTGGGCCTTGCCTCCGTCTCTACAGTCATGGTAAGTTCCTTCCCCATCATCTCAACACATCAAAACCCTCAAAGCTCCAAATCACTAACACAAATCCCAGGGAGCCGTAAACCGCCGAGACTGGTGGGACGACCTGGAGGACGGCTTCGACGATTTCACCTCAGACTCAGATGAGTTCTGGAGAACCGTAGGAGGCGAAAGAGGATCATCATACTCCAGTTTCGCCAGTTCCATCGCATCGGAAGCATCCTCGATCGGCAGTTCTCTATCCGCCGAATACACCTCCGCAACAGCCGTAGCAGGTGCAAACCCCACATCAGTCCTCTCATCCATTGAAAGTAAAGCCAGCTCGGTTCAATCTTCGTTGAGCAGTCGTCTTTCTACTGCAGTGGCGGGTGCTGCTGTTACTGGTGGTGCTACTGCTGCTTCTACTTCGACTAGAGTTTTTACTACTACTGATTCTTCTGGTCGTACTACAACGAGTACTAGTTTGAGTACTAGTTCTCGTACTACTAGTACCAGTACCAGCACTGGTGGTGCTGCGAAGGCTTATCAGACTGGTCTTGGTGCTGCTATTATCTTTGGTGGTGCGGCTGCTTTTGCTGCTAATTTGTAAGGAGGGGAATGAGAATGGAAAGATGAAGGGATATGAGATTGTGAATGACTTGAAGACATTTATGGGTTCAGCATTGTTGGGTTGGTTTTGAGCGGTGACGGAGGTATTTTTCAGTCTGGTTGGTGATAATAGAACAGATTCATGGGTGTTAGTATTTGAAATATAGGTTCAATGTGTACTACGTACAAATCTCTTATTTATGCATGCAAAATGATATATAGTTCAGGAGCTTTGTAAAACAGCAGCAAGTGATGTTGAAGATACCTCTGATCTTGCTTTGATGTCTTATAACATTAACCAACACGGTGATTGCTCCTATGATACACTTTGTATCTTTAGAAAACAAAACATAGTTTGGAACCCTAGGAATATTTGTGCAGCATTTGAGAAGTCTAAGATCAAGGCGGTCAAAGTTGAGGAGTCAGAGGACGAGATCTGATCAAGCAACCTGGAAGTAGACATGAGGATGCACTACTGGAGGAGGACAAAACGAACTCCTGAGGAGATTTAGAGGGATTGGTGCTTATACCAGGTTTTGATTGTTTCACTATTTTGTGGCAGGATGGGGTAGAGGAATTGAATAAGTAATGACAGCACAGACTTACTTAACACAGCGAAATTTTTAACAACGAACATTTTGACTTTTTAGACTAAGGATAATTGGTTTAAGGGATTCTGGATGTATTTTGAGATAGGACAGAATGGGATAGTAGATAGGGAGGAAAGGGGATCGGATGTGGCCATGGTACTATATTTACCTACATAGGCCGATTGCAAACTTATGATAGGAACTTGAAATTTTAACTTGTGAACGGTTGTTAGTTCTGATATCAGAGACTTAACATTATATAACAAAGACTTAGAGTAACAAATCTAGCTTATTCCTCGCTTTCTTTCAGGGAACAATATAGGCAGATTATATGACTTCTTAAAAATTGTTCTTGTAAACTGTATATACTTCCTGTACGTACTTCCAAAAAAAATTAAGAAGTAGAAACTACATTAGAAATCCGCTCCTCTAAGTTAGCTGCTTTGGTAAGCTGTATTCCCAAACAAGATCATAATACTAAACAGATATAGAATAGAATAGAAATAACTTCTCCAAGCTGTTCTCCACACTGATACTGGAATTGACTGGAGATGAGCCCAATTGGCGAGTCAAGAGATATTTTTATGGTCCTATTAATTTGGCTGGCCCTCTTATCTCTGTTAGAATTGCTGCTAGAATTCTGATTTAATACTATAGTTTTATGCCTTAATTTGATATTTCAGTGGCCAAAGGGGACGTTTGTTGTTATGCATATATAATTGCGATTGCCCTTAGAAAGGTTGTATTATTAAAGGTTGTTAAATTTGTTTAGTGTTGAACAGAACCAGAGGAATATTCACGCTAACTTACGTAGTCCTAAAACTCACTTCCTGCCTATACATTAGCTCTACACACACAATTAACAGAGTTACTCCTAAGTGACCTTTAACACTTAGTAAAGGGCCAACTATCTTAATAATAAAGTTTGAACCTTACTTAATTCTAGATACAAACTAGGTACTTGCTACTGAGAAAAAAAAAGACTCTATTAGCATACTATTAGGAGAAGTATAGTTTTAAGACTTTAGATTCTAATATAATTTCCTTTCTTAAACATAATTCCTTCTACTTCTATGTTTTTGATAGGCAGAATAGTTAACTGGTATATAAGACACACAAAAAAGGGAGACATAATAGAAACAGTAAAACATATAGAGAACAATATCAATTCTAATCTAAACATAAACCAAGCTATTTGAACAATAGTTAAAGCATCACCCGACCATATAGGCTTACAAACTGTGTTCGAAGAATTAACAGGACCATAACAGTATCGCTTATTCCCATTAACCTCAATCCATGTCGCATCACTAACGTTTCATCATTCGTATACTTAGAGTGAAACTTCCAAATGGTGTACAGCTTGTTATTCAGATGGCTAGATTGATATTGTTTTGGAGTTTCTCTGACAAAGTATTTCTTGCTGTAGTGTAAGAGTGTTCTCTCTTAAGTAAGCCTCTAAGCTTGGATTCTAGGGTCTTACACTTACACAACTTTCATATACTTTATACAAACACTTATTCAATCAAGGCAAACCATGTGGTCAATACACATTACACTATTTGACTTCCTAAACTTTTACTTCCTCCCAAGGTCAAACCGAGAACGTGATATGGTAGGAATAATACCACTTAAGTACAAAACCTCGACAAGCTAGTTTACACACAACTAATCTGCATCAGATTTTGGAATCAAGTTTAAGTCTTTTACTTACTTACACATGGTAAGGTGCAATTATAAGTAAGATGATGTAGCACGACAATAGCCACAGAGCAGTTATATAGAGAATGAAAATACAATTGTTTTAGTATTAGTACTAAATGTGAAAAGCTACATATACCTAGGCATTCTACAGATATATCGCAAGGAAAACTACCGGCTGATAGTATGTTCCGAAGTCCCAATAGAGGGCATGTGGTATAGTGACTTTGGGTATTTTATTTGTAGCAACGCTCAAAGTCTACCTGTGCCAACGCTCGCACGCGAATACTCGACTCTTACGAATGCCACAATAGCTGGGAATACACTCCCAAAACACATGGTGTTCAAATTATTTTGAACTTGTGGTTGGTTTTGTATTTGATGAACTTATGACTGAATCTGTGCTCGTCTGAGACCCTGTACTCATCGAACAAGTGGTAGTTGTGGTGGATTCGGGCTCTTCTACAGTTACTGTCACAATAGCAGCCTGATCGTAAAGTCTAAATGCTGACTAGCTATTAGATCATCTTTAGCTTTTTGTACTTTGCTTCAATGATGGGAGCGCATGTGAGGAGTATCTTACTATTCTAGTAGATTTCCGCAATGATATTCAGATGTACCACAGTATCCAGCACTAGGACAGCAATTCCCAAAGTAATACTGTGTCCTAGTACGCCTATAGTGGTTCACGTATCCACTGTGCCGTCAGGACTTGAACTGAATGGTGATGGAAGAGCTGTAGATGCTCTATTGAATAAAACTTGTCAGATATCGAGACAATCCAAGTTTGCACCATACGTCTACTAGGAGAGTACAGAACGTAGCTTAAATGCTAAATCTCACCGCATTATATATTTCCTCATATGGCGGCTTACTGAAGCAATTCGCGAAGAGTGTGTACAAAGCATAACTCAGCAGCTGACTACCTACCGCTCAGAGCTGACCGCTTAGATAGAGTAGACGTCCACTAGCTATACAGTTATACTCTCTTAACTCTCGAAAAAGAAAAGATAAGATAGAAGCCAAAAGTAAATAAACAATAGTACAACTTAAACTTTGTGGAAAAAGCAAAGAAAACAGAGAACTTACATGCTCTAAAAGTTATTTTGGCACTAACTACCTACCCCTACTTTAAGCGACTATTCATTCTCCTTTGTTACAACCCTAATCAAAGAATCCTATAGTGGGCGGATATAAGTCTATCGTATACCCCTATTTTACACTAAAACACTCCTAGTATATCTACTTATATAACTTCAACTTAGGCTATAAGTATATCTAAAAATTTAACTAGTAGGTATTTCTAGTATTTAAAGTAGACTTTTCTATATTATATTTTAATTATATCTAATAGTTTATAAAGTAAATAAGAAATAATTAAGGATAATAGTTTTTTAAGTAAATTTTAGTATAAAACTAATAAATTCTTGTAGCCTATAATTTTAATATAGATATATAATATTATAAGTAACTATCGAATAAATAAGTTTACTATAAGGACTTTAATAAATTATCTCTTCTTTACTATAAACTTTTAAAGTATTAGGTATAAGTTTTAGTGTAAAATAGGGGTATACAATAGACTTATGTCCACCTACTATACAAAACAATTATCAACAAAAGTAAAAAACCCCATTCAAGCACCTCAAAGATATCGAATAGCTATCCACTTAATGCATCAACTCAATTTCACAACGTAAAAGAATCTCGTAATTTGAGTGTCCACATGGCTGCGCCGTGGCTCTAGGTACAGTACGAAAAGTACTTCAGTGGCTCTTAATGGTGGCGCAAAGCTGAATGAAACGCCTGCGTTATGTAAAAATAATAGGAAACAAAAAAAAAGAGCGGTCTATCTCAAGAGCTGTGATAACTTTACAAGCTTTTTTTAGCTAGACGCCTTTTTTTCCCTAGTGTTTTACTTGGAGCTTTTGTTGCTGGGTTAGGAAAAGTGACCGAACGGCGTCGGGTATGAAACGCACTGTTTTACTTAGTTCAATGATACTAGGGACGGGTTTTTATATCGCTGGATTTGGGGTTTTCGTATCGTTAGATACTTTACTAGTTGTAATTGGTATTCTCTAGTTAGGAACAAGTAGATTTTTTCGAGCTGATTCCTGGTTGTTGGTATCCTGTGAGATGTGACAGTTATGTATGGTGAAGTTCAGCTTCGTCGGGTATTGATCCAATGATTTTGTGAAAAGCATTGTGTACAACTTTGTGTTCATCCGATTTTTTCAGTAGTCGACGCCAACAAACCCAAAATGGGTTGTGTCTCCTGGATTGGGAGTCGGAGTGAGGTAATGCATCGTGTACCTGAATGATAAGTCGGATGAGGACTGGAACGTGACTCGTTTACCAAGCTTCAATACCTCTAGATCTTTTCTTTCTTTTTTTCCCTTGCTTACTACCACTGTTGAGTCTATTGTTTGTCGGTATCACAAAGCGCTATCATTTGCCCAATACTTCAAGCCGCATTCTCTTCCCAGACATCCATTCGTTTGCTAAACATCTAGTTTGCTCCATTGTGTGAGAAATTAGCCACATCTCGGAAGTTTCCCAGTGGGAGCTTCTCCACAGACACGGGAGATCAACCTACTAATTTGTTCACTAAATCGGGAGCTAGGAGGTAAGGCAATAAACATCGCAAGGACTTGAAGAATAGTATCTCTTCGCTCTCTCCTCCTCCGCTTCGTAACTTCCTTCTTGATTTGTTGTCATGTATTTTGGGATAGCTTCTTCCACCATCGCAAAATGGCACAATGGCTTCAAAAGAGGCGTTTTATGAATCATTTGTTCGACGATTTTCGCCCAAGCTACTATGCAGTCCCGGAGACCATTCCTGAGTAGTGCTGCTCAGCTTCTATGTTGCTTCATTGCTCTAGACCCAATTTACGTACAGAGCTTAAGTTTGAAGAATGGGATATAAATGCTCTTTCTATTCCCTAGTTATTTATTCTTCATTACGCTCCAGCTTCTTTGCAATCTGACTTCCTCCTCAGTCTCATAGCTACATTTTCTCTTTGACTCTCATCTTCACCTCGTCCTCTTCAAGCGGTCTCTTTTTTCAGAGTAACCTTCAAAATGCGCTACACCTCCGTCCTCCTCCAAGCATTTGCCTTGGCAGGCAGTGCTACTGCTCTCGCTATGCCTAAGCCTCAAGATATCGACTTCAACCTCGTAGACTTGAGTCCCGACCCACCAACCCCCACCATGGCCGTGGGGTTAGCTGCCCAAACTGTGCCCTTCGATGCAGCGGGCGCGATTGCATCCGTCTCATCGGCCATTGCAGAAAATGGTGCATCTCCTACCGGTGCCGCAGCTACGAAGGGAAAACGTGATGGCACTTGCGCACCCCAGCCTGCCGGAGCCGGGCCCACAGTGAACAACCCATCGGACACTGCCAGCGCATTTTTGAATTACCAGCCCTTTGGTGTTACTGCAACCACCGCTGGGGATGTTCCCGGCTACACCACCGTTTTCACCAACCTTACGGCGGCTAACAATGCTTACGGGTACTTGGGCTACACCACTCTTCAATCATACAGCCCGCAGCAATGCGCTGCCAACTGCAACGGCATAACAGGATGTAGTTCGTTCAACCTTTGTAAGTTTCAACGTGGCCCAAGATGTTAACTTGAGGAATGGTTCTGACCTGATGGACAGACTTTGAGAGAGATCCAACAATAGACCCTTGTGATGCCAACAACAATCCGCCCTCGACAACTAACATCAAGTGTGTATACTTCAGTGGTCCAGTTACAGTAGCCAATGCCGTCAACAGCGGTCAATATCGTAAGAATTTTCAAGTCGTGATAGCTGGCTCTAATGGCTATGTGAACAACAATATCACACCACCACCAGGCTACAGCTTGTCTCCACTCGGCACCAACGCTATCAATGCCCCATTAGACAATTGTAATGTCAATACATACATGGGCGTGAAGCTCTTCACCGGCGGCCAGTTTGACCCATCATTGTGTGCTGCAGCATGCAGTGCTCAGAGCGCCTACAACTTACGGCACCCACCCCAGACCGGTTCTCCACAGACCTGCCAATTTTTCAACACCTACATCCTATACAAGAATAATGTTGCCCAAGGGCAGTACTGCTCATTGTATTCGGAGTCCTGGTGTGACGACTACGCTACGAATTCTGGCCAATACCGAGGCACCGATCACTACACCATTTCGTTCAGCTTTATGGGTTCAAACCTCACCAATCCTGCGTTCCCTCCTACTACCTGCTGACTGCAGCAATAGTTTGGGGTGATATGGGAGCGCTGAGGTGAAAATAAGATCTGATTGAAAAAAAAAAAGAGAAGACTGGAGTTGGCGCATTTCTTTTATTTTCGAGAGATTTTGTAAGGGATGGGATAGCGGGCGTTTTCGCATTTTTCTTGCCTTGGTATTATGTGTCTAGACTTAGAAACTGTCTTGTGCTTAAACGTAACGAAATAAAAAAAAGTATCTACTAGGACACAGGTCGTGATGTTACTGAACTGCGGTTCTCCTTGAAAGTAGGCGAAGAGAAGTACAAGTACTGTACACAGGTACCATAACAGAGCGCCAGCGCTCAATAGTCTGGAACCAAGGTGGTCTCGGCTGCTTGGGGTTTTTTTGTCTTGCCTTGCACTCGATATACTTACCGTGGTACTCAGTTTTTCAAAACAAGATTTTCGATTGACTTGAATCGCACCCCTAGCCAGAGTTACAAGGCTCATTGTGCGAACTGTCGCCGTTTGCTACTTGGCCCCTTGTAAATCTTGCCTCCCAAAGGCATGTTACAAAAAGCATTTGAGCGCGGCTTGTTACTCAATGAAGCTTGAAGGCGTCGGAGCCCGTGACACTGCAGTAGCCATTATCGTGACGAGAGCGTTGTAGGACGGCAGACGTGCCCGAGTCATACGCAACTGAGGATATTTTATCGCGAACGATGCTGCGTTCGATGCAGTGAGGCGTGGGATGATGGCCGGGAACAGAAGGATTTTCCTGAGCGCCGAATGCAGTACGAATCGACGATGATGGTTGATGCGCGACGTGTCTGTTGGCCCGTGGAGCGAATGGGATAAAATGATTTGACAACGTGCTGACGTAATAACGCCGTCCGGCCACGAGGCTGACTCGGCTGAAAGACCCAAAATAATTTCAATTTTGATTTACTTGCGCTCTTCCCCCTCCATGGAGCACTGAGTCACTACTGTTGTCAACCTCCCTCTCCAGAACAGATCACCATATATAACCCCTCCCCCCTTATTCTCCAAAGTCCTCAATTTGCCAATTGCCATCTACCAACATGCCAGGCCTCGACATGACACCAGATATCACCGACGACACTCGGAGTATGACCCCACCAAGGCTAACCCTAACCCGTGGAGGATAAATGCTGACAACCTGCAACAGTCTTGGGTCAAGATCCTCTGATCCCACCGCAATTGCTTCTCTCCGAGATTCCTGCCACCACCGACTCCCTCAAAACTGTCGTTCAGGGCCGAAAAGATGCCATCGAGATTATTATGGGCAAGTCTGACCGCCTTCTGGTCATCTGCGGTCCCTGCTCTCTTCACGACCCCGCCACTGCCCTCGAATACGCTGAGAGATTGAGAAAGCTTGCCGACAAGCTGTCCGATGACCTTTGCATTATTATGCGCGCTTACCTCGAGAAGCCCCGCACAACTGTTGGCTGGAAAGGGTTGATCAATGACCCAGATATTGATGAGTCTTACAAGATTAACAAGGGCCTGAGAATTAGTAGACAACTGTTCTGCGATCTCACAAGCAGCGGAATGCCAATTGCTACCGAAATGCTTGACACAATCTCCCCTCAATTCCTCGCAGATCTCATCTCTCTCGGAGCCATTGGTGCACGAACAACTGAGTCACAGTTGCATCGTGAGCTTGCCTCTGGCCTTTCTTTCCCTGTCGGATTCAAGAACGGAACCGATGGAAGCTTGACGGTCGCCATCGATGCTATTGGAGCTGCCGCAGCAAAGCACCACTTCATGGGTGTCACCAAGCAGGGTCTTGCTGCCATCACGAGAACCAGCGGAAACGAGCATGGCTTCGTTATTCTCCGTGGAGGCACCAAGGGTACAAACTTCGATGCTGAGAGCATCAAGCAGACCAAGGAGGTTTTGACCAAGAAGGGACAGAAACAAGCCATTATGGTCGACTGCTCGCATGGTGAGTCGTTCATTTTAGATTTGAAGATGGTGAAAGAGACTGATAAAACATACAGGCAACTCCAACAAGGACCACCGAAACCAACCCAAGGTTGCAGCAGTTATTGGAGAGCAACTCCGTGCCGGCGAGAAATCTATCATTGGTGTCATGATCGAATCCAACATCAATGAAGGCAACCAAAAGGTACCCGCAGAAGGGCCTTCAGCCTTGAAGAAGGGTGTCAGCATCACCGACGCTTGCATCAATTGGGATTCGACAGTTGAAGTCCTGGAAAATTTGGCCGAATCCATCCGGGAGCGACGCAAGTTGAACGTCAATGGCAAGGGCCATGCTTAATGGATGATAATGTTGTGAGATTTGGGAATATGACTGGGATTTGGTATGACATGGCACGGCTGGATATTGCGCTGGGCGTTTGGAGAACTTAGTTGCATCATACACAAAAGTTGTGATCGTGAAACATACAGATTTCGTTTCTCTTATTTATGGAACTGTTCTTTGCTTTGGGCCATTGAAAAGTTGCTTGCATTTTCAGCATAAGACTTGCATCACTGAGGTCACTCAATATCTGTGTAGTGTAGCTGTGGTAACAAAGCAGGCTCGCAACAGCTTCAGCCACCGTCTGAACGCTTACCGTCTTAGCGTTTATTCCCCTTGTGAGACTAGACTGATGTATGAGAAAAACATCATACATTATTGACAGAAGGGTACAGAAACATTAAGTTCGGCGAACGATCCCGTCCACCTAAATCTAGGGCACGTGATGGATACAAACGGTCGCCAGGCACCAATGAGATTCTGAGATCATACCCCAGACTTTTGGTGGCGACCGTGGATGCTCCAACTTCAAAACACCACGATCCGAGCACCTTTCAACAGGCTGAAGCACTGATGAAACTCACCGCAGCTCCGTTTTTCTGGTGGATGTGATGAACCTACACGCCAGTACCGCCTGTCCAGGAAGTTCTAAGGACTCCGAAAATCTTTAGGTTTAATAGCAACCGCCTTAAGATTTCCCTGTCTGCGCAGATGAATATCGCCCCTCGATAGATCTGCTAATTCCTCGAAACATTAGGACTGGAGCCGCCCTCGTACTCGCACATTGCAGTGACATCAATTCCAAAGCAACGTCCAATTTGCAAGAAGATCTGGGGAACTGGACAGAAGGTTTACTTGGATCGCCAGCGCCCTCGCGCCCTCACTATCATGAACGGTATGGACAGCGTGAGCCCATTCTCGCAGAGCTGGGCGACGAGGAAGAGAGGCCGGGATTTGGATGATGAATATGGGACATCGGGATTCAGTGAGCATCGTCAGGTAAATTTCGACTCATTCATACAGCACAGCAACACCAGGAACCACTGCTAATGCTATTGCAGAAACGGCGAATAGCCTCCCTACCCCACCGAACCTCCCCCAATGCCCAACGCCAAATATCCAACCCGTTCGCCGCAAGCTCCTTCATCTATACGACTGCGCAGGCGCCAGCACCGCCAACCATCACCCCCGCAGATTCTGATAATGAAGATGCAGCCTCTGGACCAGCAGAAGTACAAGATCGGTCGTTCTTCTCGCCATGGTCCTCGAGCCCAACATACAAGATGGATGCCTCATCGCAGTCAACACCCATGGACGATGCGCCTATTTACTCGGATGATATGGAGATGGTAGACTCAGACACAGGAGTTCACTTGTCTCCCGGTCCTTTCACCAATGATCCGTCACCTAGCATATCAGGCCGTATCCCGACACCTATCCACAGCTCATTCGCGCCGTATGTCCGCTCCCCACAACCACCTCGAAACCACAATGCAAATCCATGCCTCCCTTCTACCACCTCACCCTCTCCCCTCAACTCAATCGAACAAATCCGTCGTGGTCGACGCCTCCCTTCTCCCATCTCCGAAGGGGAAACTTCTCCCTCTGTAATTGTGAACGGACTAGATTCCATGCAAATGGAAGTTGACCACTCCCAACAGTCACCTTCGCAGTTCTCGCAATCTTCCCAGGTAGACGGAACACCGACAAAGAAGGGACATACTAGGAGTAAGCATAGTTTGCGGAATTGGACAGCGTTGGGTTTTGGAGGTGAGGGAAGTGGGAATGGGGTTAAGAGGAGCTTTAGTATGGGGTATCGCAGTGATTGTGAAAAGTGTCGGATGAAAGTTCCAGGGCACTTTAGTCATATTATTACTTACGACTAACGTTATGGGGCTCAAAGACTTACGAGTATATGGTTTAAGGGTTTTTGGAAGGGCTGATATCATTGATCTGCACAAGTCACGATTAGGGGTGACCGGATAAGTCTACATTATCATCAGCACATACAGGAAACAGAAATGGAGAAATGGTTTGTGAATTTCCTTGATACCATGGCAAGGCGTTTAAGGATTTCTGGGAGTTTGGCATGAAGGGCCAGTAGCATTGCACGAAAGTCTTAATGCCTAGTGTAGCAAGCTTATTGTTTAATGAACGGCTTTCTTATCATTTTTCTTGCAGAAGTACAATTAGTTGTGAGTGATTGTGTAGTGACTTGGAACTCACCAAGTAATCTTTAAGGATTATAAGTTTTATTACTGTGTTGGTTCAAAATAAGGTCGGCGAGTTACTTAAATCTCCAAAAACTATCTAGTTTTGAAGTAGTGGACTTTACTTTCTGCTATCTACATCCTGCAAATCTATACAAACAACAAGCAAGGGAGCAAAGCGATACACAAGAAATCAATAGCAGCCTGTTGCCTAGAACACAAAAAACAATACCTAAACGAAGACTGTAGACATTCTACACTATATCCAACAGCTGAACCCATGGACTCTTCACTGTAGTAATTCTTTGCTAACAACCACAAACACACAAAGCAATACTCAACAAATAAACAGTAGCCCGCTGTGTTGGAACACAAAAACGATACCTGAAGTGATACTATGCGGTGATTGTATACTACGCATAATGGTTAAACCTAGGGACTTTGGTTATTGGATGTTTTTTGATTTAGTGAAGTTGGCTCCTCTGAGGTTTATTCGTTGTGGGTTTTTTATTGTCCGAAAAGGTGAGGTTGACAGGAGGGGGGGAGTTGACAATAGTAATAAAAGATACTTTCTTGTACTTTTATTTTTGGTTTTATTTTTACTTGGAATTTATGTTGTGGAGTGGTTATGTTTAGGATTTTATGTTTAGGGTTTTTGAGAGGAGAGGTGGTAGGTAGAGATGGATTTGTAGGGTTCTTAGTAAGGAGGAAGTATCTATAATAAACTGTCCTGTGTTCTAGTAGTGTTTTCTTTATTTAAACTGGTTAAATTAATTTACTTATTTCTTGGTCTATATGTAGTAGAAGGGGTAAAAGGATACCATCATTAGGTATACAAACGACGTGCCAGAGAAACAATTCATAGCTTAAGAGAGCAACTGATTTCATTCAAGCCTTGCTAGAGATATAAACGGGCTTGACCTCGATTAAGCCTCGGTTCTATTACTTCAAGCTTTACAGATTGGATCTTTTGTAGTTTTCCTTTTAAATTGACAAGAGAAATAGAGTTGACAATAGTACAGTACTAGACCATTAGTAATGGCCAGACCGAAAATTTCCCGAAAACTACCATAATTTAGAAACCAAATCACTTAGTATAAAAAGCTATATATAGTTCTAAATAGCCTAGGAATCAAGATATATATATATAAATATATACTCTTTAAATTAGTTGGGCCAGAATCTTAAATTTCTATGCCTAATACTTTGTATACTACCCTTTAGCCTTAATATAAGCTATAACCCTTCGTGGTATACTCTCTACTAGAGATTCAAAAAGAGAGTTAGGCAAGGCCTTCTATACTACCTTTAAAGCTTCCTCTAAAGCTGTTCTAGCCTCCTCTGTATTCCCTGTTAATTTCATAACCTCTAGGAATATCTTATAGACTAGTTTTTTGAGTATAAACTAAGTGTTTTTAATCGGGTTTAGGTTAGGGGAATAAGGAGGCTAATCTATAATATCTATACCGTTCTTAATAAACCAATCCCTAATAGTATATATAGTATGAATAGGGGTGTTGTCCTATATAAATATAAGGCTATTATAGTAGTACTTTAGGACTTGATCTTTAAGAACTTCAAGGTAGGAGGCTACTAAGTACCTATACTTCTTTAACTTAAAATCCCGAGCCATTATATATAGGTCTAATCTCTCCCCTATTCCCTAAAAGGCAGCCTAGACTATTACTCTTATATCCTTTCCTTTCTTATAGGTTATAACTATCTCTAGTTTCTATTTATCGGCTAGTAGACCTATTACCTATTCACTTAATTTACTAGACCCCCGCTCTACCGAATACTCATTACTAAATATATATTTCCTCTACTTATCTACGTCCTAATAGGCCCGAATACAGTACTAAAGAAGCCTCATCTCTGCTACTATCTCTATCAACTCTAGGCGTTTCTTTATATACTAGTAGTAGATCCTATTTACCTAGTAAAGACGTTTAATAGTTATATTACTCATTTCAAGCCTAGTAGCCTCCCGTCACTCCTTAAATATATATTTCGGAAATAATCGAATATCCCGTAGTATAGCCCGATTATTATACTCCGAATAGACCTTTAGTTAGCCAGGTCGAGGAAGGGATTCACTATTCGTTCTAAGAGAGTCGGTTTCGATAGTAGTCCGTATAGCCTGACGCGATAGGTCATAGTCTTCTATAATCTAAGCCTGTGATTTCCTAGCTTTAAAGGCCCCTATAATCTTCCCGTGTATATATGGCGTTAATTCGGATCCCCTCTTACTATTCCCATTAGTAGGGGTCATAGGAGTATGTTGTGGTAGTATAGTGTGGTGGTGTTGTTGATAGGTAGGAGAATACGTCGCGTTAGATTCGGTAAAAATCGCGAAAATGGCCATTACTAATGGTCGGTTACTGTAGGAGTAAGTTACTTCTCTATTTATACGCGTTAATAGCGGGCTGGCTAGAACTTCTAATATTCGCGAGCTGTGTTGAAATATAATAGCAATAGGCGCACTAATGTAATAGAGGAATCTAGTCTTATTATCCCCTTATGTTAGTCACTTGTCTTCTATAATTATATCCTCTATAATTTATGCTATAAGTTTCTGTGTATCTCAGTTTAGCTTTGCTAGCTTTTGCTTCTTCTTAAATAAAAGCCTCTTACTACTAAGATTTAATAGAAAGTATATTTTAGTAGTTTCTGTTCGCTGTGTATAATATGTTTATTTAATTAATAATTCTAAAAAGGAATGTATGCTGCGTAGTTAAGTAGTGCATTAATCTACTTGTTCATGCCATTAATCTTATTATAGATAGGTAAATTAGACAACCTTTGTTAGAATACCACTTTAGCTTGTTCCTAAGTCCTTCTCATTTATTTTACTTGTCACTTATTTTTGTGCTACTTTTGTAGATTTTCAAAAATTTGTATATCTAATAGAAGACATCTTACCTACTACGCTTACTTAAATCACTTTATTGTTTCTATCTGTGTGTACAAAGTTGTTCTAGTTGATAGAGTAAGTAAATGTAATATATTTCCTAGTTTTGTAGTAATTTATGCTAATTGAAACATAGCCTGTACTTATAGATCACTTAGTGTGTGTGTGAGTTCCTTGAACTAAGTGAGATTAAAAGAGAACTTAGACTTTAAACTAAATCTATCGCCTTGAATTTCGTACCACTAGTAAATTGGCGGTGGTAGTCGAGATCTTAAGCAAAGGGACAGCCAAGAAGAAAAATGGGAACGAATGTTCGCGAGGCGTTGGACACTGTTCACAAACCCTTTCGCTCTAGGAATCGTTCTACTCTAGCTGCAGGCCGCTGAGAACGTAAATTAACAGGACAAATACAGTTGGCAACAACTTATTAGAAAAGAATTTTCAATTCTAAATTATATTAATGGGTTTTAACCTAGTCACTATAGTGTATATAGAAAGCGAATTAAGTGTTTTCTCTTAGTATCCCGCACTATGACTTCTTAGATAGGTTGTTTTTGGTGCAAGCCATGTTTAGCGCAGAAGTTGTTAACTAGATCAGGTTGATAATCGATGAAGCTTGTTCTCTATTTCAATAGTTGATAATACTACTACTATATCTGGCTGGTTTACCTAACTTTGCAACCACAACCCTCCATCTGAGTTTTAATTGTTTCACGAAATTTAGCTGGTTTGGCATTGAATCAACCAAGCCCCTGCCTGGCTGGGTAAAGCAGACTTTCTAAATCTCGCTTATTTTATTTTCCCTCCCCCCTTTTCATCTCGCTTAATGATGTAAGAATGTAGGGGAATAATTTTACCTAGGTTTGCTATGAGAGAACTCTGAAGAGCTCCCTAAATGTCTCTTAGATAGGTTCCTGATTTTCCTAGATTCTATAGAAGCCTTTCAGAAACAGACAATTATCGCAATCGCGAAGACAGGGTACAATCTCTAGCAACCTCGATGAATCGACTCGACGGCAACAGCACGTGAGTAATTAGAAGATTATCTAAAACATACGGACAGTCAATTGTTTTGCTGAGTTTGCAGTATATAGAAATACAAATGTTGAGGTATCTGATAATTTCAATTGCAATATGTGAGCAATAAACCCTTAAACATCAAAGGCAGCAGACACAACCTAGTCGATCAGCTGCTCGATACCAGCGACCAACCTACGAACATAAACACTAGCACCAACAGAAGGCAAAGGTGCTTTAATTCGGAGAGCAACGCCCTCAACCCCCGAGGAACAGTATTTTGACCAGCGAACAATCCCAAATACTCTACGAAGTATAAACTTAGATTGGCAACAAGGAGAAGAGAAAAAGTCTATAACTTGGTTTAAGAAACTATTAAAATAACCAGTAATAGGGTGAAGTGAGCTGAGGCTTAGCTGACTTCTCGGTCATTGTTATAGAGAACCTGGTTGATGGCGGCTGAGCTGAACCAATTTTAGGATCAAAGACTTTTGAATGTGATTTGATGTTTGTAGCTACGACGACCAAAGTTGAAGAGAGCTGATGGAATCTCTTGAGTTTTAGTATTACTTGAAGAATCCTTTAGTCAAGTATTGAATCAACCACTTAAGCTGCGGGAAATTGTTTAATTCAAACAGGGCTTATATAGAATCAGATACTTGGATTTTCTCAATATGGTCCAATAGCTACGAGTTGAATACATTATATAATTAACACATTTCTGTAGGCCCCACGAATAACTCACTGCTATGAAATATTCTTTTCTAATAGACTTCTGACTGTCTGGTTATAGATCAGCAGGCGGAGTTATGTATTGTATGATATTTGTACAAATGATTCACCTCTAACTCTCGACACTTGTCTCAGATTCTGTAACCTAACAAATAGACCAACGACTTAGCATCCAATAGGATCTGCTAAAGAGTTTCCTGAATGAATTTATGAGGGGATCACAATCTCTGCGATCATTATACAGAGTACAGATCTAAATTCAAACCTAATAATTGGAGTTTCTTTGGTTTTACAGTCCTCGGGGAGATTACAGTACATATCCGCGCTCTAATTTCATACTTCTCAAGTCCTTTCTATATTTACAGTAAAATCTGAGGAAACCTTGACAGGGAAAGTTGTAGTAACAACCACTAGGAATACTTTTTAAACAGCTAGAAAACTCGATGTCTGAAATAAGGTTACTATATACCAAATGAAAGTAGAGATAGCTTGACATGTATTCTCGTGCCTTTTTCTATATAGCGCTGTGGTTCTCGCAACTAAGTTAAATATCATTGTACAGTCGTTCTCTGCATTGTTGCTGTAACTGTTGCAGTTGCACGTTGGGAATAATTGTAAGTATAGATTTCGAGGAAAGATAAGAAGAGGTCAATAAAATCAAGTATTAATCAAGTTTGGGAAACTCCGCATCTACCATTAACTTAAAGTATTTTATCCTTATGTTCAGCCTAAATTCACCTTATATATATTCAAACATAGTTAAATACTCCTTTCTAACACCATCCTTCAAACTCTTGTAAATTCTCTTAATCCGTGTAGCTATACAATCGATAATCCCTGTAGTAACATTTATATCCCACGCTCTTTCCTAACACAAGAAATTATGCGGTAATTTTACTGTTTACAGCGTTATAGATAAAACCACTAAGGAATATATCTGTAGACTAGCCTACAAAGCAAACAATAGGTTTCATCCTACTTTTTGAGCTTACTCGAATCCTAATCAATCTTTCAAGAAACAGCAATATAGGCTCAAGCTCGCCTTAGTGCTTGCTTTCTTATAATACTTGGACAGTAGACAAGTATTACCACTTTTAGATTAGATATCTAGAAGATTGAGGTAACCAGATTAGCGTGTTTTATTCCCAAGAACTAAAAGAATAGATTGATTTAAGAAAAGGCCAGAAAATCTCAAAAGATAAGCCTCTTATAACTTTAAATTGGCAAGAGAAGATTAGTTAACAACACATATTAATTAAATCAATATATTTTAAGACTATACCCTCCCAGATTCTCACTTTTAAATTTAAATCCTTGAGTCTGCAATAGAATATCAGGTAAGAGATACGTGTAGAGGAAAAGTTGATTTCTCTCCTCTAAGCTGCTTGGTAGTACAGCAGCACATAAATTCGTACTTCTGCACTCAAATGTTCTAAACTAAGCCTCTGTAAATGTTCCACTAGTCCCTGAGAGTAGTACGTACAGCTAGAAGGAGACTAGTTTCCTGCATATATAAACTCTTGTACTTTATAATTAAGACCCTTCTCGAAAACATGAAATTAGAAATAAAATGTAGTTTTCGGTAGCTAAGGAGAAGTCAGATAGTAGTAGGTACAGTATACTAAACGGACCTTGATAGAGGACGATAATACACAGAGGATACTATAAGGCCATATTCTAAGAAATATCAACAAGTCTATCTCTACTAGTCATACCAGAAACTACTAATTCTTAAACTCAAATCAGAAAAGTATAGGCAGCAAGCCTTGTCCCTTCTTTTCAATTACTTTAGCAATACTTTAGTCTTCAATTTAACAACAGAAGCTAAATGACAACAACTATATAGAAAACAAATCCACAGCTTAAAATGAATTAACAGTTTTTAAATCTACCAACCTTCTACGAACTGTCTGCAAGTACCAAAGAAGTATTAAATACCACCAGTACCGTCCCTGCATAGTCGCCCAATCGACAATGTGCCTAAAGTTTCTCGGGTCTTCCTGACACTGATGAATTCTAGATACACTAACTATAAAAGCATGGTTTCTTCGTTACGTGCTTAACCTTCGTGGGCACTTGTAGACTGCTCGGCGATTTTCTTTATCCACCACGTTATTTGTCCCTTAGAATCGAAGGATCAATTCTCCAGAATATTTTCCTTTATAAGAAGACAACAATTCAAAGCACTCGCTTTACTGCCACTTGTATTATGCATATGTATTTTAGCGCTTCGAGCTGCAGATTCCTCGATGCACGAATTTATATTTACGCGTTACGTCTAAAAGCGGTATATTAAAGCGGTAAGAATTAACATAGAAGTATATGCAAAACGGGAAATTCTAATAGTTTTCTGCACAAAAAGCCGGCTTCAAAGAAGATACCAAAGCGTTTATAAACAAGCTGCACCAAATGACCACCTCCCTTATAGTCGAAGCATACGAAGACTTCAAAAAAGAGTTCGAATGTCCCAAGATTTTGCGGCATGTTAATGCGCAGGCAAGCTGGCGCTAAGATAGTTTGGGTCTTAAGAAAGTATAGCTTTGTGGTCTAGTCTATTCTTTACGATTACTATACACACTACTGAGGTTTCAATTTGACAACAAGAAGCTAAATGGCAACAAACCACCCAGAAATAAACCTGTGGTCTAAAATCGATCAACATATTTCAAGTCCCAACCTTCTTACTCCCAATTAGTGCCGAAGTGACAGAAATAACCCTAGATATACCAACGTGAAAAGTAGGTATTCCTTGCAAAGAACTCATTATGCTTTGGCTGCTACTTGGTAGCATAAAAACAGAGACTAACCTAATAGACCATAGAAAATATAGCTGCAATAATGGTTATGAAGGCAAGCTGCTTAATAAGTTAGGCGAGTCTCAATTCGTAGTGTTTTATACCTACTGGATAATAATCTACACTACTTGATGCTTTGCTTGAGCGAGGGGAAGTAATGTACCGTACATACTGAAGTCACTTTCAATTTACACCAACATTTGGCGTCCGTTTCGCTCTTATTGCTTTTGTGTATAGATTTTGACGAGTACCGTGAGGAAAAGTAATACCCGAAGCACTTATTGAAAATGTTGCCCGGAGAGATTGCTATAACTCTAGTAGACTCGAAATTTGGTAATACGTGAAGGTTTCATTCTTTTTACCCATGTCCGCTTTCCAAATGCATATACAATCCCAACTAAAACTTCATCCATACCCGACTACTACTCCCTAACAAACAAGCCCGCCATACCCATTCCCGTGCCAATACACATACTAACAACACCAGTCTGCAACCCCATAACCTCCAACTGCGGCAACAAACCAGCCACCATTCTCGCACCAGTAGCACCCAATGGATGACCCAAAGCAATAGCACCACCCTTAGGATTAACTCTCCCTTCAGCAAGTGCACCATCAAGTCCCAATTCTCGCACACAGTACAAAGCCTGCGAAGCAAACGCTTCATTTAATTCCCAAAGTCCTACATCTTCCGTCTTCAATTCAAGTTGAGCAAGTAGTTTAGGAATGGCAAGCGCAGGACCAATTCCCATCTCATCTGGTGCACAACCTGCTACTGCTGTGCCTGCCCATTTTCCGATTATAGATGATGTGAGACCTAGTTCTGTAGCTGTAGAACGGCGCATTAGGAGTGTTGCAGCGGCTCCATCGGATATCTGGGATGAGTTTCCTGCTGTAGAGGTACCCGTCTGGCTGAAAGCAGGCTTAAGCTTCGTCATGTTTTCAATTGTAACACCCGCTCTCACACCATCATCCTTCGTCACCGTAATGCGCTTCTCCTCCCCAACTTTATTGCCCTGCTTATCAACCTCCTGGAATCGAGTCTCGACGGGAATTATTTCCTTGTCAAAAAGTCCTGTTTCTTGAGCTTTGCGAGCAAGCGTGTGAGAGCGGACGGCAAAAGCATCTTGATCTGCTCTGGAGACACCGTATCTTTGAGCTACATTTTCGGAAGTCAACCCCATAGCCATTATACAATCCCTAGCATCTTTAACTTGAGATTCTTTTAATTCTGGCCACAAGTCTACTGGAATAGCTCTCGAGCCGTAATTTCTTGTCATGCTCTCCATTCCACCTCCTATTCCTATATTGATTTGTCCCGTGGCGATGGATTGCGAGATGTTTGTTATTGCTTGGAGACCTGATGAACAGGCTCGATTTGTGGTGTAGAAGGATGTTGTTGTGGGGATCCCAATGTGATTCATGGCCATACGTCCTGCCTTTGATCCGCCAAGTTCTGAAAGTACTACGCCGACTGCTACATCGTCTATAAGTGCCGGGTCGAGGTTTGGGTTCGCGGTAAGGGTTGCTATAATGATTGTAAGGTCAGCATTGTCTTTGGTGCTACGAGGTCGAGAAACAGTGAATTAAAGCCCATTATACATGGATGAATAAATGGCAGGTGATTGTATACCTTTTAGGACGTGAGAGAGCAGTTCTTCGGGGTATGCGTCTTTGAATTGGCCTTTGTAGGAGCGGGTTATAGCTGTGCGGAGGGAGGAGAGGACCACGACATCGTTCGGTGACTTCTCGAGGATAGACTTGAGGCCTTTGCGAACAGCACCGGACATCTTTATTGCTTCAATTGTTAAGCAGGTTAATTGGTTCGAGTACACGACGTATAGTAGAGGTGATGCGGGGAGGTAATGTCGTCAGGTAGATCGGTCAATTGTTTAGGAACTGAGATGTTCCCTGAGCTACTTCGTATATTCTGGAGTATGTATCAAAATAATGGTATGTACAAACAGAACACTGAAAAGTAAAGAGGAAGAAGGAAGGAAAGAATCTGGGGAGAGATGTTTACAGTCGGCCCCGCCACAGCTCCAAGCTTCAGGTACGTCGGCAGAGGCGTCGGGGAAAGTCGTCCTTCTCGTGGGTAAAGTTTCTCCCGAATCCTCGGGCACACAAAGACACAGTATCCTATTGGCTGCTTATGGGGATAGCTTTTCAAGCGATGTTGATAAAGAGAGTTATTTAAGCGAGGGCTAATTGAGTTTAATTCGACAACAAGTGGTCGGGAAACAGATTTATATCTTCAAGTCGTGAACTTATCATTTTTCAACCTTCGGATTTTTGTTGCATGCCTACAAACAATCTGCTCTGGGTTTCTTTGAGAACAGCTTCCTATTGGATTCGTTTAGTGATAATGATTCGACAAAAAAAATCCTCTTTAGCCGGGAGGATGGAATTATGCTTATCCAATAGACCGTGATTATGTTGCGTATCTAAGAGGTTTGTTGCACATCTGCAATCAGGGCGGATATTGTGCCTTTTTGCCAGAAACATTGCCCGCCGCGGAATCTTCATCTCCGTCTCGAATTTTCCGTCTCTCCGTCTTTCCACTCCCACCAAACATCTACGAGTACTCTTCCCAAACAATAATGATCTCCTATCTAACTTGGCTATCATCAGTAACACAGAAAGTTATTTTAATTTGGTCTTATAGAAGTACTTATTCCATATGAAGAGGACTTGACCTCGATAGCATCAAGATGATGCGAGATCTATCACGATCCCGCACCTTGCCGTCCCGGGTAGCATGCCGGATGCAACAGCCGCTGATGCCGGATTGGGCGGATACAAACTCTTTTTTGTTGCATGTCTGAGCGGCCGGCGCGGGTAGAGTTGCGATGTCATATCGAGAATTAGTGGTCTCGAAATGGACAACACTTTACACTTATTCCCATAGGCTTTGATGGTGTCTTTTTTTGTTTGTTTGTACGGCAGCTGGGTGCTTTCTTCAAAGATAGAAGCAATACTCGAATGCGAGGATATATTCACTTGCTTTTGTGGTTGTTGAAGAAATCGAGAGATTCCAAGCGGCTTCTCATGCCGGAGTTGTGGCGGATAGTATCCGGTTACTTTGTTTAGGAACAGAATCAAGACCACACTCCTAGTTGATCCTTCATAACTGGCTATTTGAATCTAAATTTAATAGAATATACTGTTCTAGCAATTCAAGTATATTGTCTCCCCTTACTAAAGTCAAATTTATACAGTCAGCTTGAATTTAGGTGAGTCGCTCAAACCTCACGGTGCATCGGCTAGTTTATGATCGGGAATAGTCAAGGGGGTCATCATATTGGGTTACAAAGCAAAAGAGATGGAGGGCAGACTTTCTGAGTTGATGTAGGGTAACGATAATAACGTCTATTGGTTCTTCTCGAGCGAGGAGGCAGTATATTTCAGTACCTAATTACAGTAACAGCCCACGTGTAGTAAAACCTCTCCCAGGTACTTTATTTGATACACTGTGCTAGTTCTATAGTTTGATATGGTTTTGTACCTGTTGTATTGCAACCCATCGATGATTTTTGTTCTTATTCCAGTGTGAATTACTTCCGTTAGCCTAAGGAGTTACTTTGCATTTGTATTGTTGTGTTTGTTCATTCAAGAGTATAAAGTACGGTGAATGGGATTTTTCCAGACAACTGTCTAGGACGAGCCCGGGACCAGCTCCAGTGCAATTTTTAGTATCGATTGCCCCTCGCATATGCTATTTTGTAACTTGACTAAGTAGTGAGTCTCTACCATGATGTACAACCTTTCTCCTTATTAATTAAAATGGCTGAACTGATGCCACGAGGAAAGTCGTCCAGCTTACATATTTACAAAAGTAGAGCTGAACCGTTGTTTCACAAATCTCAAAAACACCCACCTTAGCAGTTCTAGGCCAACAGATCTCAAATATACAAAAAGGTAAATCTTGCAAAGCAATCCCTTGCTAATTAATCATCCCACTTTCAGTAATCATAGGGAAAGCAGAAAGTTAAATATCGACTTATTGAGGCCATCCACTACTTCTTTCAGCTCGGAGATCCCGCAACTTTCGATGCAAAATTATTGAGAGACAAAGATCTGAAAAGGTGGTTAACGTCCTTGAGATCTGTGTATAACGCGATCAATGATCTTTCCAAGAAATCGCGAGGCTGGGTTCACATGCACAGCCTTGTGTTCCCCTTACCGTTCGGCTATCCAGGTTGATCGACAAAAGGGTTGCAGGAACCCGTCCGAGACATTCCAGAAAGAGGTAGGATACCAAGAAAGGATAAAGATATGATGCAGAAATACTTCAATCCGTCAATTTTATGCATCATATGGGGATTACTTGTATGCATAGATGCGTTTGCGATATATTATTCTGCATAATGGATGTGGTCGAGTTGTCAGATGGGTCATCACCCAGCTATTGTTTGGGATTTTCTTTCGTAGGTTCCAGATCTTTAGGTACCTCAAGATACCAACGAGGTTGGGCTCGATCTCCTTGCACCAACTGCATCTTCATATGGAAGTAACGTACCGGTCGATTGGTTGGACAAAACCTCGTAATGGAGTCAGTCTCGTGGAATGGGGATCCCTTTTGTCATAGTGATGATACATGTGAGGGGCTGGGTGGGTAGACGTTTGAGCGGGGTTGGGGTTAGATTTTCTTGTTGTGCAGGTAAGAAACTAAAGGTTTGAAAGAAGCTCATAAACCCTCCACATCTCTTACCTAGCAAAACATTTCTCAATCAAAATCAAAAAGTACTTCATCTACGCACAACAATCAAAAACCGAGTTTATCTGCAATCTTCATTAGAGTCTCATATATTGCAATTCCTACAGTTCCTAAGAGACCAAATTCCAAAGACGAAGCTGAAGAACAATCACTATCAACGATGCATAACTTCGCTACCGTTTTCTCTCTCTTCATCTTCCTCCTTGCCTCCACCATCCTCACCTTTCCAACGAAGTTCCCTGTTGGAACTCGTCGGTCTCTTCCACATTTGCGGAAGAGAGGCTTCGGCCCATACTTTGTTTACAACTACACCTCCTCATGCGCTCCAGTCGGCTGCGTGTACGCATTCAATATAACATACACCTCAACACCAGTAGGAAACAAAACCAGGTAGGTTTCAAAACGCATGTCTTCTAAGTTCGTCTCTAAACTAAATAAACTAACAACTCCTTAAGTCCAGGTTCCTCAATAAGCGAGCCCTCTTTCACAACCTACTGCCACGGAACCGACATTCAAGGCTCCCAAAAACCCTGCGCCAACCCCAAGATAACATCAAATATGACCCCAGGCAAATGGAACGCTACATTAATAGTTCAACATAATTGGACTTCACCACCTAGTTCGAGGTTCATTGTTGAAAGTGATACGTTCGTTAGTGATGCTTTTGGACCGGGTGCTCAAGGGATCAATTTTACTATGAGTCCTACTCGTATTTGGGCTATTTCGAAATGAGTAGGTGTTTTGCGGCTTAGGTAGTTCGAGTTTGTTAGAGGATGATTAGGATAGGTTGGATGGGTTGGATTGGCTGAATGAATTATTGCTGAGGGGTGTTTTGTGAGGTTTGTCAGGTTTGTGTTTGTATAATGAACGGCAAGAAAAGTGGCGTAGATGAGTAATGATTCAATGCAGCGAGCATGTTTGGTTGGTAGAATACTTGCTGCTTTTCTCGAATTGAAATGGATGTTGCTAAATCTATCTACGATTCTTGAACCCTAGTCTAAGCAAATTATAGCACAGTATGAACTTCGATTTCTTGAAAGTTAAAACCGGAAGAGGACGTGTATAAACTATTTGCGCTTGAATTATTATACCCATAATTGTGAACAACTCTTTATCTACTAAGGTAGATTTATACGAGGTACTTCTTAGAGGGAGGTATAAATAAAAGGAGAATAACGTAGGAGTAGTTACTAATATGGTTTTTACTATATACCTTAGCACCTCTTTCAAAGAAGCACACGTACACATATCTAAGCTAGACAAGACAAAAATAAGAGAAGAGTACAAAAATGAGAGAAAAGTACAAAAATGTTATAACCAAAACAAGTGTTCGTAGAGTCATCTATCCAAGCATTCAAAAAAGCATCATCTCTCTCCCACACACTAGTACGGCGCTCTGGCTGCAAACTTAACTGCCGGCGCATCCCCAACATCAAAAACAGCGACCACATTTGTCAGAAACGTGTCTCCCAGAGTAGCCGTTTTTTCGTCACCCGAACCCTCAATACCAAGTGAACATTTGCCGGCATCGTCAGGTTCTTGGATAATCATGTCTTTAGCGTCGACCCAGAACGTCTGACCAGCTATCTTGACGCCCATGGATGGTGGCGTGGCAGTGCAAGGTACGAGGTAGTCTCCGGACTCTGCGTCCATCTTAGCTGCAGGTGTGTACAGAGCGCTCACAGCTTTGAATACGGAATCTGGCATTGACAATGTATTGGCTCCGGAATCGACCAAGGTCAGTACGTTGGAGACAGTGGTGGGGTCAGTGCTGGAACCAGAGCCTGAATCGCCTCCATTATCCCGTTTTCCTGGTACATCCTTTGCTGAGAAGCTCCGTTTAAGCTTCGCAGTATCGTTGGCTGCACCGTATACGAACCCGTCCACTATAACTTGATAATCTCCAACTGCGCCATCTTCTTTCTTGATCGGAGCAGTAACAAAATCTCCAGTTGTCGAGACATCGGGAACTCCTCCGAAGGCTAATGAACCACCAGTAGTTCCGCGATCAAGTGCTAGAGAGAACATGGGAGGGATCAAGTTTCGCTTGACCATAGTGGTAAAAACGGGATCATAGTTGACCTGGTTTCCACCCCCATCGCTGCTGTTGAAGACGTCTTTTTGGGGGTCAGTACCTGTAAATGTATTTGTACTTTTGATGGTCAGCCATGTTCGGTGTGGGAGGGAATCAAGTGAATTGAATACATACAATGCAGGTGCACTAAGACCCATTAATCCCGAGTTACCTCTATTATCTCCAGATCTCCAGTTAGTGACGTCGACAATGCCAATTTCTTGTTGTGTGAGTGTCATCCCAGCAATACCGATGTCTTCCATAGCTGCGATGCCAGAACCATATTCACCACTACCGTAAGAAGTGTTAAAGTTCAGATCTGCGATCGGTTTTAAAGTACTCGAGGTTGTATACAGTGCACCAAAGCCGCATTGTGATGAATCCACCGCCGTAGGACCTTCAAATTCAATGCATTTAAACCCTTCTTTAGCGACCCATGTGTCACTGCTTCCAGTATCGACGATTAAATTGAATGTTTGATCGCCGAAGGTAACAGGTGCAAAGAATTGTTGCGCAGCAGCACCGGGTGTGAGCTTTGCAGTACCGGTTCCATTTCGCTTCTGAAGACTTCTACTTCTAGAGAATGCCGCTGCTCGAGTACCGTGTTTGCGGGTAAGTGGAAGTACGTAGGAAGACGGCGTGACACTCCTAGAGACGGGCTGACTGTTGACTGCTGCTAAAATACACAGAGTGCTAAATAGGAATGGTATAAAGAGACTATGCAAAGATGAAAACATGTTGAAATGTCGAAGCAATATTTTCCGAATTGCAATAAGAAAGATGATTGTGCTTCTTTTATTGCTTGATGTTCGCAAGCATAGGGTACTGCGTATATTATATACATTTCATCATCTTTCATCTTTAGATCTATTGACGGTGATTCCAATCGAGACCCTAGGCACGAAAGGACCCCTACTCCCTCATTTGTGATATCAAACAAAATGCTCAAAGGATTGTAACCATTTGCTGTAACCTGAAGGAATGGTGGCCTGAAAAGCTTAGTACCATATTAATACCAGAAAGGCTGTGTAATTTGGATCCGTCAAATATTAGCGAGTTCGTAGCACGGAATACCCGAGTATCCCCTAACGGCTTTTTGTACAGGGATTCGACACCCGGAGAATTTCACCACCAAAAATTATATGTATTTTGCCGTGCACGTCCTGATGGCCCGTGTCGAAGCCGTTAGACACACAAAGGGATAGGTACCTATTACTTCTGACTAAGCTTCTCACTTAGTTAAGTTGTTTATTTTTAGTGTGTAATAATCCAACAGTATATCAGATTTTAAGAAGCTCTAATTTGGTTAGTGTGCGAAAGTACCTAAAACATCGATATTTCATTTCTTTATCTTTGTTTAAGGAGCTTACTGTAACACTCGATAAGCGAATCTTCATTGAGACAGTCATTCTGTAGTTATGCTAAGAGCCCAGTGATCCTAGGAGGAACTATCTCCCCGGACTACAGTACATACTACATAAGCTCTAACTAACTCAATAGATCCGATCCGGGTTTCGCTAAGAGGCTTAACAGGTCTATGTAAGAGATCTGGTTGGGCAGTTCGAAGGATCTACAAAGATCGAGAGGATTTGTTCCCAAGAGGATTCGAAGTTTCAGATGCGCCGGCTCGAGACCCCTCACAAACGCGCTACTTAGAAAATTTCCCCCTCACCATTCCATGAAACGGCTTCTCGGTGTTTTGTTTGATCACATGGTAAACAACAGAGCTATCGGTGGGGTGGTCCGTCTGCCGTGATAATTCATGCTAGTCCCTGTTGACGGCAAGTCAAAGGCCGGTCAGAATCCTCTGCAGTGATTCCCTTTTCCTCTCACGTCCGGCTCTTTTCCATTCCGTTCATTGTTGCTAATTCTGCTGTTGCTGAAGCCATTATTGGTTCCATATTACGTGGTCATCAATTGCTCCTACATTCATACTTGCCTCAGAAGTAGCATCTGGCTCAACTATTTAACCTTATAATTATATAGAATTAAACTTATAGTGTTTACTATACTAAATTAAGGCTATTCTAGTATTATATAGTACTACTGTTAAATGGAATAATCGCTTCAGAGTTACATAACCCACGCAATAGCTCTACACACAATCAATAGATTTGCTCCAAATGACCATTATATAGCTACGAATTAATTTGCTTTATAAAACCTACTGTTACTAGATACGCATAAAATATAACTGTACCCGGAAGAATATCGCGTATAAGCGATAAAAAGAGTCGTCCGCTGTTCCAAACTAGCGTGGAATTCGTGGCGCTAGTGTATTAGCACTACTTGATCATACTCTATTTTCCTTGCCTCGATCCATAAACTTTAACACTCCAACAATCTTAGATGGCGTCAACTTCTAACCACCAACAACTGCAACTAGAATCAAGATCAGCCTTAGATTCATCATGTCTGTAAGTATTTGCGCCCATCTCCCCTAGAGTCTCAATTTCTAGCTAACAAGATGTCTTTTGAAAGCAGGAAATCCAAGACGGCATTATCACCTCGGCGCATGGCAGTACGTTCCCATGCTGGCAAGTTGAAACTCATGAGTTGAATGCTTCCTTGCAGGATGGCCCCCAAGCGCAGCTAGGCACTATGTCTGTGGCTGTGAGTACAAATCATTTTCAGGACCATTCTGCGAACATAATCTGACCTGAAGCAGCAACCAAGCAGCACGATGATGATACCATCTAGTAACGATAACGCGGACACGGATACCACTACCCTAGAAGGAGCCCCTACCCGATCGGACATCATGGCGGTCTCACCATTGAATGCTTCACCAGCAACTGCTACTTCTGCAACTCCAATCAAGCGCTTCACCTACTTCCCAAAGCTTCCCCCTGAGTTGCGTGAAAAGATCTGGAAATTTACACTTCCTAGTAGTCGAGTGATCACCATCTTCAAGACGTACCTCTACATGAACTCCAACCACTTTGGCCAGACAAGCATGAAAGCGCTATATGACAACCCGATGACTCTCTACGCAAATCAAGAAAGTCGCGCTGCTGTTAAGAGACTCTACACTACTGTATTTCAGGACGCCAGTCGCTTCCATAATATGATGTCGTACTTCTACTTCGACTTCTCGAGGGATACACTATGTTTCAGGCAGAACCTCGATCTTGAGAATTACATGCGCGGAGAGACCTATAGAACACGCATGCAGATTTACAGAGAGCTGAAATTCTTGAAGGTGGATATGCTTTTTATTCTGATGTCTTCAGAAAATTTTGTCAAGGAGGAAAGTGCGAGGAATGAATTTCCCTCTTTGCTAAGCTTCTGGCGTTTGGATACACTTTTTATTAGCCGGGTGGAATTTTTTTTTGAACCAGAACCCACACTGGATTTTGAGCTAATAACAGAGGTGTTGACTCGGGCTTGGCAAAAAGAAATGTCAGAGAAAGGATACTTGGTCGAGAAGGTGCCAAGAATCGTTTGGCTCAAAGATGGTTGAGCTACGATAGCTGTCACGATCACCTCGGATTCTAGGATTAGTCACTACTAGCTTCGGGTAATCGGAGTGGAGCCTCAGTCTGGTAGGATAAATAGACCCCTTGAGCTACCTATGGAGGAAATGGACATTAAGTGTCTACGACATTGTTTCTGTGCTTCAAACCCGAAAATATCACCCTAAACTCGTGGTTTTCGCATTGAACCCTACATAATCATACCTTAGAGCTCCATAGCATCTCTAGCACAGAAATTTGAATACTGTGAACAACGTGGTATATTTCTCTAAAAACTAAGCCCTTTGCGCCAAGTCAGCTGCATGCAATAGTCCTTGGGCGATAACATTAGACATGGGCAATTTAGTCTACACTGGACTATATTCAATTCCGTAGAACAAAAGACCCACAGCAAAATTTCTCTTCAGTCGAACAATATATTGTTCTTGTTAACTTGTGCTAGAGCATCAGTTACCAACAACTTTGCTCTTAGCGTTAAACCCAATCGGTCCTGGCACGTAAAATCACGGTAATTAGGTACAACACAGAGTGGTAAAATGTCAGGTCATGCTAAATATAAGCCAAGGACGTCATCAAAGCTTCAATTCCCCCATCCAATGAGCACCAAGTCAAGATCCCTAAACTCGTCTAATAATTGACAGTCTTCTCTAATATTCCTAAAGTGCCCCGGGAGAAAATATAGTCTTTCGTTTTATTTGCTGGTCGCAACACAATATACTCTTAGAAAACTTTGCGAATACAACCTAATTTTGGTATGACTGATGTTAAGGGCACAATCTGTCATTGTAATTGCTTACGTGTTGCTTGTTTCCTGTTCTCATGCATCAGTAGCTAATGCATCAGTAGAAGAGTTGTAGCGCTAGGTTGTAATCAAGATACAGTACATCCGGAGTGCTATCTTAGTGGATATCTACATATTCTAAGAATGTTGGTGACATGAACTTCTGTACAAGCTATAGGTATAGGAGTTCTTCTAGTTCTAGAAGTATATTATGACTATAGAGCGTAACAATAATGTTTCCAAGCGCTCTTAACAGATGGTACGTATTTTATTTCTAGACAGCCTAGTGTGTTTATGTCTTAAAATTGAAACAATATTCTAACAAATGCGAGATTAATTAGTCTTCTATCCTTGATGAGAGTTATTAGCTCTTTTTTATAAGGTAGTGTTGCAGGCAGTAACAGATTTGCAATAATTTCCATGATTCGTATCACTGCGGTACTAAGTAGGCTACCTATATTTGTGAAATTGTGAATAAACTCAAAGTCCTGTCTCATTGGTTTTTTTAGATTGCATGATTTTTTTCCAGCTAATTTTTTTTTGGAAATTAGAGACACTAAGTACTACTACTAATATTTAGTGCGAATTCATACCAAATGAATTCCAAGGAGCCGACTTTCTCCCAGATGGTGATACTCAAGGCATATCCGGAATCCCTGTATTGCGGCCCCCTGAATGGTCGCCAAAGGATATTATTCGATCCTATCAATACAACAATCAAAGCATACAATCTACTAGCAATATATCAAGTTGTACGCTACAGCCGGTTTTCAGATAGTCCTATCGACGCTCCTAGGACACTAAAATAGATAGTTCTTTACAAATGTTCAGCACCTAGCCATTAATTATCAATTCTTGTTATACTGGTCCAGATGACCGTCTCCGGCTCTACTAATATTTGCGGGATGTCTTAGTAAGGCTTTTAACAGCCTTCAGGCCGTAACGGTCTTGAAGAATAATAAAAAGGTGTCATATATAGACGTGGCTAAGTTTGAAGACGTTGATATTATCCTGGATAAAAATTCCAAATTCAAACTCTATCTAGAGCCTTTAATAGACAGCTTTCAGAAGCTCTTCAAGAGATTTGATAATATAAATATAAGAACCCTTAACTTTTGGTTGCACTTTATTGTGTGGGGACAAGAGTGTACTTTAGGTACTCATGGGTTATACTATTTAAACGAACAGATATCTTTAGCAAAATAGCTAAAGCATCCTATAAGGTACTGGATATCTTTAATAGTTCTTTGAGCCTCAGCAGATTATATATACCTCTATAATTTATAGCACCTGTTTGGAGACCGAATTAAGAGTGTATTTCTATTTCTAACTCTCTTCCTTGACTAAATAACACTATCATGACAGATACGAAAGGCTTAGCACACTAAGCTTCTTCCGAACAGGGAAGTAAGTCTAGGAATATTTATTTAGCTACCCCAGGCCCTCAGCCCTTCATCTCCAAATAGCCCTCTTTCAGTACTCCTCTTTTATATAAAACACAAACAATATTTCTCTATATCCACCGTACTTTATTTGATTCCTAATGCTCCTAAATGCAGCGTTTCCCCCTTGCACAAGATTCTTTACGTTCGTATTGCTGCTCGAAAGAAAATGACGACAAAGCCGTCTCGGTTAACAAAGGGGGTTTGAAGTACGCTAGCCATTTTCGGACGTGGGTACTTTAGGTATTTTTTCCTTTGTCTTCCAAGTAAGTACTCAACATTGAGATTCTTTCTTTGAGATCAAAGGACCCTCTGGACTAAATAAAACTGGTGGGCATACTTTGAGAATCTTTGCTACTGACATAGGAATATATATTTATGAGTACTCGAATGCATAATATATTATTATAATTCAAATTTTAATAAGGTTAATTGCGTGTAACTGTAAACTATCCAACATTTTTTTTTGAAAACACCCAATCTCCCATTCTTAACCACCTCTCTCGACCACAAGAACCCATACTAACACACCCCACAGAATCAAAATCAAGGCCAAACCCCAAGGTCAACCCTAACAGCACCAGTTTACCACCCAAATCGCACACCAGGTTGCTGGCCAAACCAATATGAACTGGATGCAGGATACTATACCTCAGCCGACATGGCAAACTGGGCTTATCTAACCAACATATGGACAAATTCCCTCCCCCAAGAAATCTTCGAAAAAATCCTAGGATACCTAACCGAGCCCCGCACAATCGTAATGCGAGATGCAAGCTATTCAGCCCAAGAACAAGAAACCTCATACTACATGGACATAGGAGACGATGGCCAAAATACAAGACGACAAAGACAAGTAAATTACCATAGATTAATTCCACGGATAGTAGCACGTACACATAAAACACCCATCGTCCTTCGCTTAAATAAAGCATTGAGAAATGAGGCATTGAAGCGATATACCTTAGCATTCCCAGTTCCAAACGGTACGACGGGCGGAAAAAGAGTATGGATAGATTTACAACGGGATACATTACTATTGGAACATGTGAAATTAGCAGATCGTATTTCCAGCATGTGTTTTGTTCAAAACCGTTTCGAATTAGAAGAGAGACCAGCAACAGGACATGCACGAGATGAGTGGAGGCGCGGACGTAAAGATATACCTCAACCTCCTATCGATGGATTAGGTAGACCTTTGGACCCTGCATACGAAACAGAAAGTACACCATTAACACAACGACATTTCCCAAATGCGTATTTACATCTACATAATCTAGCAGTCGGCCGATGTGGAGTTAATCAACAACAAGATCCCACAGCCCGTGGACCGCCCCAAGGTTTAATTGATACACTTCAGGTATGGATCAGAGGACCAGGACGATGGAAACCGAAACAAGATTACCTTCCTCGTTTTCAAAAGACTTTGTTTATTGAGGGTCATCTGCCTGGTACGGATCAACCATTGAGTGCAGAAAATCCCTGGGTAGAACTGGAGCAAATCGTTAATCTAATCATCCAGGAAGGGGTTGCTTATTTTAATGAAAGTTTTCCCCCGAACCAACCTAAGTACGGTGTGGCAGACTTTCCTTTTAGGATTGTTTATTTTCAGCAGTGGGAATTGGAGGAGATGGTTGGTGTTGTTGGTCAGGAGCTTACCGGTCCCAACGCGGCTAGATATGCTTAATGCTTCTTGATATAACATTTGATCGACAGGAGATGATTAGTCAGGGGAAATAGCTGTAAGAGACAAAGGCGGTCAAGGATGGAAATTGGGAAGAAGTAGTTTCTAAATTCTATTAAATAAAGTGCTTTTGCAAGTTAGTAAAATTGTTCTAGGTTTCCCCTTACTCTATATTTCTGTATACTATAACCTTTAAAATATCATGTTATAAAAAGGTGAAACCTCCAGAGAAAGACGAAGAAGAGGAGACTTACCTCTGCTTATAATAAAATATTTTTATATTGGAGTTCCATATAACGTTTACAGCATTATTAAGCTACATTACACTAAATACTCACTTGCTATTTTTAATTGTCTACTCGCCTGTTTTACTAGACGACACAGTCCTTTAGACAAAGGCTTTTTGTACTTCATTTTGCATTTCCTAGTTGTGGAGAATCCATAGCTCAAAACTGAATTTCGAGGGAACTCCTGTCGGAAGAACTTTCAAAGCCCTGAAGAATTATGCGGAGAAAGAGAAGGCACATAGGATAAGACATCTATACTAAGCTAAATAAGATTAGCACAATGTAGGTAAAGTCGAACCCTAGCAGTAACTATGAGTTAGATTAGGTTCTGTTGAATTCAGTGAATATGGGAATAGTCATGTGATCGTCCTCCTACTACAAGTATGCCCATTCTGGCACTCTAGCTTCCACACAGAACACAGAACACAATACAAACCACTATTGCCCACATGTTGCTGCCGTCCATATTCTGCCTATTCAATAGGTTCTCTATTAGAGAATATTTAGTAATACAGTCCAATATAAAGGTCTTACCCAGTCTCTTCTAATATCTACTCAGTAGGTTAGAAAAAGAATGTCTTGGTTAATATACAAAGTAGGTATCTCGAACTTCACTCCATAGCGAGGATTTGAGTCTCTTTAATAGGATCATACTTTTTGGCAAGACCTCCCAACCCGAAAATCATATTCGCGCTGCAAACCTAGCGCTTATTCTTTAATGTCCATCTTATGAAAGATACCTCACCCACTTAATTAGCAGCGAACCTCAAGAACAGAGCTAAGGAAGAACTTACCAGGAATAGCAGGCATCTAGCTATCTCTCACTTTGCAAAAGAATTCACCTTCAGGCGGTAAATCCCTTCTTCCCTCATCATCAAAACTCCCATACATAGCGTATATGAAATCCCCAGCATTTGCCTGTATCTGCGTCAGCATAATTTTCCAGTATAAAACGAAAACAATGGTTTGCAATATTAAAAGCCGCAAAGATACAATAAGTCCTTTAGATACATACTCCATATTCTAAAATTCCACTTCCACAAGTATCAAAAAACTCTATGTGTAACACAACACCCGACCCATTACCCGCCTTGTGTATCTTTGGTTTCCCAGTGGTGATGTTGAAGGAGGAACGCAGGAGTTTAGTTGTTAGACCACAGTTTGTACCAAAGAATTTCTGCAGAGAATGAAGATGAACTAGTTATTTCTTTCTTGTTACATTGTCGTTGTCGATATTTGAAAAGTTTTAAAGAGGTGTACGTTGGGTAACCATATTATACCTTCCAGTTTTTACAATGACATAGACTTGTTCTCGCTTCGTCGAGGGAGGATAGTGAGACTTCGTATTTAATAGGATTTGGAAGATCACCTGCAATTCGTTGATTTCGCGAGCTGTCAATCTCCCGCTGCATGATGCAAGCTAATGCAGTCGAGTTTGTGTAACTATGGAGGTGCATACGCGTTTGATTCGGCGATTTGTAATTGAAAGAGTTTCTTGTTCCTAAAGTGGTAAAAATAAAAATAAATAATTTACACTTCTATTTTAGATAGTATATTAGCTCTGCTAGCCCCTTATTTGTTATATGATACAACTAACGTTGGAAGTGTATCACATGATGGGATGATTTCTTAAGCTCCACTCCTCGGACTTAGTTATTTACTGCCCAGAATGAAAGCTTCGCCCATCAGTAAATCACCACTACAAGGAGAGGGTGGGAACATATTAGGACTTTCAATAGGAGAAAGCGGTTTTAAGAGAGACCGGGAAAGGGACACGAACGTACTGCTACGAATTGTGATTTGCCCATGAGATAGATAATAAATAATTTAACTTCCGAGGCAACTGGCTAAATGTTATTGTCAATTCTTATATCGCTGTCATAAAATTGTCTAGATCTCTCCTTGCCAATTATACAATTTTATCCAACCACACCATTCTCGTAATATCTTTCCCAACCTCCTTGGGGGCTCTTATTGGGTTGACGGTGAGACCCAGTCTCCTCTCTATTTCCTTCCTCCATCTTTTTTGGCTTTTCATCGTTCTCGGTGCTTTGATTGCGGAGACCATAGTGTCGGTGTCTACCCTCTAGTTGGCGAGAAATAGCCAGAAGTCGTTTTATAGAGGAAGGTCCGTTGCATTGATATGGTGGCGGAGGAGAGAGCTGAATAGGTCGACGTGCTGCCGCTGTTTAGGACGACAATGGAATGGCCGGAGCATACGGGGGAGGTGGGACGGCGACCGTGAACTGATGTTGAATGATCCGCCAGCGTGGAACTAGTCGAATTAGTGGATCTAGTTCGAGAAGGTGAAAACAGGGTGGATTTCTAGTAGTTTAGATCAATACAGTGTTGCTACCATGATGCTCAAACGTCTCGAAATATCCACGTATTTCCAATCTATGACATGGAGAAACTAGCAGCCATACCTGCTACTTACTGTACGCAACCTTTCTATGAAGTAGATAGCAATACTAAACTGCACTCTCAGGGTAGGAAGCATTAGCCTTCAATGCTAAGTATCATGATAAAGACAGACTTGAACTGGAATATCATACGCAAACTTGGACGTTGACTTCTCCTTTGGTCTTCAATAATTCAAAAGGACAAAATCGTGTCATCAAAATAATCAAGAAAGATATCCCACAAATCTGTTCGAACAACTCATCAACCTGTTACTTTTTGCGATGCAAAATGGGCGATTCAACAATGCATCTTAAGTCTCGTCTAGGTCGGCTGACTCTGATCTCACTTTGAGTTTACTCCTTAACCACCTCAATGGTCCAAAAACGCATTTATCCAACAATACAATTACTTCTATAGAGGAGTACAAAGACAAGACCTACATCATAAATTAAGATCAACATAAGAGCAGAACATCAGAGTAAGTCCAAGGCCTGATGATCTGATCCTATCCGGAACTCAATAATGCAATAACAACGGATGACACTGAACTGGTATGCAAATCAATCCTATTCAGTCTGAACTGCGGGGGTTGACAGGTCACAGCCGCCAAAGAACCATGGCGTAACAGGGAGGGCATAAAAGTCTGTTTAGGATTGGAGAGAGATGGGACGGCTTGAATTTCAGATGATGTACTAATAGGATGAACGGTAAGCCGATCGCGGTTTCGGAAAAGCGTCACTTGGGTGTGGTGCGCGCTTACTGTATTGATATGCAATAGTCAAGCTGTCAAGTCCGCCGGGTAATTACGATAGAATGTCGCAGTTCAGGCTCAGTTTAGCTGATCTCGGGACGTGCAGTCGGTACTGTGACAGCCGAAGTAGTGGGCGAGTGGACGAGTTGTGGGTTAGAGGTCGATCAAACACTTAGTGACTTCACATGACATCTCGTCGCTTGGGTATTTTGTATCGCAATGCAATACAATTCGATACGTCGCTTCCTAAGTTCCCATCTTTTAGGTGGATATCCACCTGGACACTGTAACTGTAAGGTTAAATCTTATGGTCTATGATATGCGACGAGGATTACTTGGCGTCTGATATAGCTAATGCTGATACCAAGATGGAACGAAGAAACTTAGAAACTCATGTCAAAGTCCGGATGAACTATCTAGTAAGTCGTCCATAAAGAGCTTGCGATTCCCGCACCGGGTTATAAAGTTGCTTAAACTGTATCTCCAATCACTCTCTTCTACAACCAACCAAACCTCTTTACATTCTTTACACGACCCGGAGTCGTTAGAAATCATTCGTTACTTTACTATTTTATAATACATTCTTTCAAGCTTTTCATCCATTCCTTAACAAAATCATCAAAAATGGTTCGCATAGTTTTCCCTGTTATTTTTGCTTGTAAGTTTTACGCTCATAACTACTGTACCCTAACTCTTACCACCTAAGAGTCTACGAACCCATGTTAACATGCATACTTTCCTACTAGTCGCAATGACCGCTCTCGCAATCACTCCCAACAATGCCGGCGCCAAAAACGTGGGTGCTGGTAACGGAGCTCAATTCATCACCGGTGGATGTGTCTCGGATGCAGATTGCTCATCTGCTTGCTGTGCCGATGCCAGCGGCGTTGGAGTTTGCTCTGCTGAAGCTGCAGCTTTCCAGAATGGGAAGAATGGTTGTGGCTTCGTCGATCCGAACTCGGCTGCTACTATTGCTGCTGCAAAGGCTCAAGTTGCTAAGCAAGGTTTCAAGTTTGTGAGAAAGGAGAGGGGGGAGTGAAGGGTTTGGGATTTTGGTGCTTGTTTGATTGATTGTGGGGGCTGGAAGTTTTCGCCGGAGGAAAGATTGGGGCGTTGGATAACCTTGGACTTGGAATTAGACGGCCTATGTACTCGATGTCAAATATTCGGCCGAGTGATCAAGCTGGTTTGGATGTTGAACGGATGCAAAACTCTTGTGCGTTCTTGATAGTACTATCCTCAGAACTCTCAAAAATCCTGAACAATCAAACATCTCAATATCTCCACTTTGTTCGAAGTCTGACAGCTATGAACTAGTAAAGTCTTATTTGTTCTTCACAGTTTAGGTCCGGAATATAGTCCTTACTTTTGATAGGGAAACAATTTAGAACGCGATACTAGAATTTAATCCTATAATTCTAGCGAGGGATCCTTATTCTACATTGTAATATCGTAAAATGTGTAGGTTTTGATAGCATCTCGCTTAATTCTCCGTCTTTTCAGTTCCCTTTTTACGAGTTTATACAAATCAATTTTATTGTATCTCGTAAGGAAGCCCGAAATTGACCTGGAAAACTATGCGGGTGGCTTAAAGGCAAGCCCGTTAACTCTAATAGAGTCACAGTTTAATGTTGTCCCCATTCACTCATCAGGGCCAGTAAGCAATTCATTTGACTTTGAAATCACTCGTGCGGTAAGATCAGGCTTTGTCTGAAAAGTCTTATCAAACGGCCACATTGGTCGACGGATTCTGTGATGCCCAAGTCGTTCAATATCTTGGTCGACACCTCCAGGAGTGAGGCCCAGCATCCAGTCTGCCGCCATGTCGTAGAGCTCCGGCTCTAAGTACCCAATTTTGACAATCACGATATCGGCAGAACGGGGTTTGAGATCGAGGTCAGTGAAATCACTTTCATGGTGGTATGGTTTACGCAATTTAGTGAGAATAGCGAAGACGCTACCAACCTGCAGCACAACCTCGACAATGGCATCTTTGTCACCGTGCTTGATTGAGTGAACTCGCCCGGTCATAGTGACGGGGCCAGCATGTATATTATCAATCTCTGCTCCAGCAGTCACCGTAACGGTCGCTCCCACACCAGACTCCACTGCGATGCGGATAGCATCTGGCCCAGGAACACTGGCGTATATAACCGTGGGACCAGAGGCATGTTGAAATTCAGGACGGGCAAGTAACTGTGTAAGGCCCCACGACACATCGCCAGATCCTCCAGCGGTTGGATTGTCACCAGAGTCGGAAATAAAGTATGGGCGGGCACTAGACGCCAATGCAGTATCAAGGCATTTGGCGAAAGAGCCTGTTGGAGCAACAAACTTAAAGTCTTTATGAGCATCCCAAAACACCTGCGCTAACTTTTCTGCACCCTTGGAGACAGCCGTCTGATTCCATCCCGTAACTACAACGGCCGCTCGATTGCGAGGCTCATCAGCCCAAGCATAGCCAACCCAGATGGCAGCATCAATGATGCCTTCGGTTGCTTCGACGTCGGGGACGGTCGCGTAAATATGCTTGGCTGGCTCGAGACGAGTAGATGTCTGCTCGCCAGGGAGAAGAATCGGGATTGGAATCCATGCTTTGATAGGGCGCTCTGGTACACTGCTGGCTTTAAGCAACTCGATGAGGTTGTAACAAGCACGCTGTCTTGTCTCAACGACATCAACATGCGGTGCAGTACGGTAACATGTGATCAGATCAGTCTGATGGACAAGCGGTCTGGAAACATTCCCATGTAAATCCATCGATGCAGATACAAGCACGTTTGGCCCAATTACCCGCCGAATGCGACTGAGAAGCTCAGCTTCCATGTCGTCAAGCCCTTCCACACACATTGCCCCGTGAATGTCATACCAGAGGCCGCGAAGACTGGGACCTGCCGAGGCAGCAATCTTGCCAAGCCTGTCGACAATCTCACTCGCCAATTCCTCAAATGCAACTCGTGTTACGACCCCGCCTGGTAATGCATGGCCGATTAGAGCGCCCTGCCAGTCTGCAGCATCGCCCAGCGGTGTTCCTGGTTGGATAAAAGTGTAATGGTCGATTATTTCTTTTCCTCTTCGTGGGTGGAATGCCAGGGCCTGAGTTCGCGATGGGGTGAAGGTCGATGTCTCGCAAGCAAGCCCGGCAATCGCAATGACAGGGCGGTCGGCCATGGTGTATATGAAGGGCAGTGGGATTTTTATTTTGCTATGATACTGGCAAGATGACCTTTAGCCACTACTGGCCTCGATAACTTACTTATCTTGTTACTCGGTGTTGGGAAGTGGGATAGCTCCTAGTGGCTTTAAAGTTTCCCCGGACTCGCATACCCCACTTTTGCTTGCATGGAAGAGGCATCACGGGAGGCTCACCAGGCTATCCTCACTAACAATATGCACAACAAAGTGTTGCTAATTATACGAAATATCCTACTTTCAATTTACTAAGCTTATGAGCAGATTATACTAAGATGGACATTATCATAATACTCGAAGCACTAGGGATTATCAATAATCCTAAGCAATAGCTCGAGTGCTGTGATGGATTTGGATAGCATTAATTTGAAGCCCTACCTTTTATACGACCTAAAATCTACTATATTTTCTTGCGATTAGAGGACGAGGAGCTATTTCTGAAAATGCGCAAATTTAAGCGAGAAGGGCATTCCTTTCTGTGAGTCCTCTTTCCCTCACTAGAAGTGCACTGTACAATCGTTCAAACAGCCTCAAAGACAATATCAAAGTTTGGAAGCGCTTTTAATTATAGAAGAGGCTGTTTTTTTCCTCGGGGGATATGCCACACTTACATGTCACCCGATCCCCAATTCCCGGATCGAATAATAGGTGTACCTAAGTTATTCGGGCGCCGGGTAGTTATATAGTTCACAAAAGAAGAGAAGGCACAGTACTCTAAACGTCTTGAGGAAGTTTATCATAAGCTGGTCCGACGATTTAGCGATGGTAGAGTGTTTACGTTGTTATTTAGACCTATCTTGTTATCTAGAAACGATGATCTCCTATTTTGGAACTGTTTAATTTACAACTAGAGAGGCAGGGCAAGAAGACTGCTCCCTTCAGAAGTAAAAAGAGTAAAGCGAGGATACACTTTTGCGACTGATGTAGGATGTAAGCTTCGTCTCAAAAACGCATGCCACGTTGATAGCCGACATCGCTTCAGGTGGTAACCTTAGAGAATATAGAGCCTAATCTTTCGTTGAGATACTCCGTATATATAAATTGTATGTATTTATTTTAGTGGGACTGATAATACAGATATTTAGTAGATTATATTCCTGTCGCAGAAAGACTGACATGACCATTCTTTTTTGATGCTGGCTGTCTTCAACTAAAATACCAAGCAAGGCTTGGCCCAAGTGAACAAGCGTCGTCACTGGGTTTTTTTTTTGGATGAAAAATGCGATGTGCAACAAACCTTCGCTTATATACACGTGATAAGAACGACGTGTTTCTAGAATTGATGCTTTTTGAAGCCACCAAGTGTCAATTAAGTTATTAATAATGGTGATGCCCATAAACACATGCGAAGAATCGAACCCATTCAAGGGTATTCAGAACAGTTTGTAAAAACAGGTCAACGTCAGATCCTGATCAGGTGATCGATGCCTGACTCGGGAAGCACCGAGCTTAGCGCGGGGTCTTTTTGCTTCTGAATCTTGATTCAAGCATCAACCTTGTTTTCTCGTCTCCTCGTCTGATCCGGTGCTCCACCACGAAAACATCACAACCGGCCGAAGAACTATCTGTCTATCTGTCTGTATTCAAAACGAACGACAACAAAAGACATTCCACTCTTGTTGTGTTCGCCCGTCAACTAAGTACACGAAGGGTCGACAAGAGCTAACTAGCATATGTGTCAGGAGGAGGAGTTGTTGTCGTTGTTGTCGTTGTTGTTGTCATCGTGTAGGCCTGAGTGATCCGTGACCGCCCTATTGTATTTTGTCGCAAAGAGCACTCACCAATGGACGAGGACGAGGCCTTCAAACTTGGCCTAGATCATATGTCGTTGACTGCCCCGCCGCCTGGCACTCCAGAAAGGGATGAGAAAGAGAAGAACCGGTCTCAAATAGTCACCATTTCAGAGAGTATTGCAAGTCCAGGCCCTTCCCCACAAGAGCCTTCGCCACGTTTCGTCGTCCGTCAGCCTTCATTCTTCGAGAGCGAGGCATGCTCAGGAAGCCTCGACTGGACCTCGCCATCATCGGCCGCTACTGAGTTCTCAGCGCACATCAAGCTTGCCCAGAGCATCGAATGGGAGAAAACACCGCTGGGCCCTCTCTCATCATGGTCACCCCAACTCCGTCAAATGGCCAACCTAGTCATGATCGACCCGGGACCTGCAATTTTATTCTGGGGTCCTTCTCTTAATGTCATCTACAATGAGCACTATATCCTCTTAGCTGGCCAAAACCACCCCAGGCTCATGGGCGCGGAGCCCTATAGCATTTTCCCGGATGCAGCCCAACATTTTGATAGCATTTTTGAAGAATGTCGACATACAGGACATGCCATCAGACAGGTTGATGTCAACATGTTTTTTGACCGCCATGGTTATCTGGAGGAGGCTTTCTTTACCTTCGACATGCTTCCAGTCCTAGGGTCTGATGGGAAGGTTGTGGGATTTTTTGAGCCCGTACGGGAGACCACGAAGGAGAAACTTGCTGAAAGAAGATTGGCAACTCTCCTAGGCCTCAGCCAGTTAACAGCAGATGCAACGTCTTTAAAGGAGTATTTTGGACGGATCATCCAAGGTCTCGCGGTCAACAGTCGCGATTCTCCATTTGCGCTTCTCTATTCTGTGAATGAGGCGGTCGAGAGACTCTCCGAGTCTGCTGGGCTGATTATTGAACGTTGTGGCCTCGAAGGCGCCATTGGGGTCCCTGAAGGTCATCTCTGCGCTCCTCCAGATCTAGATATTTTAAACAGTAGCCAAGGGTTTGCACCAGCTTTCAGACAAGTTTTAAAAGAACGCCAAGCAGTTCATATACAGCGAAGTGATCGAGAGTTTCCACGAGGCCTCATAGAAGGCATTGAGTGGCGTGGCTTTAAGGAACCATGCCGGGAAGTTGTTGTACTTCCTATCTATCCTACAGCCACCAGGAAGATTTTGGCCTTTTTGGTACTGGGCATAAATCCACGAAGAGCTTATGACGAACCTTATCGGAAATATATCCAACTTCTAGAGAGGCAACTGTCTTCATCTGTCGCTGGGATTGTTTTATTGGAGGAGGAAATGCGACGCAGCCAGCTCACAGCCCAGATTGCCGCGGCTGACCGGGATGAACTTCTAACACGAGTTGAAGAAATGGAGATGAGGTTTAAAAGAATGGCAGAACATGCGCCCGTAGGCATGTTTAACTATTCAGCTGATGGCCGTCTTCTCTGGGCCAATGCAACGTGGTATGAAATCACGGGACATCCTGACAATACGAAGGAGTCTTTGCCATTCATTGATCTCGTCTGTGGTGAAGATGCGCCTTTCGTGGCAGTGGAATGGTCAAAGTTAATGCGGGACGAGAATCTCATTCGGTACGAGATCCGCCTCAAGAAGCCATGGACAAAGCAGATTCCGGGCTCAGACGAAATTTTTCAGGGCACAACTTGGGTTTTGGCCTCCGCATATTCTGAGAAAGATGACGACGGAACCATCAAATCAATCATGGGGACTATCACAGATATCAGTGAACAAAAATGGGCCGAAGGTGTTCAGGACGGTCGTAGAAAGGAAGCTGAGGAACTCAAACGCCAACAGGAGAATTTTATTGACATGGTATCACATGAGATGCGCAATCCTTTAAGTGCAATCATTCAAAGCTCAGATGGCATTATAAGCTCGCTGAGTTCCACAAAGCTCATGTCCGACCATAAAATCGTTCGTGAATTATGCGATGTTGAGGATTCAGTAGAGACGATATTGCAATGCGCTCAGCACCAAAAACGCATCATCGATGACATCCTCACACTCTCAAAACTGGACTCAGAATTACTGAATATCATACCCATGAGTATACAACCTTTGACCATTGTTCAACGAGCTTTGAAGATGTTTAGTAGCGAATGTCAGGCCAACGAGATCGAGGCAGTGCTGGTGGTAAAAAACTCATTCAATAAGTTAAAGGTGGATTGGGTTATGCTTGATCCAGGCCGGCTCCTGCAGGTGCTCGTGAACCTAATCACCAACGCCATAAAGATAACCATCCCAGAAAATGAAAGGAGAATCACCTTGAGCATTGGAGCATCCCAAAAACGCCCCATCCAAAACGAGCACAATATCAACTACCTCCCCACAAAACTCTCGCGCAAAGACAGTGATCTCGAACCTCCTGAAGGCGCCGATTTCTTCCTCAAATTTGCCGTCACAGACACTGGGGCTGGTCTGACCGAGGTTGAATCACAGAAGTTATTCAAGCGCTTCTCGCAGGCTTTGCCTCGAACCCATGTCCAATATTCCGGCTCTGGACTGGGCTTGTTCATTTCGAGAGAATTGACAGAGATGCAGGGTGGTGAGATCGGATTCAAATCTGAGCCTGGAAAGGGAAGTACATTTGCTTTCTACATTAAAGTCACACCTTCACAACCACCAAAGCGTGATCCGACCATCAAGCGCGCCAATTCGGTTGCTTCTGGAATGTCGCATACGGATCCGGACTTCATGGCTCGGCTAGCTGCTGGACAGGTGCTCCAGAATCCATCTCGTGCAACCACAGATCCAGGCGTACGGGAGAGTGGGGAGGGCGACAAGCCCAACGTTCTTATAGTTGAAGATAACCTTGTCAACCAGAAGGTGTTGTCAAAGCAGCTGAAGCAGAAATACACCGTCCACGTTGCCAATCATGGAGAAGAAGCCCTTGCCTTTCTCCAGAACACTACTTTCTGGGCCGATGCAAGATCCTCTCCCACCAAATTAAGTTTCGAAGAAGGCGCCAAAGATATCTACATGGTTCTAATGGACCTCGAAATGCCAGTCATGGACGGTCTAACCTGCATCCGAAGAATTCGCGAACTACAAAAAGAAGGTAAGATTCACGGACACGTGCCTGTCATTGCTGTCACTGCCAATGCGAGAAAGGAGCAAATCGATAGCGCTTTGGGGGCTGGCATGGACGATGTTATGTGCAAGCCTTTTCGCATCAACGATTTGGTTGACAAGATGGCCGATGTTAAGAACCGGGTTTCACAAGTTGAATACCAATCAGACTAATTTGATTGTCACGTGGATGTCGTTTCCCAGGGAATAAGAGAACAATAGTAACGGAAATAAAACATACAACTAGATACGGAGTAGTTGGTATATACAGATTAGGCCTTTCAAGTATTTGGACTAGGGTTTGAACAGCGTAGATTGCGCATCGCCATGACGTCGGTCCGATAACGTCCCGCCTAGAAATTTAGTAGAGGAGAGGAATTAGTGTGGGTGGATGGTTTGCAGGAGTAGGAGAGCATCTTCGCCGTGGTATTTAAGAGATAACAAACAGTTGAGCACTCCGCAAGTTGCTGGAGTGTACTCGGACATGAATGGGTTTTGAGAATGGGTTTTGAGAATGGAGTCACAAAGCCACTTTGAAACAGGCTGAGATGTTTACCCCGACCTTTTTGATTTTTGCTGCATACCAGTACCCACGGGACTCGAATAGCAAGGCGTTAAAATAGATGGATATCATATAGACGGTCCGGACAGAAGCGGTTCAAGGAGTTACCGGGCTGTATCTTTTGGGGAAATCCATGAATTCACTACATTAACTTCTTTGCCCTTACATAGTGAGCTTCCTACTAGGGCTTGTAAGACGTATATCTACCTATCATCTTGCTGTCGATTCAAGTTGAAGCTTTGCTCTACCTAGGTAAGGATCTCGGCGCTAACTCAATTGGGCAGCTTGTCGCGGGAACATACGTAGCTCTTTCAACAACAACATCGTGACGATACGCGATCCGATGCTACTGAACGCCACATATCCCTGAAAACAGCCTGATGCCTTGAATTTCTCAGCTGTAGTGATGTGATGTGCTTGGAGATGGATGATACACGAGTCACGATAACAAATAACGAGAGCAAACTCAGCGATGCGCATCCCGGTCTTCGTTTACTCACTTTCAGGGTCCTGGTCATCGGATAATTTCTCTTCGTCCGTACTCCTGGACTCCTTGCCTGCCATTCATTGTTGCCCGAGCACGGTTGGTCCCTGACGATCTGCCAATGACTAGCTGTTCTTCGCACTCTGGATTGACAGGTTACATACTTTCGCTTACAGAGGTTACGGCCAAAAGTCGTAGGAATGGAGGGCATGCACCCTATAATATCGCATAGGCCCTCCTTCTAGAAGCTATAGGGTATAAAGCCTGTAACTGACTCGCTTATAGGCTCTATTGTCTTAGGCTTTACTTTGTCAGGTGATATACACTAGTTATAGGGCCCTATATTTTACCAGATCTAGGCCACAGCGCCTGTAGCTGGAGGTTATAGGGCATTATAGGGCGTGTGCCCTAAATTCTCACGACGTTTGGCCGGAAACTCCGTACTTTAAGCTTGCTCGCTCAGTCGGATGTCTCGTCTAGCCTTGGAGCTATAGCCTTTTATTCCCAAAGCAGTCTTTTCCGGGGATGTGGCTCCCAATAAGCTGGTCTAGAATTACGAACGGAGTATGGCCATACCAAAGGTTTGCTAGTTCTGGCCTTTTTTTTTGTTCTTTTTTCTATTGCATGTGGAGGAAATAAATAGTCTTGCTGGTTGTTTGCAGTCTTCTTGTGTTTATTTACAGTATTTTAAGTCCCGGATCTCCTGTCAGAGTTCTGCGGCCCTTGGAAAAGTTATCCTTCAGCAGTGCCCTTTCGTAGTCATCACTTCAGTCTCCTTCGCCAATGATCTTGACCATCAACAGTGTGATCGCTGGGCTGGCCCTTGCCACAGTAATCCATGCTGCAGTAGCCCCGCAACAATTTGGGAATGTGCTCGATGCACGACAAGCCACCTCGAGCACCTCAGTTTCTTTACTACCAACTACCTCATCAACCAAGTCAACAAGTTCTACTAAGTCAACAAGTTCTACCAAGCCAACAAGTTCTAC